>JARQOD010000005.1:182298583-182460579 GCA_033576555.1 Oophaga sylvatica | reverse complement strand
ACCCCGAAAAGGGGAAAAAACCCTGAATTCCACAATCCCCCCAATGAACCCTGCGCCAGATTTTACATTAGAAGAGCAGGAAACAAAAAATTGCATTTGCTAAACCCTTTGTAAACTAAAACTTATACATTTTAAAACCTGAAGACGGGGGAAAGGGTCCGTAATGAAGTCATAGACAGAGGGGTCCGGGGACGCTCCGGGGTTTTTTCAACTAAAAGGGGCCCCAACGGCGGGTTTGGGGCCCCTTAGAGGCGCACAACCCCACAGGACGCAAAAAATTACCCCCCTCTTATTTAAGTTACCCCCAAAAACCGGCGAGAAAACGGACACAGTTGCTTTACCCCTGGGTGTCCGCCAAAGCAAATTATGATGTGCCTCGATAACCTTTTGTCTTAACTAAAACGGGAAACCCAAACTTTTCCCGGGAGGTCCACAGGGGGCCCCCCTGACCTCAAACCTCCTCCTCAAGTTCAGAGAACAGCCGACACCACAACTCCCTCCTGAAGATAGGAACCGGGTCACCCTTCCCGGCCCCCGGGAAACACAGAAAAGGCACAGCCTTTACTTTTTTGACCCAGGACGATATGTACGACAAAATTAAACCGGGTAAAAAACAACGACCACTAGCTTGTCTAATTCGACGTTTTGCAGACTCTAAATACACGGTTCTTGTGATCAGTAATGACGGTGACCGGGTGGACTGCCCCCTCCAAAAAGTGACGCCACTCTTCAAAAGCCAACTTAATGGCCAAGAGTTCCCTATTGCCGACATCATAATTCCTCTCGGCGGACGACAATTTTTTAGAGAAGAAAGCGCACGGATGCCATTTACCAGGGGACGGACCTTGAGATAATACCGCACCCACTCCTACGTCAGATGCGTCTACCTCCACAATGAACGGTTGTGATGCATCAGGTTGGATGAGTATGGGTGCTGAAGCAAAACATTTTTTCAAGGAGGAAAATGCTTGACAAGCTTTGTCAGACCACCTAGAAAAATCCGTCCCTTTTTTTGTCATGTCAGTGAGAGGTTTGACAACAGATGAGAAATTACGAATAAATTTCCGGTAGTAGTTAGCAAACCCCAGGAAACACTGCAGTGCTTTAAGATCCTCTGGCCGATCCCATTCAAGCACAGCCTTCACTTTCCCAGGGTCCATACGGAAACCGGAGGCTGACACCAAGAATCCTAAAAACTGAAGTTCTTGTACAGCGAATACACACTTCTCCCATTTGGCGTACAGTTTATTATCTCGCAAGATCTGCAACACTTGTCTCACATGCTCCTGATGAGACACAAGATCCGGCGAGTAAATTAAGATGTCATCTAGATAAATGACAACAAACTGTCCCACTAGGTGGCGAAAGATGTCATTAACAAAATGTTGAAACACCGCCGGGGCAGTAGTCAGACCGAAAGGCATGACAAGGTTCTCATAATGTCCCTCCGGAGTGTTAAACGCCGTCTTCCACTCATCCCCCTCCTTTATCCTAATCAGATTATACGCCCCCCTGAGATCCAACTTAGAGAACCATTTGGCGCCCACAATCTGATTGAAGAGATCAGGAATAAGTGGGAGCGGATACGGATCTCGGACCGTAATCCGATTAAGCTCACGGAAATCTAGGCAAGGGCGTAGGCCTCCATCTTTTTTCTTCACAAAGAAGAACCCCGCGGCCACTGGGGAAGATGAAGGTCTAATATGACCCTTGGCCAGACTTTCCGAAATGTAATCCTTCATAGCTTGCCTCTCAGGACCAGAAAGGTTATATAACCTAGATTTTGGTAACTTAGCATCAGGAAGCAATTTTATAGCACAGTCATATGCGCGATGAGGAGGTAATTCTTGACACCCTTCCTCTGAAAACACATCCTCAAAGTCCTCCAGAAAAGGAGGTAAGGTTCTAGGCACGACCGTACCGATGACCGTGTTCATGCAGTTACTATTGCAAAATTCACCCCACTGGCTTATCTCTCTGGATTGCCAATTAATAACTGGGTTATGTTTAGTTAACCAAGGAAGTCCCAACACAATAGGAGTGGGAAGGCCCTCCAACACATAACAAGACAATAGTTCTTTATGTATTGCCCCCACTCGAAGGTCTATGTTATGCACGGCTTGCACAAAGCTACCTTGACCGAGAGGCCTGGCGTCAATAGAGAATATAGGGATAGGTTTGGCCAATACACTCAGTTGCATACCTTGCACCTGGGCAAACCAAGCGTCCACCAGATTAGCCACGGCCCACTATCCAGAAGAACAGAAATCCTCTCAGTTCTCGTACCTACCACCACCTCCACTGGTACGAGAAACTGAGACGGACTTGGGGACGAAATACATACTCCCAGATTGTCGTCCACCACACAACCTGGGATTAATAGTTTTCCGGCGACTTCTTGCTCAGTACAGTACGGGATGGACACCCCTCAAAAAAATGTCCCTCTCTCCCGCAGAAGAAACACCTTCTTGTTTTGCGGCGCACCGCCGATCCCCTCCCTCGGAATGATGTCCCTCCCAACTGCATAGGTTCCTCAGAACAAACCAGGGGAACCTCAATATTAGGGACTTTAGAAGGAGGTGGAGTCATCACAGGGGGCGGAGTTACCCCACACCTCTCCCGAAGCCGTCTATCAATGCGAATAGCAAGAGCCATAGCGGCCTCCAGTGACGGGGGAGAATCATACTGAGCCAACACATCTTTTAATTTGTCAGATAAACCTTGACAAAACTGGCTCTTAAGAGCCGGGTCATTCCACTGAGTATCCGTGGCCCACCTACGGAACTCTGAAGAAAATTCCTCCGCCAGACGATCTCCCTGCTGTATCCTACGTAACTTCATTTCAGCAAGGGAGACCCGATCCGGGTCATCATATACCAGACCCAGGGCTGTAAAAAATCGGTCCACTGACTGGAGAGCCGGGGAGCCCGGGGGGAGAGAGAACGCCCAGGATTGAGGGTCCCCTTGTAAGAGCGAGATGACAATTCCCACCCTCTGATCCTCACTCCCCGACGACTGCGGCCGCAGCCGAAAATACAATTTACATGCTTCCCGGAAAGTAAAAAACTTGTCCCGCCCACCAGTGAACCTGTCCGGGAGAGCTACTTTAGGTTCAAATCTGGTTTGCTCCCGGGGGTACAAAACCTTGGATTTAACGTCCGTCAGCTCCATGGACAAACTCTGCAACTGCTGAGCTAAATGGGCTACTGGATCCATGGTGGCTGGGGAGAATCTTTAGATGGGCCGGTGAAAATGTCACGACGTATAACAGATATATTCAAAGATAGCAACCTATATCTAATGTGACATCATTCTAAATTTCATATAATAGAGAAAATCAACATGTATACATAGTATCTGCCAGCAATGTCTTACCTGACATAATATCCTATGTATTGTGGGTCAATACTGTGTACGTGTCACGCTGTCTCTGGATAGAGGTGGACCGGGGTCTATGCTGACCCTGAACTGGGGTCCTGACTAGTCCCTCTACCTGGAGGTACTGTTAATGGTACAGAGGTCCAGGCCGCCAGCGTAACCCTGTCTCCTGTAGATCCCTGACCACTGTAATCTAGTCCTGAGAAGGACCCTGATTACCACCACAGGGAATGGGCAGGTCACAGCTTACACACAGTCTAAGACAAACGAGACAGACAAGGGGTAAAGAAAACACAGCCTTGCATACAACACTTCCACTACAGAGGAACACAAAAGGTTAAGGAGATAAACAATAAGCGAGGAGAGGAAAAACCACAACAGGCACTCTTAGCTTAAGTCTTCTCAGAAACGATCCGCTCTGCTGGTCTGAA
Source organism: Oophaga sylvatica (assembly GCA_033576555.1). Taxonomy (NCBI): domain Eukaryota; kingdom Metazoa; phylum Chordata; class Amphibia; order Anura; family Dendrobatidae; genus Oophaga; species Oophaga sylvatica. Next base: position 182,456,770 of record JARQOD010000005.1, on the reverse strand, counting down.
TGAATACTTTCACCAGCAACTTCCCAGCAGACCAGCAGGTATATGAAGGAAGCTAATTAACAAAACATCAATCGCAGCTGGGCGAGGCTGGTCAGCCCAGCACCGAGAGAGAAAGAATTAACTCCCTCAGTGCTGAAAAACACCCAGCACCAGAAACTCAGCTGTGCGAAGTCAGGGTGTGCAATCGCAACGATCTCCGCCGCGACACACCCGTGACATAAGCATCCTGAAACCATTCATGTGTGGGGTTGCTTCTCAGCCAAGGGAATCGGCTCTCTCATAGTCTTGCCTAAAAACACAGCCATGAATAAAGAATGGTACCAGAATGTCCTCCAAGAGCAACTTCTCCCAACCCTCCAAGAGCAGTTTGGCGATCAACAATGCCTTTTCCAGCATGATGGAGCACCTTGCCATAAAGCAAAGGTGATAACTAAATGGCTCAGGGAACAAAACATAGAGATTTTGGGTCCATGGCCTGGAAACTCCCCAGATCTTAATCCCATTGAGAACTTGTGGTCAATCATCAAGAGACGGGTGGACAAACAAAAACCTAAAAATTCTGACAAAATGAAAGCATTGATTGTGCAAGAATGGACTGCTATCAGTCAGGATTTGGTCCAGAAGTTGATTGAGAGCATGCCAGGGAGAATTGCAGAGGTCCTGAAGAAGAAGGGTCAACACTGCAAATATTGACTTGTTGCATTAACTCATTCTAACTGTCAATATAAGCTTTTGTTACTCATATGTTTGCAATTATTATATTTCTGTCTGTGATAAAAACATATGTCAAACACACATAAAAACCAGAGGGCAGCAGATCATGTGAAAATATAATATTTGTGTCATTCTCAAAACTTTTGGCCATGACTGTACACATATTCGGTATCACCGTGTTCTATCAATATAAAAAAAAGAATTAACCCAATCGCTAAACGGCGTAATGATAAAAAAATTAAAAACGCCAGAATTATGTTTTTTTTGTCACCGCTACATTGCAATAAAATGCAATAATGGGTGATCAAAACCTTGGATCTACACCAAAATTGCATCAATACAAACATCAGCTCGGCGCGCAAAAACTAAGCCATCACCCAGCCCCAGATCACGAAAAAATGGAGACACTACAGGTCTCAGAAAATGGCGTAATTTTTTTAAAACAAATTTTGAATTTTTTTTCACCATTTAAATAAAAAATAATATATACATGTTTGGTGTCTGTGAACCGTAATGACATGGAGAATCATAATTTCAGGTCAGTTTTAGCATTTAATGAACGTGGTGAAAAAAAAAAGCATCTGTGGAATTGCACTTTTTTTTGCAATTTCACCACACTTGGAATTTTTTCCCCATTTGCCAGTACATGATATGATAAAACCAATAGAGTCGTTCAAAAGTACAACTTGTCCTGCCAAAAACAAGCACTCACATGGCCATATTGGCCAAAAAAAAGTTATGGCTCTGGAAGAAGGGGAGTGAAAAGCGAAAACGGAAAATGGCCTAAGGTTTAAGGGTTTAAGGTGGCAGCTGGACAAGTCATGGATGGGAGGTATGTGTCCCCTAGGTGCCAAACCTCGGTCATGTAGTACCCGGAGAAGCAGGCTCCAGCACATATAGTGCTGATAGGTGTTTTTATGAGCCCAGATTATGGGTCCAGTTTTTACGAGATGCTCACTTACCATCAGCCCAGGTATTGGATGGTGTGATTTAAGGCAGCTAGGGTTGTCTCAGTCTAACTGTGTGTTTTGCAAGGTGAGGAAGCCTTGCATGTGCTGCTCAGACTCTGCTGGAGTCTGAAAGGAAAAGACAAATTTAATGGCTGAGCCCGTGTGTTATATGGACTTGATATTTTCTGCTTTGTTCTATGATACCTTTGTTTACATGGAAGAGGCTATTTTAGGGTACGTACCCATTTGCGTGAAAAAAAACGGTCCAATTTCCAGACCGAAAAAATGTCCGAGTGTCATGTGATTGTAATGCGATTTCCATGCGATTTTGCAACGGAACATCCGTATGACATGCGTATGCAATCCGTGTGCAATGCAATTTTAACATGAGCTTTTACATACAGCAGTTCTCTCTACTGTAAAAGCTCATGTTAAACTCGCATTTTAAAACAAAACTGTACACATCATTATAAAATCAAATAATCTTCAAAACAGACATACTGTGTACACATATATATATACATATATATATATATATACTCGTATATATATAGATTGATAGATATATTAAAAGCCGACAGATGCCGCGTACAGTATAGAATAGAATAGGTTAGAATAGAATAGATAGAATGGATATATACACATAGAATAGTTGTCTCTCCTCTCTCTCTCTCTCTCTCTCTCTATATATATATATATATATATATATATATATATAATGGTACAGACCAATCGTTTGGACTCACCTTTCTCATTTAAAGATTTTTTTGTATTTTCATGACTATGAAAATTGTACATTCACACTGATGGCATCAAAACTATGAATTAACACATGTGGAATTATATACTTAACAAAAAAAGTGTGTAACAACTGAAAATATGTCTTATATTCTAGGTTCTTCAAAGTAGCCACCTTTTGCTTTGATTACTGCTTTGCACACTCTTGGCATTCTCTTGATGAGCTTCAAGAGGTAGTCACCGGAAATGGTCTTCCAACAATTTTGAAGGAGTTCCCAGAGATGCTTAGAACTTGTTGGCCCTTTTGCCTTAACTCTGCGGGCCAGCTCACCCCAAACCATCTCGATTGGGTTCAGGTCTGGTGACTGTGGAGGCCAGGTCATCTGGCGTAGCACCCCATCACTCTCCTTCTTTGTCAAATAGCCCTTACACAGCCTGGAGGTGTGTTTGGGGTCATTGTCCTGTTGAAAAATAAATGATGGTCCAACTAAACGCAAATCGGATGGAATAGCATGCCGCTGCAAGATGCTGTGGTAGCCATGCTGGTTCAGTATGCCTTCAATTTTGAATAAATCCCCAACAGTGTCACCAGCAAAGCACCCCAACACCATCACACCTCCTCCATGCTTCAAGGTGGTAACCAGGCATGTAGAGTCCATCTGTTCACCTTTTCTGCGTCACTCAAAGACACGGTGGTTGGAACCAAAGATCTCAAATTTGGACTCATCAGACCAAAGCACAGATTTCCACTGGTCTAATGTTCATTCCTTGTGTTCTTTAGCACAAACAAGTCTCTTCTGCTTGTTGCCTGTCCTTAGCAGTGGTTTCCTAGCAGCTATTTTACCATGAAGGCCTGCTGCACAAAGTCTCCTCTTTACAGTTGTTGTAGAGATGTGTCTGCGGCTAGAACTCTGTGTGGCATTGACCTGGTCTCTAATCTGAACTGCTGTAAACCTGCGATTTCTGAGGCTGGTGACTCGGATAAACTTATCCTCAGAAGCAGAGGTGACTCTTGGTCTTCCTTTCCTGGGGCAGTCCTCATGTGAGCCAGTTTCTTTGTAGCGCTTGATGGTTTTTGCAACTGCACTTGGGGACACTTTCAAAGTATTCCCAATTTTTCGGACTGACCGACCTTCATTTCCTAAAGTAATGATGGCCTCTCGTTTTTCTTTACTTAGCTGCTTTTTTTCTTGCCATAATACAAATTCTAACAGTCTATTCAGTAGGACTATCAGCTGTGTATCCACCAGACTTCTGCACAACACAACTGATGGTCCCAACCCCTTTTATAAGGCCAGAAATCCCACTTATTAAACCTGACAGGGCACACGTGTGAAGTGAAAACCATTTCCGCTGACTACCTCTTGAAGCTCATGAAGAGGATGCCAAGAGTGTGCAAAGCAGTCATCAAAGCAAAAGGTGGCTACTTTGAAGAACCTAGAATATAAGACATAATTTTGGTTGTTACACACTTTTTTATTAAGTATATAATTCCACATGTGTTAGTTCAAAGTTTTGATGCCTTCAGTGTGAATTTACAATTTTCATAGTCATGAAAATACAGAAAAATGTTTAAATGAGAAGGTGTGTCCAAACTTTTGGTCTGTACTGTATATAAATATATATATGTCAATGACACACACATATATATATATATATTCATATTTCATAGCGATATATATAGCAGAACAGGCGATAATTAAATTGTCGGCTTCTGTAAAATCATTGCTGAACCCGACAGGATATGACACATGGTTTACATACAGTAAACCACTGCATATCATTTTGATTTATATATGTATCTGACTACTAATGTTATTAGTGTATGTGTGTAAAACTTTGGAGATGTAGGTTGTTAAATTAAAGTATTTATTCACGAAAAAAATTGCGTGGGCTCCCTCGCAATTTTCTCCGCCAGAGAGGGAAAGCCAGTGACTGAGGGCAGATATTAAGAGCAGTGCGCAGGCACCGGGAAAGGTCAGAGAGGTCCAGCGCCTGCGCACTGCAGTACTTTGCTCTGCCCTGAACAGGGCAGATCAGTACACCTGCGCAGTAGCAGCGACACGAAGCAAGGAGGAGAACGTCATCACATGAAGATGGGACCTGCGACGCCCATCGGATCGGACCGCCCACCAAGTGAGTATAATATAACTTGTTTTTCTTCTCTTTCAGGTTAGATCGGGGGCTTATCTACAGCATTACAGAATGCTGTAGATAAGCCCCAAAAGGCAGTGGTAGCAGCTTATTGCGGAAAAACGAGCTGACAGGTTCCCTTTAATGCAAAATAATTGGCGAATAAAGAAATAAATATGGCAGCCGTTCTGGAATACATTACTTGCATTATAATAACTGAAGTATTTATTTGAATTGATAAAATTACATTATTTATTAAATAGCATATATTGGATTTGTAGAATTGTATATATATGAACTAATGCTATGTTATTCATACAATTTAGGAAAAAATTCCGCTTCTTGGGCAAAGAATATCTTGTCCTCAGATTATCAGCTGCTGTGCCGGGATGGTACACGTGCAGATGTCACTGAATGGAAAAGGTGTAACCTTGCCAGGGTACCAGCTCATGCTGTTGTGTCAGGTCTGATGTGGATGGATCTCTCATTTACAAGATGCTACATGAAGGCCAGGTAGGTCAGGGGAGTGAACTAATGTTGGAGTCAGACGTTCTAATTTCGGCCCACCAATGCAACTTAACTAGAGCCTTGAACTACAAAACAAGTAATTTAGCGATCGTTTACCATTCTGCTTACTCGGGCCAAAGAACAATAATGGGAGCAGAGAAGATCCCTAATACGATTTAGTCCCAATAGAGCATAATATCATCAGCAGCACATCTTCGGCAATGTGCTACTATTAAGGGCTCGAAAAATATGTTCAAGTGTCCCCTCGCACCTGCATGTGTCGCTGCTCAACATGTTTCAACAGCTGCCACACATGCAGGGATTGACTATTTGTTAGCAGACACTTTATGGGATTGAGGGTTAGCAAAAACTCTAGGCTCAAGCAGAATCTAATGCGAAATATTCACGATACACTGAGCAATCATACTGCTTGTACGTCTAACTTCTGGTCATACTACAGTCATCAAAAACATGGACTAAATGTCTAACTAGTATATACAGTATATTCAACAGAAGGAGCAAGACAGAACGTTAGGTAGTTTCTGTGAATAGAAGTAACATTTAGTATATTTAAACTGGCTCCAAGATGGAGCTCAACCCGTGTTTTTATGACTATTATAGTTGGAGAAATACCCACTGCCTGACCATTTGCCCTGACAGTATCAATGCTTGTAATACTATTGTATAGTTGTCAGAGATACAAATGATTCTCACTAAATTATAATATCATCAAAAAGTTAATTTATTTCAGTTCTTCAATACAAAAAGTGAAACTCATATATTTTAATAGAGTCATTACATACGGAGTGATCTATTTCAAGTGTTTCTTTATGTTAATGATTATGGCTTACAGCTAATGAAAACCCAAAAGTCATTATCTCAGTAAATTAGAATAATTAACAAAAACACCTGCAAAGGCTTCCTAAGTTTCTTAAAAGATCCCTTAGTCTGTTTAAGTAGGCTCCACAATCATGGGGAAGACTGCTGACTTGACAGATGTCCAAAAGGCAGTCATTGACACACTCCACAAGGAGGGTAAGCCAAAAAAGTCATTGCTAAAGAAGCTGGCTGTTCACAGAGTGCTGTATCCAAGCATATTAATGGAAAGTTGAGTGGAAGGAAAAAGTGTGGTAGAAAAAGGAGCACAAGCAACTGGGATAACCGCAGCCTTGAAAGGATTGTTAAGAAAAGGACATTCAAAAATTTGGGGGAGATTCACAAGGAGTGGACTGTTGCTGGAGTCATTGCTTCAAGAGCCACTACACACAGACATATCCAGGACATGGGCTACAAGTGTCGCATTCCTTGTGTCAAGCCACTCATGACCAATAGACAATGCCAGAAGCGTTTTACCTGGGCCAAGGAGAAAAAGAACTGGACTGTTGCTCAGTAGTCCAAGGTGTTGTTTTCGGATGAAAGTAAATTTTGTATTTCATTTGGAAATCAAGGTCCAAGAGTCTGGAGGAAGAGTGGAGAGGCACACAATCCAAGCTGCTTGAGGTCTAGTGTGAAGTTTCCAAAATTAGTGATGGTTTGGGGAGCCACGTCATCTGCTGGTGTAGGTCCACTGTGTTTTATCAAGACCAAAGTCAGCGCAGCCGTCTACCAGGAAATCTTAGAGCACTTCATGCTTCCCTCTGCCGACAAGGTTTTTGGAGATGAAAATTTAATTCTCCAGCAGGACTTGGCACCTGTCCACACTGCTAAAAGTACCAATACCAGGTTTAAAAACAGCAATATCACTGTGCTTGACTGGCCAGCAAACTCACCTGCCCTTAACCCCATAGAGAATCTATGGGTTATTGTCAAGAGGAAGATGAGACACCAGACCCATCAATGCAGACGAGCTGAAGGCTACTATAAAGGCAACTTGGGCTTCCAGAACACCTCAGCAGTGCCACAGGGTGATCACCTCCATGCCACGCCGCATTGATGCAGTAATTGATGCAAAAGGAGCCCCGACAAAGTATTGAGTGCATTTACTGAACATACATTTCAGTAGGCCAACATTTCGGATTTTAAAATATTTTTTCAAACTGGTGTTATAAAGTATTCTAATTTACTGAGATAATGACTTTTGGGTTTTCATTGGCTGTAAGCCATAATCATCAACATTAACAGAAATAAACACTTGAAATAAATCACTGTGTAATGACTATATATAATATGAGTTTCACTTTTTGTATTGAAGAACTGAAATAAATTAACTTTTTGATGATATTCTAATTTAGTGAGAAGCACTTGTAGTTCTGCTACTCCAGGGCTTCTAAACCTTTTTCCTTTGGTGCCCCCCTCACATACACAAAGATGGTGCTTGAGCAGCACTAAAAGGTATATAAAAAAGCCAAAATAAAAAACAACTAGATTCGCAATTTCTTTGTTTTCTCTAAACTCTAATGTAAAAATAAGTACAAAGTAAGTGAACTATGGTGTGAAACTAGAGGTTCCTGCTGCCAGAGAAACTACAGGGAAATGAATAAGTATTTCTGTGGACACTGCCTCCCCAATAACTAGGGGGAGCCTCACAGTTGGAGAAGCCCCTTGCCCCTTTCTCTGTTCTGTGTATTGGAGAAAAGTCTCGAGAAGTGGATCCTCTGTCTGAGGTCTAAGTAGAAATGTTTGACAAATGTTTTTAGTGCTGTAAATAGAAAATAAATATTAGACTACATGAAAAATGACCAGTGTAGCTAGTGACATCATAGATATTTAATATATGCTTTGTAAAACATCGTTGAAGGCAGGCTAGATCGATGGAAACTTAGATAACATCCCTTAGGAATATGCAGAAGAGCAGAACAAGCAAGTTATTAGAGGAAGACCTTTGTTCTCCAAAGGTTACTGGATAGTGCATTTCATTTTCTGCTTTTACATAATTGCATTTCTAACGGGATGATATTGATCTCAGACTGGTCTACAGAGGTTTTTTTTTTCATTATGAAACTTCATAGTCTTGTGCTCACCAGCATTCAATGACATGTAATAAGTCATTATAGGTACCCAATGGGATACATGACTTTAGATACCAACTTCCTATGTTTTGTAATATAACATTTAATTTTCTTCTGTTTTAGCAAAAATACAACAGCCCCAGCTCCAGCTTCAAAATGTTCGACTCTACCGCTTACAATGCCAGCAACTTACTGTTCAGAGATGCCACTACAGAACTACGGATGATCTCTAACCAGACCTATCAGTCCTGGCTCGGAGATGAGTTTCTTCAAGCGATGACGGGAATAGACTGTGACTCTGACAGTAAGGAAAATGTCATTTATAATTCATAGTAGCCCAAAGTCTACAACTTTATTACAGAGATAGTAAAGCGATATTTTATGGCTTGGAATGTTTTTTTTTCTTATTTTAAAGATGCTACTACTGAAATATCTTATTGTTATTGTACGTGGGTATTGCAACTGTAACCTTGATGGGGCCGTTCTTAGGAGGGCACTGATTGTGACTGGCAAGTGTGCATCCTTGTAAGTATCTGAGAGTGTGTGCATGTATGGGCCTATGGTGATAATAAATCAATTGTATGGGCAGGATTAAGTTAGAAAACAGGTTTTAAAATATTGAATATTTACTTATTTTATTTTACTCATTTATATAGCGCCATTTATTCACACAGCGCTTTACAGGCATCATCATCACTGTTCCCACTGGGGCTCGCAATCTAAATTCTCTATTAGTATGTGTTTGAAATGTGGGAGGAAACTGGAGAACCTAGAGGAAACCCACCCAAACTTGGGGAGGACACACAAACTCCTTGTAGATGTGGCATTTGGTGGGATTTAAACAAAGGACCCTGATAAATGATAAATTTGAGTAATTTTTCCAACTTGTTTCAGAAATCTGTTCACAATTATTAATCTCACGTCTCCGAACAGTGCCCTACTGTCAAATACACTGCCCCTTGAAGCAAGGAGGAAGAATGGCTTGTACCTATATGGCTATGTAACTAGAGTCCTGTGGGTCACGATGCAAATTTTGGATCTGGGTCCACAACCAGCATGTTGGTCAGATCATATGTATGGGCCCATGTAATAATGTCCTTCATCCTGTCCCCTATCCTGTAATAATGTCCTTCCTCCTGTCCCCTATCCTGTAATAATGTCCTTCCTCCTGTCCCCTATCCTGTAATAATGTTTTCCTCTTAGGCCCTTATCCTGTATTAATGTCCTCCATCCTGGCAAGGATGCTCTTTCAGCTGAAAACGACGCTGGTGTTGGCAGGCCCCCTGACTTCACTGGCCCAATAAGGGTCACACACTCTACGACCGATATTGTTACACTCCTGTATGTGCATATGGAATTTACTTGAGGTATTCAAAGACAATGGGTTTTCAAGTGAAAACTGCTTCAGGAAATGCTGCTTCTTTGAAGACATTTTGAAGGAGGTTTTATATCATGAGGTTATATCCTGAGGGTATGTGCCTGGAACTCGCCTTAAAAAGTGCCATGAAGCAGGTGCAAAAAATAAAGATAATGCACAGCAACGTATAAACAGCATCTTGTGCTACTTTTTTTTAACTGCTTCAAGGCTCAAAAACTCTGAAATGGCGAAAAGACAACTAAAACGCTGCTGATGGAGCCACCGCAAAAGTGACAAAAAAACTGCCAGTGAAACATAAGCTGGCCATTCTTCAGGCATTTTCTGCTGAGAAGATGCTCCATACTTTACAATAGCTGTAGATATAGGAAAACACCCTGGCATTTTTTGGAATGTTTTGTCGGCACTAGTGTTTTTGTAATTTTTTTAAAGGATTTAAACAATTGTCTGCAAAATGGCAGGAAAAAAAAATGCTAAAGAAGACGGTGAAAAACACAAAAAAATCCACTGGTGGAAAAAAGTTGAAATAGCACTCAGAATCAACTAAAAATGCTGAAAAATTACACTTTACGTTTTTAAAACTCTAGAGAAAAGGAGCGAATCCTGAAGTGTTTTCTGCTTAAAACCTGAATGCTTTTGACGTCCAGAAATAGATGCAGTGTGAACATACCCTAGGAGTGAAATGTGGCTAGCACTGGTATGTAGGCACTGAACAGAAGGAGCCAGCTTACCACAGTGGTAGACCTCTGCACGGACTCTCAGGTGGAGGAACCAGAACAAAGAACACAAAGAACACAGCATGTGTTAGAAACGCGTTGCTGCGTGTACTGGGTGCCATATGTAATTTAGTACGTTTTTACCATTTTTGAATAAATTCAGTCTTTTAATCAGCTGGACTCACATCATCATTTTTTCATGTAGGCACTGAGGCTGACAAATATGTAGGTTCTTTAAATAACATTTCTGTTGTTGGGACACCGTGACGTGATTTTTTATGGGGATATTGTGGATACTACAATTGAAGTACTGCAATGGAATGCATTATGCCAAGTTTGCACTTGGCGCAAAAGAATACATTATAACTACGAAAAATCATCAAAAATATCAGTATTTCAAGATGTAAAAGAACCGATTAATGCTAAAAATCATCCAACAATATGTGATCTGTCATTATTTTATGTACTTATATATTTAAGAGCTACCAAAATCTTTTCGCTGGTGCAACATTAACATACAAGAAGTCTGGAAATGTGGAGATATGGCCACAGCATTTAGAAACTTGACGTTGTATCCATCAATTCAGTGTGTCTCCGCAGCAAGTCATGAAGATTGCATGAGAATGATCCAGGTTAGCATCTCATGTATATTAAATCCTGAGCCACCCAGAACAAGCACAGCTTATTAGTGCATTTCCTAAGAGTATATACTGTCGCATGATGACGCAGTCAAGCATATATTCATGGGGTTGTCCCATTAGGTAAACCATTTTCTTTATGCTCTTCTAAAAAGATAAAGTTTCTATTGAATGTAAAAAAATATTTAGAATTGAGAGTCCTCAGTGGTTGATACCTTTTAATGGCTAAGGCCGGGGTCACACTGGCGACAAAATCGGACGACTGCAAAGCGATGAAATATCGCATTGCAATCAGACCAATGTTAATCTATGGAGCAGCTCCCACCATCCGATTTTTTGTCGTCCGTTTTATACGTGCGAGTGAAATCGCAGCATGATTGTCGGTCGTCAATCGCCAATGCAAGTCTATGGGTGCGATGAAAAATCAGATTGCAAACGGACCGCACGTGTGACTTGCAATAAAATCGCATCAGTGTCCTTTAGAAAAGCCGGCAATTCATCCCCGGCTATACAGTAAAATCACACTGACAGTTTTAATAAAGACTAGAAAGAATACATATACGCACATAGAATACATATATATATATATGTATGTCATTGAGACATATATATATATATATACATATATTTATAGTTCATCCACTTCTACATAGTATAATAGCCGCTAATTCAATTGCCGGCTTTTGTGAAATTAGAGAACCCGACATGAAATGACACATGGTTTACATACAGTTAACCATGTCATTTCATGTAGTTTGATATATGGTTTTCCTAACAATTACATGAGTGTATGTGTGCAAAATTTCACACATGTAGGGGTTAATTAAAGGTGTAAATTCAGTGAAAAAAAATGTGTGGGCTCCCGCGCTATTTTCTCCTCCAGACAGGGAAAGCCACGAGTGGGGGCAGATAATAATAGCCTGGGGAGGGTGCATTTATTTTGTGCCCCCCCGGCTACTAACATCTGCCCCCAGCCACCCCAGAAAAGGCAAATCTATAATTAGATGCGCCCTTTCTGGCACTTAGCCTGTCTATTCCCATTGCCATGTAGCGGTGGCTAATGGGTTAATAATGGGTTAAAGCCACCTTGCTATTGGAAGGTGACTTTAAGCACTTTAAGCTACAGGGCAATGGGAATAGACGGGCTAAGTGCCAGAAAGGGCGCATCTAATTATAGATTTGCCTTTTCTGGGGTGGCTGGGGGCAGATGTTAGTAGCCGGGGGGGCACAAAATAAATGCACCCTCCCTAGGCTATTATTATTTGCCCCCACTCGCTGGCTTTGCCTGTCTGGAGGAGAAAATAGCGCGGGAGCCCACGCATTTTTGTTCAATGAATTTACACCTTTAATTAACCCCTACATGTATGAAATTTTGCACTGTCATGTGTGCATCGCCACGAAGATCGTCGCGGTTGCACATTCTGACTTCTCACAGCTGAGTTGCTGTTTCTTTGTGTTTGGCAGTTAGGGAGTTAATTCTGTCTGTGCTCAGTTCTGGGACTGGGTGCAGTTTCTCCCGGCTGCAATTAATTATTTGTTGATTGGTTTCCTTTAAATCTCTGGTTGTCTGTGTTGGGAGTTGCCAGTGAAATTCTTCATGCAGACCACAGATAGGATTGTATCTGTATAGACTTAAGTTAAAGAGCTCGATGGTCGTTGTTTTTTACCAGGTTTAATTTTGTTGTCACTTATCGCCCTGGATCTAAGAATGTTAAGGCGGATGCCTTGTCTCGCAGTTTCCCAGGGGCCGGGAAAATGGATGACCCGATTCCTATCCTTCAGGAGGGGGTGGTAGTGTCGGCTGTATGTTCTGAGCTTGGGGAGGAGGTGTTAGAGGCTCAGGGGGACGCCCCTGCAGGACCTCCAGGGAGACTGTTTGTCCCAAATCAGTTGAGACAAAAGGTTATTGAGGCACATCATAATTCTGCTTTAGCAGGACATCCAGGGAGTAAGGCTACTTTAGATCTCCTTTCTCGCCGGTTTTGGTGGCCTAACGTTAATAAAGATGTTTTAACTTTTGTCGCGTCCTGTGGGGTTTGTGCTCGCTCTAAGACCCCTCATACCCGTCCGTCTGGGACCCTCTTACCCTTGAAACTTCCGGAGCGTCCATGGACTCATTTGTCTATGGACTTCATCACGGACCTTCCTCAGTCGTCAGGGAAGACTGTCATACTGGTGGTTGTTGACAGGTTCAGTAAGATGGCACATTTCATTGCTCTTCCTGCCCTCCCTAATGCTAAAACTCTGGCGCAGGTGTTCATTGGGGAGATTGTGAGACTTCATGGGTTGCCTTCTGATGTGGTGTCAGATAGGGGGTCTCAGTTTGTGTCCAAGTTTTGGAGGGCATTTTGTTTACTCGGGGGATGCAATTGTCATTTTCCTCGGCTTTATATCCGCAGACCAATGGTCAGACAGAGCGTCTGAATCAAAGCCTAGAGACTTATCTTCGGTGTTTTGTCTCAGAGAACCAGGAGGACTGGTCTTCTTTCTTGCCTCTGGCAGAGTTCGCTCTTAACAACAGGCGGAGCGAGTCCACTGGTAAGTCCCCGTTTTTTGGGGCATATGGTTTTCATCCCCAGTTTTGTACATTCAATGGGGGGGCCCTTCTGGGGTTCCTGAGGAGGAGCGTTTCTCGTCGTCACTTGCTTCAGTGTGGAGAGGTGTATTGAATAATCTGAGTGCTATGGGGAACCGTTATAAACGTATGGCTGATAGGAGGAGAGTTTCTGGTCCAGATCTTAATGTGAACGATCTGGTATGGTTGTCTACCAGGAATATAAAACTTAAAGTTCCCTCCTGGAAGCTGGGCCCCAGATTCATCGGGCCGTACAGGATCAGTTCCATAATTAATCCTGTGGCATTTCGTCTGGACCTCCCTCCTACGTTTAAAATCCACAATGTGTTCCACAAGTCATTACTTAAGAGGTACGTGGCACCAGTCATACCATCACCTCTACCTCCTCCTCCAGTGGTGGTCAATGGTAACTTGGAGTTTCAAGTGTCAAAGATCATTGACTCACGTCTGAATCGCCGGTCCCTTCAGTACTTGGTGCATTGGAAGGGGTATGGTCCAGAGGAGAGGACGTGGGTTCCTGCGTCTGACATTAACGCAGATCGTTTGGTGCGGACCTTCCACAGAACTCACCCGGGCAAACCTGGCCCTGAGGGTCCGGAGGCCCCTCGTAGAAGGGGGGGTACTGTCATGTGTGCATCGCCACGAAGATCGTCGCGGTTGCACATTCTGACTTCTCACAGCTGAGTTGCTGTTTCTTTGTGTTTGGCAGTTAGGGAGTTAATTCTGTCTGTGCTCAGTTCTGGGACTGGGTGCAGTTTCTCCCGGCTGCAATTAATTATTTGTTGATTGGTTTCCTTTAAATCTCTGGTTGTCTGTGTTGGGAGTTGCCAGTGAAATTCTTCATGCAGACCACAGATAGGATTGTATCTGTATAGACTTAAGTTAAAGAGCTCCTTAGTTGTTTTAAGCTCACCTTGCTTAGAGTTTAATATCCCAGATCATTTATGTTCCTTCTGTGTTTGAGTGTGTATGCAAGTCTGTGTTTTCTCCAGTCTGTCTTATATGTCTAATCTGTGTATTTAGCAGAGATCAGCCCATATCCCTTTGGTGGTAATCAGAATCCTTCTTAGGACTGATTACAGGGTTCAGGGACTGATAGGAGACAGGGTTAGGCTGGAGACTTGGACCTCTGAACCATTATCAGTACCTCCAAGGTGAGGGATTAGTTAGGACCCCAGTTTAGGGTCAGGTTAGACCCCCGGTCCTCCTCTTTCCTGTGACAGTGTATCAAGTCCTCAAGATTAACCCTGAGTTCAACGGATATCGTGTCAGGTAAATCTATTCTATATTTACATGCTGATGTTGCTAATCTATATGTTGTATAGAGTGTTGTTCTTTTAAGAATAGTTTACTGACATCGTACACATATCATAAGACCGCGTGACATGCACACATACACTCATGTAATTGTTAGTGAAAACCATATATCAAACTACATGAAATGACATGGTTAACTGTATGTAAACCATGTGTCATTTTATGTTGGGTTCTCTAATTTCACAAAAGCTGGTAATTGAATTAGCGGCTATTATACTATGTAGAAGTGCATGAACTATAAATATATGTATATATATATGTCTCAATGACATAATATTATATATATATAATATATATATATATATTCTATGTGTATATATCTATCCTTTCTTTTGTGATTTAAAAACTATTCCTTTGGATCCATTATATGTCGGTTTTGCTAGCCACCGACAAAATCTTGCAAGTCGGATGTCAATCGGATGTGAAACGTACGCTCAGATGCGACTAAATCGCATCATCGCAGCAGAATCGGATGACAGACAGAGCAATGTTCATGAAACTTTTGTGCGATAATTGACCGACTAAAACGGTCCGATTTTTTAGACGTTGTGTGTGATGCTGGCCTTACTGAAAAGATTGTAACAAATTGCAAGCTTTCGAGACTACTCAGGTCTCTTCATCAGGCAAACACGGTACAAAGATATACATTTTTCCTGTATCTATTGAATGTACTAACTAAATAAAGTTAGAACTATTTAGTAGGTCTTTTTTATTATATAGTGCAGTTCCAGGCTATGCTGACACCCAGCATGCTGTGATTATTTTCTCAAGCTGAATCGGCATAAGAAAAAAATAGCAAATCTGCACTGACCGATAAACCATCAGAGCGTGTTATGCACTCGTGTGAACGAGCCCTTATACAATGTCATATTTCTGACAGCAGAAGTAGACAAATGGTTGGCAGTCACCTTGGGAGAAACAATAAGATTAATTAAAAGTATCTAGCGACAAAGTTATAATTCCTATGTGAACTTTTAGCTCTCCATTACTACTCTAATTTCCCCTCATTAATAATTTAATAACTACTGATGGAATTCACCATTGCTCTCTGCTTTATCCATTCAGCAAAAAGAGGCTGATGCAGTAACACTGGATGGAGGAGACATTTACACAGCTGGGAAAACATATGGGCTGGTGCCAGCAGCTGCAGAGAGTTATTCTGGTGAGTGTTTGATAAATCAGAATGTACAGATGTATATTTTAGGTTCCATCTCTTGTCTATATAGAGAGGATTCTTTTGTAACCATGAATATTAAATGCAAATGCATTCAGGGAATATAGTATATACCTTACAGTTGTCTAGTCTTAGCTTTACTTGGAATCATAATGGAGACTAAGCCTGAACTGAATGGATATTACTTATGAGTAAAAGCTGCGTACAAGGAGGCTCTATGGAGTCCCTATGGCTCTATATTTTTGAGACACAGATGGTCCATGTCCCTTATAATGCTGTATTACACATGGATATTCTCTTCTAGCAGCTATGCTACAGTGTCACATAGAGCATGCTATCCGGGACGGACTGGGACAAAAAAGCAGCCATGCCACACAAACCCCACCAGCCCACAAACTATAACACTCCTCACCCCGATCAGTGAATTTTGCTTTACTTTGTCGTGCTCCTCACTCTCTCCAAAGGAGATATTTGAAGAGCCACATGTGAATGGTGCCACAGTGCGTATGATCGACCACAGCTGCATTTTCATGGTGCTCTATAGGGCTCCGATTTTCAGGATCATAGCGGTCCCAGCAGTCGGATCTCCAGCAATTGGAAAGTTATCCCCTAGCCAGAGAGAGGGGATTACTTGGGATAATCCATTTAAACAGCTTTTCCAATATTTTATTTTTTTTTGGCCATAGTAATATTGAAAATACTAAACCAATATTGACCCTCCCAAAGTCCAAAGTCGACAACAAGACCGGAAAAGTGGCACTGTGCAGTGCATACAGGGTAGGCTCCAGTTTTTTGTGGGCCCCATTTAGTTTTGTTCCCTGATTGGACAATTAGAGGGTGCCTGTTTAGTCACACCATAGTTGCATCATTATCCACTGGTTTTCATTGTCTTTGTATTTTCTACATGGTACTTACCTTATGCACCTCTTTTGCCTTGTTTGTATTTAATAAATTTATTGGCACTTTTGCATAAACTTTGCATCAGTTGATTTCTTTTTTATTTTCTACCATGGTATTGGGCTCAACTCTATGGAGATATAAGCTCTCTTTAGCTTTCTGATGATAATTTATGATTTATGTAGAGTATCTCATTGTTCTGTTATGTCTCTCATGCTGATCTTGAATCCTGGCTATGTTTTTATATGTATGATATGCTAGAATTTACAATAGCTATCACTCCTGTAATGTAAGAAGTGAAATCTTTGTCATTGTACTATACCTATATTTCTCTGCTGTATCTGTGCATCATGAATCGTGGTATATGTTAAAGGTGCCCACTGAGACTCTTTTGCCCAGGGACCACAAAAATCTGGAGCCGGCCCTGCCACTGATGTCATCTGGATAACCTGGCCACAGCTCACCACATATGTCCATATTGATGTAAAGCTGACTTTTATGTACAATGCAATACTGTCTTTCAGTACACAAATAGCACGTCATCTAAAAAAGACTTGCCACCTTTACTGACTTTGGATGGGAAATTGCAGGCGTGGCTGATAATGACAGATACCGTAAATATTCTTTATAAGTAATAATTTGAAAAACAGAAATTAATGATGTGTCTTCATAAGGCCATATTACATATGCTGTAGTGATATAGTTTGTGTATCTTCATAAGGCCACATACCAGTGATACAGTATAGGCATCTTCATCAGGCCAGTACCAGTGATACAGTATAGGTATCTTCATCAGACCATATACCTGTGATACATTATAGGCATCTTCATCAGACCATGTACCAGTGATACAGTATAGGTATCTTCATCAGACCATGTACCAGTGATACAGTATAGGTATCTTCATCAGACCATATACCAGTGATACAGTATAGGTATCTTCATCAGACCATGTACCAGTGATACAGTATAGGCATCTTCATCAGACCATGTACCAGTGATACAGTATAGGTATCTTCCTCAGGCCATATGTAGAGAAGAAGACTGGGCTGTGGGTGCTGACAAGGCACCGGGTCTGGAACTGCTGGGGCCAGGCCTACTGTTGCAGGGGGAAGGAGATTGAGGACGGAGCAGACCCTTGACCTGCGTGGAGGGGCGTGGTGAGCCAGGGAAGGATAAGAGGGTTTGCGCAGGAAGAGAGAGAAGCTTCCCATCAGAGAGAGGAGTCAGAGAAGACCGGTGCTGGGCTGCGGGGAAAGATAGGCCGCATAGTAGCGATCGGTGCAGCGAGGACTCCCAGGTTTCAGAGGGCGTGCGGAGGAACAAACGCCGAGTGGAGGATTGTGGTGAATGCTGCTTTGCTGCGCTGCAGCATAACGGACTAGGGGCTTAGCAGGTAACACCAGTGACCGCCCGCTGCCGCCAGAAGTGAGGACGACTTGTTAGGCGGGGAAGCAGGAAGAACTCCGCATCGGCCTCAGCCGGCAACTAGCCAACCATATGACTCAGAAAAGAAACTGACAACCGAGTCACGCTAAGTGGAATTAATCTATAGATTGTCATTTTGAACTACTCTTTCCCTGTTTACCCCTCAGCCTTTACCTGTTTATTCCTTGTTGCTCCCTGTGAGGAGGTTACCCCTGTACTTATAAAACGAGTAATTGTTAACCCCTGCTCTGTGTGTGTAGCCCAGCTGCGCTAGGAGTCACATTTCCCAGGAGGATGCACCAAAGGTAACACCCACAAGTGACCTGATATTCATTCACACAGCTTCACCATTCCCTAGAGCCACCAGAGGGAGCCTTTTCAGAGTATATAAGGATGGTGAAGACACTGAAGAGCAGACAGTCTAGACAGTCTAGTCTGAGGGCTGCAGCCTGCAGTGACAGCTCAGATTAGTTTGGAACGAGTTCAGTGTAGTTGGTGATTCTACACAGAAGTGAGAAATTGTTAGTTCTCTTGGAGTGTGGAGAGTCAGCTTCTAGAAGTGTGTACAGATCAGTTGACTGAAGGTCCTGATAGCTGCTTCAGACAGAGCATTAGAAAGAAAGAAGGAAAGAGAACAACAGTTATTGAAGGAACCTGAAGACTGCAGCGTTGAGCTTAGTTCAATGTGTGGAGGCTAGTACGAGTGGAGAAAGATAGCCACTTCAGCCTGGTCAGAACTGAGTCAACTGAGAGCAGTTCAGTGAGCAAGCGTGCCGACGCTTTGAGAGCGGTGAAGAGAGAGAAGAATCAGCCATCTACTGCTAGTGTGCTTATGTTAAGGGTCGGAGTAGGACGAAAGGCGAGTGGAAGAGAAGAAGAGAGTAACGGAGGTTGAAACATCATTGATAGCTTACCTCTACTCTGAATACCGGACACCGGGTCCGAGCTTGCTAGCATCTACACGACTAGTAGGAGATACCGGAGACCCTGCTGGACTACAGGTCGCAGGGGCCCAGGAGTGCTGATACGTAACCGGGGTCAGGAAGACGAGGGTCTAGCAGGACGCTGCATACAGAGACACTGTTCTATCCAAGAGAAGGCCTCACCACAAAGTCAGCCGGGCGTATAAGTGAAGACAGAGTTAGACTTCGTTATATACAGGTCAGAAACTCACACTACAGGAGTATGGAGGCCCTACACCTACTCGGTGGGAATACTGGACGTGCATCCTCCACCTTGCCAGCTTCCCGGGACGTGCCTGCAACTACATCAGTAAAGGTACAGAGAGAGACTTTTGTGTGTGTCTGCATTATTGCTCCTGCGGCTGAACTCCCCTTCTCTGTCCTGCACCCCTACACCGCCATCTACCCTGAGGGACCCAGTCTTGCCTGTGGAAGACTTAACACCTTGCTGCCCAGAAACAACCCCTCAGTGGATTTACACAGCAGCGCTGGTCACACTGACCAGGTACCACAGGTGGAGTCACGAATTCCTACAAACCTATTAATCCCCTGTAAATACCCCCTTTTTAGTGAGCGCCCAGGGCCACGGACCGAGCTGTGCTACCCGTGACATCCCCCATTGAAGTGAACGGGCTCGGTGCCGAGTACCCCACAGGCCCTGGCGGGCGACTCATGTGCTTCTGTGTCACTGCATCCGAATACCTGTGTTACACATATACCAGTGATACAGTATAGACAGCTTCATCAGACCATATACCAGTGATACATTATAGGTATCATCCTCAGTCCTTATACCAGTGACACAGTATAGATATCTTCATCAGGCCATGTACCAGTGATACAGTATAGATATATTCATCGGGCCATGTACCAGTGATACAGTATAGATATATTCATCGGGCCATGTACCAGTGATACAGTTTAGATATCTTCAACGGGCCATATACCAGTGACACAGTATAGATATCTTCATCGGCCATGTACCAGTGATACAGTATAGATATCTTCATCGGGCCATATACCAGTGATACAGTTTAGATATCTTCAACGGGCCATGTACCAGTGATACAGTATAGATATCTTCAACGGGCCATGTACCAGTGATACAGTATAGATATATTCATCGGGCCATGTACCAGTGATACAGTATAGATATCTTCATCGGGCCATGTACCAGTGATACAGTTTAGATATCTTCAACGGGCCATATACCAGTGACACAGTATAGATATCTTCATCGGGCCATGTACCAGTGACACAGTATAGATATCTTCATCGGGCCATGTACCAGTGATACAGTATAGATATCTTCAATGGGCCATGTACCAGTGATACAGTATAGATATATTCATCGGCCATGTACCAGTGATACAGTATAGATATCTTCATCGGGCCATGTACCAGTGATACAGTATAGATATATTCATCGGGCCATGTACCAGTGATACAGTATAGATATCTTCATCGGGTCATGTACCAATGATACAGTATAGATATCTTCATCGGGCCATGTACCAGTGATACAGTATAGATATATTCATCGGGCCATGTACCAGTGATACAGTATAGATATCTTCATCGGGCCATGTACCAGTGATACAGTATAGATATCTTCAACGGGCCATGTACCAGTGATACAGTATAGATATATTCATCGGGCCATGTACCAGTGATACAGTATAGATATATTCATCGGGCCATGTACCAGTGATACAGTATAGATATCTTCATCGGGCCATGTACCAGTGATACAGTTTAGATATCTTCAACGGGCCATGTACCAGTGATACAGTATAGATATCTTCATCGGGCCATGTACCAGTGATACAGTATAGATATCTTCAACGGGCCATGTACCAGTGATACAGTATAGATATATTCATCGGGCCATGTACCAGTGATACAGTATAGATATCTTCATCGGGCCATGTACCAATGATACAGTATAGATATCTTCATCGGGCCATGTACCAGTGATACAGTATAGATATATTCATCGGGCCATGTACCAGTGATACAGTATAGATATCTTCATCGGGCCATGTACCAGTGATTGTAAGGCTTCCCATGGCTGCGGGGTGTTGGGACATGGCATAGCTTGCCTAACTAGCCAATGCTCCCACGTCGCCAGTCCACGACGACGTGAGGCATGCGTCCCAGATAGTAAGAGAATGTGGACCCACTGGACCACGGAGGGAGACCCGGGCCTGCCCGGACTAGGGAAGGGCAGCGACCGGGATCCGTGGCAGCTGAGCATGTGGGCGAGATGGCGACCTGCAGGACTAGACAACACCGCACAACTTCAGGTATGAAGAAACATAAACTTTACTTAAAGACACACACAGTACATAAACAGAACATAATGCCGGGCTCCCGATTCCGCACATCAGACAAGGGTACACGTCTCAGGATCACAGATGAGTGCAGGAGGACATCACGGGTAGATGCAGTCCAAGGTTATCTGGCACGAGCATACTAGGGCGGCCTCTCTCTCAGGCCTCAGGCGTAGCACAGGCTCAGCAGGAGAACATCAGACACCGACCTCAGACAGACTTCAGACGATGGCGGGGTCATCACGGGTAGATGCAGTCCAGGATCATCTGGCACAGGCATACTAGTATGGCCTCTCTCTCAGGCCTCAGGCGTAGCACAGGCTCAACAGGAGAACATCAGACACCGGCCCAGGATGAACGTCAGACGATGGCGGGTCATCACGGGTTGATGCAGTCCAGGGTCATCTGGCACGGGCATACTAGGACGGCCTTTCTCTCAGGCCTCAGGCGTAGCACAGGCTCAGCAGGAGAACATCAGACACTGACCCAGGACAGACGTCATCACAGAGTAGACCATGGAGGAACCGGCAGGACATCGGGACATCAGGAACACGGACTGTATCTCAGGGACTCAGGAACACAGACAGGACATCAGGAACACGGATTGGATCTCAGGGACTCAGGAACACGGACAGGACATCAGGAACACGGATTGGATCTCAGGAACACGGACAGGATATCAGGAACACGGATTGGATCTCAGGGACTCAGGAACACGAAGAGGACATCAGGAACACGGATTGGATCTCAGGGACTCAGGAACATGGACAGGATATCAGGAACACGGATTGGAACTAAGGAACACGGACTGGAACTCAGGAACACGGACTGGAACTCAGGAGCATCAGAACACTGGCATCGGACTCCGGACATCTGGCAACGATCGGCAGGCTCCGGACATTAGGCAGGCTCCGGACATCTGGAAGTGGTCATCGGACATCGGACATCAGGCCATAGTCATCAGGCATCAGACATCTGGCAGCGACCTGAAATGGAACCCCAGCGGTCTGGTGCAAGCCCCGCCAGGCTCAACGGGAGCCGGCCGGGGATTGCACCGAAGCTGAGCACAGAGTAACAGAAACTCAGCACACACACCGGATTCCTCCTTCCAAGATGAACTCAGGTTATATAGCAAAGAATCACAGTCACTGGCACAGGGTTCAGGACACAGAAGGACTTCAGGAGCATAACACAGAGGACACAGTTCAGACAGTCAGGTACAGGATCCGATCCAGGATCAGGGAATCAGGAAACAAAACACAACAGGAACAGGCCTGGATATGCAGCCTCCAGGAAGGGCGATCTGGGTATTCTGCCCCCAGAGCTGGCGGAAACACAAGACACAGTTCAGACATTCAGGTACCGTAACAGATCCAGGATCAGGGATTCAGGGAACAAGACACAACAGGAACAGGCCTGGATATGCAGCCTCCAGGAAGGGAGATCTGGGTATTCTGCCCCCAGAGCTGGCGGAAACACAAGACACAGTTCAGACATTCAGGTACAGGAACAGATCCAGGATCAGGGATTCAGGGAACAAAACACAACAGGAACAGGCCTGGATATGCAGCCTCCAGGAAGGGCGATCTGGGTTCTCAGCCCCCAGAACAGGCAGAAACACAAGACAGGACAAAGGGAATCAGCTCTCCAGAACTGATTGCACTCAGAGCAGGAGCTGAACACACAAACACACACGGCTAGGTTCAGGAACTCAATGCAAAGCTCTGGCAACGCCCCACAGGGCTGGGGAACTTTATATATGAGCTGCTTCACAGCGATAGGCTGGAGCAGCAATTCTAGTGCACACCCATTCCTCATAAAAGCAGGACAGGTGTGGGCCGCGCCCCCTATGCAGAGCCAGACACAACTCAGCACAGAAGGACACCTGACAGTGGCTGCAGCCTCAACACACGTAGTAAGTCATGCACCACTGCAGAGGACTTTGCAACCTACGGGTAGCTTCTACAGCAGGCCAGGGACCACATATGCGGGTGGTCATGCAACGCAGCGGAGACACTCACGCAAGTAAGGCTACGCAGCAGAGCTGGGAACTGAGCAGCATCTATACAGGTAACAGACAACAGTATCCCAGCTGGTTAGGGGGAAAGAAGCAAAAGGGTTAAAGCAAAGACATGCAAAGTAACGCTGGAAAACAAAGTACAGATAATACCAGCGTTACAGTGATACAGTATAGATATCTTCAACGGGCCATGTACTAGTGATACAGTATAGATATATTCATCGGGCCATGTACCAGTGATACAGTTTAGATATCTTCATCGGGCCATGTACCAGTGATACAGTATAGATATCTTCATCGGGCCATGTACCAGTGATACAGTATAGATATCTTCATCGGGCCATGTACCAGTGATACAGTATAGATATCTTCATCGGGCCATGTACCAGTGATACAGTATAGATATCTTCATCGGGCCATGTACCAGTGATACAGTTTAGATATCTTCAATGGGCCATGTACCAGTGATACAGTTTAGATATCTTCAACGGGCCATGTACCAGTGATATAGTATAGATATCTTCAACGGGCCATGTACTAGTGATACAGTATAGATATATTCATCGGGCCATGTACCAGTGATACAGTTTAGATATCTTCATCGGGCCATGTACCAGTGATACAGTTTAGATATCTTCAATGGGCCATGTACCAGTGATACAGTATAGATATCTTCAACGGGCCATGTACTAGTGATACAGTATAGATATATTCATCGGGCCATGTACCAGTGATACAGTTTAGATATCTTCATCGGGCCATGTACCAGTGATACAGTATAGATATCTTCATCGGGCCATGTACCAGTGATACAGTATAGATATCTTCATCGGGCCATGTACCAGTGATACAGTATAGATATCTTCATCGGGCCATGTACCAGTGATACAGTATAGATATCTTCATCGGGCCATGTACCAGTGATACAGTTTAGATATCTTCAATGGGCCATGTACCAGTGATACAGTTTAGATATCTTCAACGGGCCATGTACCAGTGATACAGTATAGATATATTCATCGGGCCATGTACCAGTGATACAGTATAGATATCTTCATCGGGCCATGTACCAATGATACAGTATAGATATCTTCATCGGGCCATATACCAGTGATACAGTATAGATATCTTCATCAGGCCATGTACCAGCGATACCGTATAGATATATTCATCGGGCCATGTACCAGTGATACAGTATAGATATATTCATCGGGCCATGTACCAGTGATACAGTATAGATATCTTCATCGGGCCATGTACCAGTGATACAGTATAGATATCTTCATCGGGCCATGTACCAGTGATACAGTATAGATATCTTCATCGGGCCATGTACCAGTGATACAGTTTAGTATATCTTCAACGGGCCATGTACCAGTGATACAGTATAGATATATTCATCGGGCCATGTACCAGTGATACAGTATAGATATCTTCAACGGGCCATGTACCAGTGACACAGTATAGATATCTTCATCGGGCCATGTACCAGTGAAACAGTTTAGATATCTTCAACGGGCCATGTACCAGTGATACATTATAGATATATTCAACGGGCCATGTACCAGTAATACTTTATAGGTATCTTCATCAGGCCATGTACTGTAAACTGCAGAGTAGATACCAATGCAATATTGAAAAACGTTTCTAACGTGACTAATACGGCCAATATATTCTGATGCAGTATTTACACGTTATTGCTATTTGGTGCCTACAAGCACATGCTTTTGCATATTGTATGTATGTTGCTGACTGCTGGCTCATATATCATATCATTTGTTCTGGGATACATTTACTCTGCTATTATTTGACATCTTATGTGTTCTAACATATGCATAACTGATTGTTATTTTGGATACTAAAGGGG
Source organism: Oophaga sylvatica (assembly GCA_033576555.1). NCBI lineage: Eukaryota > Metazoa > Chordata > Amphibia > Anura > Dendrobatidae > Oophaga > Oophaga sylvatica. The sequence goes on along the minus strand of JARQOD010000005.1, from coordinate 182,431,478 downwards.
CTGTCCCACAAACAAAGTACATTTTAATTAATAGATCTTAGAATAAAATAAACACATAATCACAAATGGGCATACTGGATTAATATAATGTTATGTATGAGCAGTAAAACCATGTGTACCAATGACCTAATTTAAACATGTAATAAATGTAATAACAAAAGATAAAAACCCTGAATAATACAGATAATAAAGTATGATGCAAACAAAAGTGCCTGCCAAACACAATAAGATGCCCCCACAATAAATTCCTCCACAGTACCCTCCACACGCACGGTTTGATGACCCTACTGTACCCCCCCAAACACCACCGGCAAAGTATGATGACGCCATAACACAGTATAATGGGCCCCACATAGTCTACCATACAGTATAATGGTCCCCACATCATCCTCCATACAGGATAATGGCTCCATAAAGTCCTCGATACAGTATAATGGCCCCACATAGGCCTCTCCACAGGCTGGTGGAGATCCTGGAGATTGCAATCGTCAACTTGATGTCCACAAAGTCAATTGAGGACTCTGAGAAGGTAGAAGTTAGCTTTATATTGAGTGTATTATGGTTCAAGTCTTCGATGAATTCTCTGCAATCGGCCAGGGAGCCTGTCCAAGCGCAAGTTTTTATAGTGGCAATTGCAAACATATAGAGTGTGAGGTCTCATACTGGATGCCAAAGTTTCAACGTACTTATAAGGGCCAGTGTCTTCAGTATTATTAATATAGCTCTCATTCAAGATTTATTCTCTGCATATACATTTTTTGGTGCATATTTGTCTCTTGGGCTAATTCCCTCTTATGAGTGCATATTTCAAGATATGTGTTTTTATTGTCTTTTGTTTTTTTGTATACTTCAATAAAATATTGTTATTTATGTGGTGGTCCCTGACTGCTGGCATGTTTCTTTTTCTTTTTGTCTTTCACTAATCTATTTGACATGCTTTAGGTTGACCCCGTCAATTCTTTGATGGTGCCCTCCTGTTTGTATACATGGTATCATGAAGTGACATATATTATGATTCTAAGTTTTATTCTGGAGATATATTATTTATATAATATATATAATATGTAAATAAAAATACAAATCTATTATCTGTAAGCTCCAGATTGTCTAATGCTTGTAACACTTTTTCTCACTAATGAATAGTTATCATTAGCTTGAAAAATCATTCCAAGTACCAAATGTTATGGACATTTCCAACAGCACTGTTGTGACCAAAAAGATTATTGTTACATGTGAACAGGCCTTAAGAGGACACAGAATATAATATTGCTTGGTTTTTTAAACCCACCTGATCTTGTTTTCTATCACTCTTATCCGCTTAGAGGAAGACACATCTGACAACTACTATGCAGTGGCTGTGGTTAAGAAATCCTCCCAGGATTCTTTTACTTTTCACGAACTGAAGGGCAGAAAGTCCTGTCATACTGGATATCAGCGATCAGCGGGATGGAATATCCCTATAGGTCTGCTCACTAGAAAGGGTCTGATCAGACCAGAAGGCTGTAAAATTGCCAAAGGTGGGTGCAGAGGAAACTGCAATGTGTCATTACATGAATCTACAGCATCATGTCTATCTGTGGTAGTGAACATCTTCTATAATATGCCTTCCACACTATGGAGAGCACTGCGAGCCATCAGCATCTACCATATACCTCCTGTGCCCCTCCACACTATGGAAAGCACGGCGAGCCATCAGCATCTACCATATACCTCCTGTGTCCCTCCGCGTTATGGAGAGCACAGCGAGCCATCAGCATCTACCATATACCTCCTGTGCCCCTCCACACTATGGAGAGCACGGCGAGCCATCAGCATCTACCATATACCTCCTGTGTCCCTCCGCGCTATGGAGAGCACGGCGAGCCATCAGCATCTACCATATACCTACTGTGCCCCTCCACACTATGGAGAGCACGGCGAGCCATCAGCATCTACCATATACCCCTGTGTCCCTCCGCGCTATGGAGAGCACGGCGAGCCATCAGCATCTACCATATACCTACTGTGCCCCTCCACACTATGGAGAGCACGGCGAGCCATCAGCATCTACCATATACCTCCTGTGTCCCTCCGCGCTATGGAGAGCACGGCGAGCCATCAGACCACTCCCCGGCACATAATACCTACTGTGCCCTCCACACTATGGAGAGTCACGGCGAGCCATCAGCATCTACCATATACCTCCTGTGTCCCTCCGCGCTATGGGAGCAAGAAAAGATGGGCCAAACAATGCCAAAACAGCTGATCCTCTTTAGTTCTTTGAATAGATGCAAATTTTAGTTTATCCCACTCAAAATGACAGAATTTGCTGACAAAACAGTAATGTCTATGGGCAGCTCATAGCCCCCTGCACATGATTTACCCATCTGATCGTTGCAGTCAATGCGCGGCTGCTTTCAGTCAGTCTTAGGATTTTGTTCTACAGTTCTTAAATATCACAATTAATGTATCACACATGACTAAATAATAATTGTAATCTCTTTTATCTTTCCCTTTTAATAAAGCTGTTAGTGAATTTTTTTCTGAAAGTTGTGTGCCAGGGGCAAAGGGAAAAGAATTTCCATCCACACTGTGCCAACTCTGCAATGGTAATGGACTTGGGGGCAACAAATGTGAAAACAACATCAATGAACAATATTATGGATATTCAGGGGCTTTTAGGTAAAAAAGAATCTATCCATCTGTCTATTTATTTATTTTACTCACTTATATAGCGCCATTAATTCCAGAGCTCTTTACAAACATAATTGTAACTATCCCCATTGGGGCCGACAATCTAGATCTATCTATCTATCTATTTATCTATCTATCTATCTATCTATCTATCTATCTATCTATCTATCTATCTATCTATCTATCTATCTATCTATCTACTATCTATCTATCTATCTATCTATCTATCTATATCACATTATCTATCTATCTATCTATCTATCTATCTATCTATCTATCTATCTATCTATCTATCTATCTATCTTCTGTCTGTCTGTCTGTCTTCTTCTGTCTGTCTGTCTGTCTGTCTGTCTGTCTGTCTGTCTGTCTGTCTGTCTATCTGTCTATCTATCTATATATCACATTATCTATCTATCTATAAAGCACATTATCTATCTATCTACAGATCACATTATCTATCTATCTATCTATCTATCTATCTATCTTATCATATCTATCTATCTATCTATCTATCTAAAAACACATTATCTATCTATCTATCTATCTATCTATCTATCGATCAAATATCTATCTATCTATATATCATATTATCTATCTATAGATCACATTATCTATCTGTCTATCTTAATCTATCTATCTATCTATCTATCTATCTATCTATCTATAAATCACATTATCTATCTATCTATCTATCTATCTATCTATCTATCTATATCTATCTATCTATCAAGCACATTAATTATATCTTTTCTATATATCAGATTATCTATCTATCTATAGATCATATTATCTATCTGTCTATCTGTGATCACATTATCTATCTATCTATACCCTATCTATCTATCTATCTATCTATCTATCTATCTATCTATCTATCTATCTATCTATCTATCTATCTATCTATCTATCTATCTATCTATCTATCACATTATCTATCTGTCTATCTGTAGATCACATTATTCTATCTATCTATCTATCTATCATCTATCTATCTATCTATCTATAGATCACATTATCTATTATCTATCTTTTTAATGTATGTATTTATTTTTTTATAAAGAAAAGTAATTCTTTTTTGCTCTGGAGTTAAAACAAAAAAAGAAATCCGCTTTACTGCATACTAAGACGTTGCTGTGACAGCTTAATAGTGACGAGATATCATATTCTGCAGCATTGCTGGGAGTTAGGACACTGTAGTCATACATATAAATACACTTAAAATACCTTACAAATGAATAAAATAAAATGTAGATTAACCCAAAATAAATCTGTAAAAATATTCACCTTATTGCTTTCCTAATGAGGTTGCCTAGTACTTTTTTTAAAATCAGAAATTTAGATATAGTAGCAGTTATTGTACATGGCTCTGTCTATAAATCTGAATTAAAATCTGTAGAATAATTCTCCCTTCACCACTCTGCACAGCTTATGACGATGAGAGTCTTCTAGGTTACCAATCATATTATATTCACTATATTATGATCAGGCAGATTGTGAGCCCTCTGCCTGATCACTAAGTATATGGTCTGGTGCTTCAATTCCCTTTTAGCTTTGTCTCCACTAAAAGACGTTCTGAAAACATAAGACAGGCTCATTCTAATCCGTTCTTTAACATACGCATATAGATATGACTATGTTCTTGTAACAAATGCTGAATATTAATTTGATATTGTTTTCTATGTTTCTGCAGGTGTCTGGTTGAGAAGGGAGAAGTGGCGTTTGTGAAGCATAGCACGGTTTTTGAGAATACTGACGGTATGTCTTACAGCGCTCTCCTAGTCTGACATTATAGTCATTAATAGTGGATGAGTACAGAATGCTAGCCCATTTTGACCATAGTTACTGCACTCGGGCCATTTGCCAATTTTTGCCTTAATGAAATTTGCAAGCCCCAAACAGCACTAGAATGCTAAGAAACAGACAAGTTCCTGCTCCGAGACTTATAAGATTCACAAATTGCATAACTATGAATTCTCTACCATAATGTTATTATCAAGGTCCAAGAAAAGTATATACTAATTACCCTCCAACTAGGGCAGCTCAGCTCAATTAGGTTTCTCAAACAATTCACCAGGAGGTGAAGTTATAAAATAATTAGCTCAGTAAATCAAATAGCAAAAAATATTTTTTTTAGCTGCTAATCTATGACTTATTGAACAGGGACGCATTATTACGTCCAGGCGATGGCTCGTGCACACGGGCTGTCTGAGCACGATCGCAGCTGGGTGTCAGCTGATTCTATCAGCTGATACCTGGCACTTGCTGCATCCCCATGCCATGCAAGCAATGAGCCTGCAAAAAATGATAGTCCCATAGTGGGACAAAGTAAAAAAGTTCAAAAGTTAAACATTTTTTTAAAAAAATTATAAAAATATTTAAAAAAAAAATAATAAGTCAAAAGATATTGTACCCATAAATAAATATTTGTATGAAGATAAAAAAAAGTACACATATTTGATATCACCTCGTCTGGAACAACCCGACCTATAAAATTGTCCCACTGGTTAACCCCCTTAGTGAATACCATAAAAACATAAATAAAAAAAACAGGTAGAAAACAATGCTTTATCATCATACCGCTAATCAAAAAGTGGAATAAAACGCAATAAAAAAGAAGGATATAAATAATCATGGTACCGCTGGAAACGTCATCTTGTTCCACAAAAAACGAGCCACGGTACAGCTCCATCAGCAGAAAAATATAAAAGTTATAACTCTTAGAATAAAGCGATGCAAAAATAATTATTTTTTCTATAAAATAGTTTTTATTGTGTAAACGTGCCATAACATAAAAAAATATAAATGAGGTATTGCTGTAATCGTACTGACCCGAAGAATAAAGCTGCCTTACTAATTTTACCACACGTGTAATTACATAAATCCCACACCAAAAAAATTCCTGAATTGCTGGTTTTTGTTCATTCTGCCTCCCAAAAATCGTAATGGAAAGCGATCAAAAAATGTCATGTCTGAAAATGGTACCAATAAAAACGTCAACTCATCCCCCAAAAAACAAACTGTAACATGACTCTGTGGGCCAAAATATGGAAAAATTATAGTTCTCAAAATGTGGTAATGAAAAAAGCTAGTTTTCGCCATAAAAAGCGTCTTTTAGTGTGTGTCAGCAGCCAATCATAAAAACCCGATATAAATCTGGTATGGCTATAATTGCGCAAACCCGAAGAATAAAGTCGCCTAATCACTTTTAAAGCACAAGGAACAGTGTAAAAAAATAAAACCAATTCTTCACCTTCTGTTGATTTTTTTATTCTGCCTCCCAAAGAATGCAGTAAGACTCTGTGCACATTTATCCTGCACTCTGCGATGAGCGCTTACACTGTAGTTTCCGAGTAAATCTCTGAAATACGTGATTCAGACGGAAACTCTGGAGGAAGATTCCCTATACTGAGTCAGATGGAATCACTGTGGATGCCGTCTAACCTGTGATCTGGCAGTGTCCATCTATTTAGGATTGCATAAAAGTGCCGTCGGCCACAGTTTTGCGCACTTCTGAAAAAAAGGACACTGCTGAACAGAGGCCAGGCGGAGTCCAGAGTAACTCTGCTGCCTCATTATAGTGATTTAAAAAACAACAACCTAAAGGACATGCCATATTTTTCTGACCATAAGACGCACTTTTTCCCCCCAAAATTTTTGGGGAAAATGGGGGTGCGTCTTATGGTCGCAACATACCTAAAAGTCCGGCGGCGGCGGTCCCAATGCAGTTTCCCTGTGGTGCGGTGGTGGTGTCGGGGCAGCAGCGGGGCTCTAGGCTGTGTGGGGGGCTCCGCCGGCATTTCGTCCTAGCCCGAAAGCCCCCCGCAGCTCCATTCCTGTGATGCACTGCCGCCCTGAAAGATGGCCGCCAGGGGCCTCCGGTGGCGGTCCCGATGCAGCCTGTGGTGCGGTGGTGGTGTCGGGGCAGCAGCGGGGCTCTGTGCTGCGTGGGGGGCTCTGCTGGCATTTCGTCATTCTCTTCCCGAGATAGAATCATAGAATGGTAGAGTTGGAAGGGACCTCCTGGGTCATCTGGTCCAACCCCCTGCTCAAAGCAGGATTCTCTAAATCATCCCAGACAGATGTCTATCCAGCCTCTGTTTGAAGACTTCCATTGAAGGAGAACTCACCACCTCTTGTGGCAGCCTGTTCCACTCATTGATCACCCTAACTGTCAAAAAGTTTTTTCTAATATCTAATCTGTGTCTCCTCCCATTCAGTTTCATCCCATTGCTTCTAGTCTTTCCTTGCGCAAATGAGAATAAAGATGATCCTTCTACAATGTGACAGCCCTTGAGATATTTGTAGACAGCTATTAAGTCTCCTCTCAGTCTTCTTTTTTGCAAGCTAAACATTCCCAAATCCTGCAACCGTTCCTCATAGGACATGGTTTGCAGACCGGTCACCATTCTGGTGGCTCTTCTCTGAACTTGCTCCAGTTTGTTGATGTCTTTTTTAAAATGTTGTGCCCAAAACTGGACACAGTATTCCAGATGAGGTCTGACCAAAGAGGAGTAGAGGGCAATAATGACCTCACGTGATCTAGACTGTATGCTTCTGTTGATACATCCTAGAATTGCATTTGCCTTTTTTGCTGCTGCATCACACTGTTGACTCATGTTAAGTCTGTGATCAATTAGTATACCCAAGTCTTTTTCACATGTGCTGTTACTTAGCCCTATTCCTCCCATTTTGTATATGCTTTTTTCATTTTTATTGCCCAGATGTAGTACTTTGCATTTTTCCCTGTTAAAATCCATTCTGTTAGTTGCTGCCCACTGCTCCAGTTTATGTATATCTTTTTGAATCCTCTCTCTCTCTTCTCTAGTATTAGCTACCCCTCCTAGCTTTGTGTCATCAGCAAATTTGATCAGTTTACCCTCAATTCCTTCATCTAAATCATTGATAAAGATGTTGAACAATACAGGGCCCAAAACAGAGCCTTGTGGTACCCCACTTGAGACATTCTTCCAACTGGATGTGCAGCCATTTACAACCACTCTTTTGGTCCGATCACTAAGCCAGTTATGAATCCACCTAACAGTTGCCTTGTCCATTCCATACTTAGTCATTTTTTCAATAAGGATTGTGTGAGATACTTTGTCAAATGCTTTGCTGAAGTCAAGATATACTATATCTACAGCATTTCCCTGATCCACCCAGTCAGTGATTCTGTCATAGAAGGAAATTAAGTTAGTCTGACATGACTTATTAGTTACAAACCCATGCTGACTCTGTTTAATCACTTCATTCTTATCCAGGTACTTGCATACATGTTCTTTAATAATTTGTTCAAAGATCTTTCCTGGTATAGAAGTCAGACTCACCGGCCTGTAGTTCCCTGGGTCCACCTTCTTCCCCTTTTTGAAGATAGGAACAACATTTGCTCTTCTCCAGTCTTCTGGGACTTCTCCTGTTCTCCAAGAATTTTCAAAGATTATGGACAGTGGTTCAAGAATTTCTTCTGCTATCTCCTTCAGTACCCTGGGGTGTAATTCATCTGGACCTGGAGACTTGAATTCATTTAGGTTAGCTAAGTGTTTCCTCACTGTCTTTCTGTTTATAGATATCCTGGATTCTTCTATTCCTTTAATAGGACAGTGAAGATCAGTTGATGTTACATTTCCTTTCTGAGAGAAAACAGATGCAAAATAGGAATTTAAAAGTTCAGCCTTCTCAACATCCTGACTTACCATTTCATCATTTTCATCCTGTAAAAATCCTATAGCATCTTTGACTTTTCTTTTACTTTTGACGTATCCCCAAAATCCTTTTTTGTTGCTTTTGACGTCACTTGCAAGCCTTAATTCATTGTCAGCTTTAGATAATCTGATTTGTGCCCTGCAGGTTCTGCAGACGGCATTATATTCTTCTTTAGATATGCCTCCCTCTTTCCATTTGATAAACATTTCTTTCTTCCTTTTTAGCATGTGTTTAAGTTCTATGTTCATCCATCCTGGTTTCCTTAAATGCTTCCCATTCTTCCCTCTTTTCGGAATTGTTAACGATTGTGCTTTGAGAATCTAATTTTTCAAGATTTTCCATCCTTCCTGGACATTTTTGTCCTTAAGGATATCCAGCCATTGGATCCCTCCAATTCTCTTTCTGAGTTCCTTAAAATCTGCCTTTCTGAAATCTAACCTTGACGTCTGAGTCTTCACAGGTCTTCCTCCTCTTGTTATCCAAAATTCTAAAATAGCATGGTCACTACCTCCTAGGGTCCCAGCCACTCTTACCTCCTCCACCATTTCCTCCCTGTTTATGAGGATTAGATCCAAGGTAGCAGATCCCCTTGTTTTCTCCATTACCTTTTGGAAGATAAAGTTGTCAGCAAGAGAGGATAAGAATTTCCTGGACCTGTTAGTTTTGCCTGAGAGAGATTCCCAACAAATGTCTGGATAGTTGAAATCTCCCATGACCACTATGTCATATTTTTTGGAGAACTTGGCCATTTGATGCATAAAGAGTTCATCCATATCTTCAGCTTGCACAGGCGGCCTGTAGTAAATGCCTACAATGGTGTCCTTTCCATTGTTCTGTTCTTGTATTCTTACCCAAACAGTTTCCACAGAACTCCCAGTCTCTGAAGCTTCAATCTCTGTGCAGATATACGCTTTTCTAACATACAATGCAACACCTCCTCCTCGTTTATCAAGTCTGTTTCTTGCAAATAAGTTGTAACCTTCTAGCCTTGTATTCCAATCGTGTGTATCGTCCCACCAAGTCTCAGTGATTCCAATGACATCATATTTCTTCTCCTGCGTTAGTAGCTCCAGTTCTCCTTGTTTGTTGCCCATGCTTTGTGCATTCGTATAGAAACACTTTAGTTTGTGATTGGTTTCTCTTTCTTCAATATTTTTATTATGTAGATTTTTTTGTCTTTGTTCTTCCCCTTCACTTCTAATAGCAGAGTTCTCAATAGCATTTGTCAGGTGTATGGCTTTTGCTGGCGTTTTGCTTCCCTTCCCACATTGTTCTAGTTTAAAGCTCTCCTGATGAGTGTAGCAAGGCGACTTCCAGGACTCAGGACAAGATCTCGTTGCCGATATTTGAATGAGTATGCGGCGGCCATCTTTCCGGAGGCCCCTGGTAGCCATCCTTCAGGACGGCACCGCGTCGCAGCTATGGGGGGCTTTCCGGCTAGGACGAAATGCCGGCGGAGCCCCTCACGCAGCACAGAGCCCCGCTGCTGCCCCGACACCACCACCGCACCACAGGGAAGCTGCATTGAGACCGCCACCGGATTTGTGAGTATATTGCCACCCCACAGAACACAGCCACCCCACAGTGCACAACCACCCCACAGAGCACAGCCACCCCACAGAGCACAGCCACCCCATAGAACACAGCCACCCCACAGAGCACAGCCACCCCATAGAACACAGCCCCACCCCACAGAGCACAGCCACCCCACAGAACACAGCCACCCCACAGAGCACCACCACCGCACCAGCCTGGACCACCGAACGACCCCAGTGACCACTCCTCTACCTGTGCTGATCCCTTCGCTGGTAAGCTGAATTCAGACTGTAAGACGGACCCCCATTTGACACATTATTTTTTTTCCCGATTTTCCTTTTGAAAATTTGGGATGCGTCTTATGGTCCGGTGCGTCTTATAGTCCGAAAAATACGGTACCGTGCATTCAAAAAAGAAACCAGAAAACAGCCTTACAAACACCAGGTCAGATCACAAATGCACAAGCAGGATGCAGCAGACTCAAATTATAAAGGCAGGGGAAGCACATGTGTAAACTACTGATGAAAGAAGACACTCACAAGCCTACCAATACCTCATTTAATGTATTTATCATGTACATTATTTTTAATCTTTTCATATTTTATTGCACGTTTTAACCATTTTTTCAGAATGCAGCCAGGCCAATTTTTGTTGGTTGGGTTAACTGGGGCGTCTGTCCTTGTGGGGTGCACTCATATAGTGCTGGACAGCCCAACTGATATAATATTTTGGGCATCTGTTATGTTTCGGTAACTGATAAGAAATAGCAAAAACGGTAATACACCAGAGAGGCTGGAACCTATTGGATTGCAGTAACCAGAACTAACCACACAACTAGAGGTAGCCGTGGAGCGTTCCTACGTTGATCCTAGACGCCTCGTCACAGCCTGAGAGATAACTACACCTAAAGGCAGAAAGATGAAAGCTATCTGCCCCGGAGCAGATCCCCAAAGAAAATAGGAAGCCCCCAAACATGTAATGGCGGTTAGACAAGAATAAAGCACGGACACAGACAGAAAATAGAATGAGAAAACGCTGTGGCCCAATCTGTCTAGACAGAAAAGTACAGGAAAGAATTCTGACTGCAATCCAACAAAAACCATAAAAAATACCAACACTTCTAATTGCCAAAAAACCTGAGATCACACAAATCTCATCCACCTAAATCAGATCTCTGGTGTAACAAACGCTATTCAGCAAATAAAAAGTAACAAAGGAGCAAAGCAAAAGTGCAGACAAAAACGGAGCACAATTGCAGCGCCATACCCCCAAAAGTGGACAGGCTGCAGTCCACTGCAAGCAGAAAACCAGCAATGAAAATCAAACAGAGGAAAAAAAAAACAGCAAACACTTATCTGAAGGAGAGCAGGAACCTAGCAGTGTTTCAAACAAGACCAGAAGAACAATTGATAACCGGCAAGGCTGCTGGGAACTCAGGCCACTTATATCCTACCATTCAGTGCCAGCTGAAGGCCATTCATTAATCAGTTCATTACCCTCAGCAACCACCGGAGGGAGCCCCAGCTCAGAAGCCGCATCAAGCATATTCACAACAGTACACCCCCACTTGAGGAGGGGTTACCGAACCCTCACCTGCGCAACCAGGCCGATCAGGATGTGCTCGATGATAGGCACGGATAAGTCTCCCAGCATGAATGTCCAAAGCAAACACCCAAGAATTGTCCTCCTGACCATAACCTCTCCACTTAACCAAATACTGGAGTTTCCGTCTAGCAAAACGAGAATCCAATATCTTCTCAACCAACATACTCCAAATTGCCCTCAACCAAAACAGGGTCGGGAGGTGCAGCAATAGGAACCACTGGTTCGACAAACATCTTCAATAAGGACTTGTGGAACACGTTATGGATCTTAAATGTCCCTGGAAGAAGCAAACAGAAGGAAACCGGATTAATAATTTCCATGATCTTATAAGGTCCAATGAACCTTGGCTTAAATTTTGGAGATGCAACCTTCATAGGGATATTCCTTGAGGACAACCAAACCAAGTCCCCCACTTTAAAATGAGGACCATCAGTCCTATGCCGGTTGGCAAACTGCTGGCCTTCTCCTGAGAGAGAGACAACCTCTCCACCACCTGGTCCCAAATCTGCTGCATATACTGCACAATGGAGTCAACCCCCGGACAGACAGAAGCCTCCGCCTGTCCTGAAGAAAAGCGAGGGTGAAACCCGGAATTGCAAAAAAATGGAGACATCAAGGTGGCAGAGCTAGCCCTATTATTAAGAGCAAATTCAGCCAAAGGCAAAAAAGAGACCCAGTCATCTTGATCAGCAGACACAAAACATCTCAAATAAGTCTCCAAGGTCTGGTTTATTCTCTCGGTTTGTCCATTGGTCTGAGGATGAAAAGCAGAGGAGAAAGATAATTGAACACCAAGTTTAGAACAAAATGTCCTCCAAAATCTGGAAACAAACTGGACTCCTCTGTCAGACACAATGTTCTCTGGAATGCCATGTAACCGAACCACATGCTGAAAGAGCAAAGGCACCAACTCGGAGGAGGAAGGCAACTTAGGTAATGGCACCAGATGTAACATCTTGGAAAACCTATCACAGATTACCCAGATAACGATCATTCTCTGAGAGACAGGAAGGTCAGAAATAAAATCCATAGAAATATGGGTCCATGGCCTCTTGGGTACAGGTAATGGCATTAACAAACCACTAGAACGAGAGCAAGGCTTGGAACAGAGCAAGTCCCACAGGACTGCACAAAGTCCCCTGACGTCACGAGACAAGGTAGGCCACCAAAAGGAGCGACTCACCAAGTCTCTGGTACCAAAAATCCCGGGATGACCAGCCAGCGCGGAACAATGAATCTCAGACATCACACTCTTTTTCCACTGGTCTGGGACAAACAATTTCCCAATAGGTAGCGCTCAGGTTTATCCTCCTGACACCCTTCCAAGGCCAGTCTCAAATTGGGCGAGATGGCGGAAAGAACTACACCCTCTTTCAAAATAACAGTAGGATCAGATAACTCAGGAGAGTCCGCAAAGAAACTCCTCGAGAGGGCATCCGCCGTAACATTCTTAGTGCCAGGAAGAAAAGAAACCACAAAATTAAAATGTGTGAAAGACAAGGCCCACCTGGCCTGTCTAGGATTAAGTCGCTTGGCTGATTCGAGATAAACCAGATTCTTATGGTCCGTGAGGACCACCTCCTGATGTTTGGCTCCTTCCAGCCAATTTCCACTCTTCAAAGGCCCACTTCATGGCCAATAACTTCCGATTACCCACGTCATAATTACGTTCAGTTGGAGAAAATTTTTGAGAGAAAAAGGCACAAGGGTAACTCTTAGAGGTCTCTGGATCTCTTTGGGACAAAACGGCACCTGCCTCAATTTCAGAGGCATCAACCTCCACCTGAAACGGTAGAGAAACATCAGGCTGCCGTAGAACAGGAGCAGAAGTGAATCTCTGCTTAAGTTCCTGAAATGCAGAGACTGCCTCAGGAGGCCAATTCACCACATCAGAACCCTTTTTGGTGAAATCAGTCAATGGTTTAACAATACCGGAGAAATTACCAATAAATTTACGATAAAAATTGGCAAAACCCAAAAATCTCTGAAGAGCCTTTAATGAAGTAGGTTGGACCCAATCACAGATGACCTGAACCTTGACCAGGTCCATTTCAATAACAGAAATTTATCCACAAAATCCCTGAAAATATCATTCATGTAGGATTGGAAGACGGAAGGAGCATTAGTGAGCCCAAAGGGCATCTGTTGTGAATGTTTTAGAGATGAATTCTGAGCAGAAGCTCCCTCTGGTGGTTACAAACGGTACTGAACCATTCAATGAGGATTGGCAATCAGGAATCACAGACTGGCTGGATATAAGGGAGGTTCCCTCCCATCATGGTTGCCGGTGATCAATTGTTCTTGTCTCAACGTTGTTTCCTGGTTCACTTGGAAGCTTGCTGAGTCTTGCCTCTTCTCCTGCTCTCAGATAAGATATTTTCTGTTTTTTGTTTTTGTGCTTACCATTTGCTTATTTCTCTGCATTTCTGTGAAGTTAGCCAGGTTCCCCTCCCCGGGGGGCTTGGGCTCCTCTCAGTTCCTCTGGAGCCACTGTTATTTGTTCATTTGCCTTTTCCAGTTTTTTCAGTGGCTGCAGCTTAGTTTTGTTACACCAGAGAACTAATTTAGGTGGTAGAGGTCATGTGATCTCAGGTGTTTTTGCAATTAGTAGCGTTGGCTTTTTTTTAGGGTTTTTTTTGATTGCAGTAACGATCCTTCCTATCCTTTTCTGTCTAGGCAGATTGGGCCCCAACGTTTGCTCATACTATTTTCTGTCTGTGTCTGTATTTCCTCTTGTCTAACCGCCATTACATGTTTGGGGGCTTCCTATGTTCTTTGGGGATCTGCTCCGGGGCAGATAGCTTTCCTCTTTCTATCTTTAGGTGTAGTTAACCTCTCAGGCTGTAACGAGGCGTCTAGGACCAACGTAGGAACGCTCCACGGCTGCCTTTAGTTGTGGTGGTTAGTCAGGGTACTGCAATCCAGTAGATTCCAGCCTCTCTGGTGTATTGCCGTTTTTGCCTGCTCTCCTCAGCTACCAAAACATAACAGGCATCACTAGGTACTCAAAATGCCCCTCTGGGGTATTAAACGCCGTCTTCCATTCATCCCCGTGCTTAATGCGAATAAGGTTATACGCCCCCCTGAGGTCAAGCTTGGTAAACCAACTAGCACTTTTCACCCTGGAAAACAGGTCAGAAATCAAGGGTAACGGATATTGATACTTCACAGTGATCTTATTCAAGAGACGATAATCAATACACGGCCTCAATGAACCATCCTTTTTGGCCACAAAGAAAAAACCGGCACCCAAGGGTGAAGAGGATGGTCTGATATGACCCTTCTCCAATGACTCCTTGATATAAGATCGCATAGCATCGTGTTCAGGTACAGACAAGTTAAAAAGGCGACATTTAGGAAATTTACCACCAGGCACTAATTCAATAGCGCAATCGTAGCTCCTGTGAGGGGGTAAAGATGCAGATTTACTTTCACTAAATACATCCGAAAAATCAGTCAAAAGTCAGGAACATCCTGAGACTTGGGAGAGGCAAAAAAAACAGGAGTGTCGGCATTAACACATTGGCAGCCCCAACTGGTCACAGACACAGATTTCCAATCCAAAACAGGATTATGAGACTGTAACCAAGGGAAACCTAGTACAATAATGTCATGCAGATTATACAGCACCAGAAATTTGCAACTCTCCTGATGATCTGGTTCAACCCTCATTATCACCTGAGTAGAAAACTGGGGTTTATTCTCTGCCAAAGGGGTAGAATCAATGCCCAGTAGGGGAATAGACTTCCGCAGGGGTATCATGGGAAACCCACAACGTTTGGCAAAGTCAAAATCCATCAGGTTAATAGCTGCTCCTGAATCAACAAAAGCCTGAGCAGAAAATGTGGACAGGGAGGAAATCAGGGTAACAGTCAACAGAAATTTAGTCTGAACACTACCCAAGACAACTGAGCGTGCAAAACGTCTTCCCCGCTTAGGGCAGACTGAGCATGAGAGGCATCACCACAGTAGAAACATAACCCATTGCGCTTTCGAAACTCATGATGCTGTGCTCTAGAAGTCACTCTATCACACTGCATGGGCTCAGAAGCTGGCTCACAAGGCAACACTATCTCACGCATACCTCTGCGCTCACACAAACGTCTGTCAATTTGAATAGCCAATGACATAGAAACATTGAGACGAGAGGGAGCAGGGAATCCCACCATAACATCCTTTACATTCTCTGACAGCCCCTTCCGAAAAAGTGCTGCCAAAGCATCATCATTCCATTTGGTCAGGACTGCCCACTTTCGGAATTTCTGACAGTACAGTTCAGCGTCTTCAAGACCCTGATTTAATGCCAACAAGGTTTTTTCAGCTTGATCAGTGACATTAGGTTCATCGTACAATAACCCCAGAGCCAGAAAAAATGCATCAATATCATTCAAAACAGGATCCCCAGGTGTCAGGGAAAAAGCCCAATCCTGAGGATCGCCGCGCAGGAGAGAGATGACAATTTGAACCTGCTGTGCTGCGTTACCTGAGGACTTAGGCTTTAAGGCAAAAAACAACTTACAGTTATTTTTGAAATTCAGAAATTTAGCCCGATCCCCCAAAAACAAATCTGGCATGGGAATCCTAGGTTCCACAACCGGCAACCTAGTAAGATAGGTAGCAATACTCCGAACCTCAGTGGCAAGCTGATCCACACAGCCATACAACTGTGCAAACTCCATTGAAAGAAAAAAAAATTCTCCTCAGCACCCAGAGAAAAAGAGGGAAAAAATGCAACAGACAGAAAAAAAAAAAAATCTCTGACAACTCTGACAACTTTTTTCTTTCCACACTATTTTTCCCTTCTGTGAGTACCATACAATTTTCAGTTATGGCCGGTGATACTGTTATGTTTCGGTAGCTGAGGAGGACAGGAACAACCGCAGGGCAGCAGAACACCTGAGATGTTGGTAACTGATTGGTTGCAGATTCCTAAACTAACGACACAACTAGAGGTAGCCGTGGAGCGTTCCTACGTTGATCCTAGACGCCTCGTCACAGCCTGAGAGATAACTACACCTAAAAGCAGAAAGATGAAAGCTATCTGCCCCGGAGCAGATCCCCAAAGAAAATAGGAAGCCCCCAAACATATAATGGCGGTTAGACAAGATGAAAACACAAACATAGGCAGAAAATAGATTGAGCAAACGCTGGGGCCACAAGCTGACTAAATAGGATAGGAAAGGAGAGATTACTTTCTGCAACCCAGAAAACCCTACAAAAATCCAACAATTCTGATTACAAATACTGAGAACACACGATCTCGCCACCCGCTAAATCAGATCTCAGTGTGAACAAAACCAAGCTGCAGCAGCTGAAAAAACAGGAAAAAGCAAATGAGCAAATAACAGTGGCTGCAGTTAAACTGTGAGGAGCTCAGGCCCCAGGAGGGGACCTGGCTGACCTCCACAAAAGTGCAGAAAACAATGCAAAAAGCAAGAACAAAAAGAAAAGCAAAAAATATCTTATCTGAAAGCAGGAGATGCAGGTAAGACTCCAGCAAACTTCCAAATGAACCAGGAACCACAATTGAGACAAGAACAATTGATCACCGGCAACCATCATGGGAGGGAACCTCCCTTATATCAGACCAGTCAGTGAACCCAGATTGCCATTCTTCGCTGAAAGGTTCAGTACTGTCTGTAACCACCAGAGGGAGCCTTTGCTCAGAAACCATCTCTAGCACATTCATAACAGCTCCATTCTTTCTCTATGGGACCGCCGGAGATAGCTGAGTGCAGAGTTTGGCTAGTATTCAGCACTTCAATTAGGAATGAATGGAGCAGAGGTGTACACGATTGAAGACTGCACCATTCACATGAGGAGCCCTAGTTCTCGGGATTGGTGAGGATATCAGTAGTTAGACTCCCAGCAATCTCGAAATTATTCCCTCTCCTATGGATAGAAGATAAATTCCAAACTTGGTACAACCCCTTTAATGAGAATATGATTTATTGTTTAAGTCCGGGTTTTTCAATTTTGATATTGCATATTACTATCTGTATTTAAAAAATTGCACAAAATCTTGTAATTTTTTTTACAGACAAGTAGACCTAATTTAAGATTTCTATTGCATGTTGGCCACGTGCATATTTGCAGCAATATCCTGACTCAGATCCTAACTTTTATATAGAAGATTTCTGAGCTTCCACTCTAAACATGTTCTAATCTGGAAAGCCAAGAAAATGTGCTAATCTGGGCAAAGGTCATTGTGAAGGCAGAGGGAGGAG
Source organism: Oophaga sylvatica (assembly GCA_033576555.1). Lineage (NCBI taxonomy): Eukaryota > Metazoa > Chordata > Amphibia > Anura > Dendrobatidae > Oophaga > Oophaga sylvatica. The sequence continues at coordinate 182,413,737 of JARQOD010000005.1, read as the reverse complement.
GTGAGCTAGAATATCACCATATCACTTATAGTGAATGGAGGATACCATGTTATCTGCTGTATACAGATGTGTTACTATTCATGGAAATCCTGTCTGTGATGATCCTGTTACTATTGAAAAATCTTCTGTATAGAACAGGAAATATAGCATAAGTTATAGAGAAAATCATAGAGAAAGTCATCAGAAAATTGGAACATCCATGATTTTTTTTATTTAGACAGTGATATGTAAAATTGAAACAAAAATCTAAAAAAATTGTGTAAGTATATTTAAAATAAAATCTAATTTAAACAATAGATCATTTTCTGTTGACACATTTCAATTAATTGCATACTTTTTATTTTTAGGAAACAATTATAAAGATTGGACATCACAGTTAAATTCTTCTGATTTCCAGTTGCTGTGCCCGAATGGTGCCAGGGCAGAGGTGACTCAGTATGCGGACTGTAACTGGGCTCAGGTCCCTGCACATGCAGTTATGGTACATCCACAGATGAATATACATGCGTTGTTTGGCCTTCTGGACAAGGCTCAGGTATGGATTGTCAGCAGAACTATATTTTGTAATTCTTGTAAATTATTCTTGTAAAATGTACCCAGTATGTTAGATGACAACTCCCAATTTGCTGATTGGAGTGGTTCAGTTAGTGACATTTTCCTTGACAAAAGATGACTAAATTTTTGCTGTTCAAGAGGACCTTTTACTGGATTTTTTACATTTTAAGCTGAGCATTTCCTCCAATTGATGCTGATCTACTAATTCTGGAACAGTTTTTCTTTTTTCTTCTCTGCCCCAAAGTCATGCTCTCAGTAATAAAGGTGCAATTTCACCCTTTAACCAATTGGGCATGTACTACAGAACTTTGTGGGCAGAGCCATGTTTTGATTAGCCTGTATCACAGGAGGAAAAAAACACGCACACAGAGCAGTTCTGTGGTATACGCCCAGTTGGTTGAATGGGAAGAGTTGGTTCTTTATTTCTGCAAGGCATAAAATTGGAACGGAGGAGCAACGAGGAAAAATTGTTCCAGAATCAATGGAGCAGCATCATTTGGAGAAGATACCCAGTTTAAATAAAAAAAGACTCCAGTGAAAGGTCTGGTTTAAATATTCAACATCAGAATACATCTTAACTACTGACATTATTACTTTGATGGTTTTATTTTTATTACAGGATTATTATGGGAGTGACAGTAATTCTGTTTTTAAAATGTTTAACTCTTCAAAATATAATGAAAATGATCTGATCTTTAAAGACTCTACCCAAAAGATTGTCCCTGTCAGAGAGAAGAAAACATATGAACAGTGGCTAGGCAGAAATTACATTGACTCTGTAGAAGGCTCCCAGTGCTCATCTAGTAAAGGTAAGACATTTGTGTAATGTATAGACAAGGCCAAAAGTTTTGAGACTGACACAAACTTTCGCTTTCACAAAGTGCTCTGCCTCAGTGTTTTTACACATTCTAGTCAGACGTTTCTGTGATTACTGAAGTAAAATTATAAGCATTTCACAAGTTTTTATACATTCAGGGACCAAAACATCAAATTTTTTTGCAGACATTCAGTATTTACAGTGTTGACCCTTATTTTTCAAGATATTTTTTGGAACTTACCCTGTCAGCTAGATATCAGCTTTTAGGCCAAATCCTGACCAGTGACAACATATTCTTGCCTAATGGGTGCTTGGAGTCAATTTCTATGTTTTTGTTCGTCTACCACCATTTTGGGGATTTCACCCCAAGTTCTCAGTGGGATTCAGATGTGGGAGATTCCTGGTCAGGGACTCAATATTTCAATGATTTTTTCACCTAGCTACTAAGCTGTCACTTTTGCCTTGTGACATGGTGTTCCATCATTCTGGAGAAAGCATTGTTCATCACCAAATTGCTCCTTGATCATTGGGAGAAGTTGTTCTTGGATGATATTTAGAACTTTCTATTCATTCATGGCACTGTTCTTAGGAAAAATTGTGAGCAAGCCCACTCTCTTGAATATAAAGCAACCCCACACATGAATGGTCTCAGGATGCTTTACAGTTGCCATGACACAGACTTTTGGAGGGTGGCTTGGTGATAAGAATAGTAGCAAAAAGGCCTCTTCTTTCCAAGAAAAATATCAAAGGCAGACATTATGTAGTTAGTTGTTGGCAGCGGATTATTCAGGATACTCTCTGTTGTGAATACTTTGGAGGCGACTTCTGAGCTGGGGCTCCCTCCGGTGGCTGCTGAGGGTAATGAACTAATTACTGAATGGCCTTCAGCTGGCTCTGAATGGTATGATATAAGTGACCTGAGTTCCCATCAGCCTTGCCGGTAATCAATTGTTCCTCCTGGTCTTGCTTGGAGCACAGCTTGCTTTTCTGCTCTCATTCAGATAAGTGTTTTGTTGTTTTTTTTTCTTCCTCTGTTGGATTTTCACTGCTGGTTTTCTGCTTGCAGTGGATTACAGCCTGGTCTCCTTTTGGGGTCTGGCGCTGCAATTGTGCTCATTATGTGTTTGCACTTTTGCTTTGTTCCTTTGTCATTTTTTATTTGCTGAGTTGTTGTGAGTTACACCAGAGATCTAAATTTAGGTGGTAGAGATCGTGTGATCTCAGTTTTTTGTTAATCAGAAGTGTTGGTATTTTTGTCAGGGTTTTTTGGGGTTGCATTCTGAATTCTTTCCTATACTTTTCTATCTAGACAGATTGGGCCCCAGTGTTTGCTCATTCTATTTTCTGTCTGTGTCCGTGTTTTCTTCTGGTCTAACCGCCATTACATGTTTGGGGGCTTCCTATTTCTTTGGGGATTCTGCTCCGGGGCAGATAGCTTTCATCTTTCTGCCTTTAGGTGTAGTTATCTCTCTGGCTGTGACGAGGCGTCTAGGATCACTGTAGGTACGCTCCACGGCTGCTTCTAGTGTGGCAGTTAGTTTGGTGTACTGCAATCCAATAGTTTCCAGCCTCTCTGGTGTATTACTACTTTGGCTTTTTTTTGCAATTTCTCCTCAGCTACCGAAACATAACACTCTCCAAGCGTGTGACAACAGAGCTTTTTTATTCAGGAACAAACAGGAACTATATATGATAAGCTTAATAGATCAGGAATAAATCATTTCTGTGTCTCTATCTGAGCAGCATCTACAGCAGGCTGCTTCTCTCATACACAGACACAGGAAAATAGGAAATACAGTCACATGCTATTCCTGTGTAAGCCTCTGAGAGATTTTTTTTGTTCTAACTTTATAAACAGCATACAAATCTAGCAACTAAACACTCATAGACAGGAATGGAGTTGTTTCACCAAACATATTCCAACACCCCCATTCAACATCTAGTTATCCTGTTAGTCCCAATTGCTGTTCTGAAGTCCACAGACTTGCCTCTGGATAATGGCTTTGTCATACCATCAGCTATCATCTTGTCAGACTCACAATAAACAAACTCGAGTACACCACGTTCCACTAAGTGGTGATGTTTTACATCAATGTGCTTAGTCCTTGCACTAATCTTCTCACTGCTGGCAAGTTTAATGCATCCTTGGTTGTCCTCATAGATAACTGTTGGTTGAGCTAATGTCTTGCCGAAATCTTCCAAAAGTTGTTTCAACCAAATTACTTCTTGACTTCTTAAGAGCAGGCATATATTCTGCTTCTGTAGAAGACAAAATGCGACTGACACTTGTTTTCTGCTGGACCAAGAGATTTAATTTTCTTCTAACTTGAACAAGTAACCACTTGTTGATTTCCAATCACTTGAATCTCCAGCCCAATCTGGATCCACATAACCTGTGAGAGTGAGATCTCCTGATGCAGATATATTAAGATTTAGTCTTTGAGTTTTTTTAAGATATTGAAGAATTCTTTTAATTACATTCCAGTCTCTTTGGTGTGGCTTGCTTACACGTCGGCAGAGAATTCCAACTGTGGCTGTGATATCCGGACGAGTTATAGTTGCTGTGTACAGAAGCGCCCCCACTGCTTGTCTGTAACTCTCATTGCTGGGTAGCAGATCTTCTCCTTCCAACTTTAAGTAGGACGGATCCATTGGTGTTGATGCACGTTTGGCTTCTGACATTCCAAACTGGTTTAGGATTGCAGAAATTTTAGAACTTTGGCTGAGAAGAAAACTCCCATCTTCCTCTCTCTGGATTTGGATTCCCAAATAATATGTCACATTTCCAAGGTCCTTAGTCTCAAAGTGCTGGTTGAGAATTTCACCTAGCTTTGCAATTTCCTTTTCATCTTGATGAGACATGATTACATCGTCTACATATACGAGAACATACATCCACTCCTTCGCTACATTTTTCGTATACAAACATAGATCAGCTTGAGATCTTTTAAATCCTTCATCCATCGAAACTTTGTTCATTTTCAAGTTCCAAGCTCTTGCCGACTGCTTAAGTCCATAGAGAGATTTTTGCATTTTACAAACAAGGTGCTCTTCGGCCTTTTTATTATATCCCTTAGGTTGGCTCATGTACAACTCTTCTTCAATGTCACCATATAGGAAGGCTGTTTTGATGTCAAAATGTCTCACTGTCATCTGTTGAACTGCAGCTTCGGACATTAAAGTTCTGAAAGTGTTTTGCTTCACAACTGGAGAAAATGTAGCATCATAGTCTTCACCATACTTTTGCGAGTACCCTTTTGCGACCAATCTTGTCTTGAACCAGTGAACTTCTGAGTCATATTTGTTTTTGAAGACCCACTTACATCCAATAGCTCTTTTTCCTTGTGGTAGCTCAGTAAGCTCTCATGTCTGGAGTTGGTGAAGGGACTCCATCTCTTCAATAGCGGCATTTATCCACTTCTGTTTCTCATGGACAGGCAGTTTTTGCATCTCTTGCCATGACTGTGGCTTTGGTTCAGGAAGTGTTCTGACCATATAAGAAAGGCATCTAGCTGGGATACATTTGTTTGGCCTTTCTGATCTCCTAACTGGAGGTTGACTTGGTTCTTATGTGTCTTCCTTGGTGGCTTCAGAGTTTATCCACACTTCAGTGTTTTCCTTTTTGGTGTCTGGGTTTGGTGATTGAGATTCTTGTTTTTACTTCTTAGGTTTAATAACTGGTATAACTTCATGGAATTTGAGCGATGCAGAGTTTTCATCAATCACTTCATCTCTGCTGATTGTTGCTGTGTTGGTCTCTGGGTGCAGGATTCTCTATCCCTTTTGAGTTTTGCTATAGCCCACCAGGACTCCTTGCTTTGAGTTTGATTCCCACTTGGAACGTTTATCTTTGGGAACATACACAAACGTTTTGCTTCCAAATATCCTGAGGTGCTTCAGGTTAGGCTTCTCGCAGTTCCATAGCTCATATGGAGTTTTATTTGTGGCTTTACCTGGCACTCTGTTTTGAAGATAGCAAGCTGTCATGATGGCTTCTCCCCAATAAGTTGTAGGTAGATTTGCATCAAATAACATACTTCTTCCACTTTCACAGAGAGTACGGTTCTTTCTCTCTGCAATGCCATTTTGTTCTGGGTTGTATGGAATGGTAGTCTGGAACATGATTCCATTCTTTTCCAAAATGGTTTGCACTTTACCACTTGTATATTCGGTTCCATTATGTGCACGCAGGACTTTTGGCATTCTGCCAAATTTATTAAACACTACAGCAAGATATTCTTCAAGTTTCTGTGGAACTTCATCCTTACTGTGAAGTAGGTAGGCGACTGTATATCTGGAGTAGTCATTAGTGATGAGCGAGCACTAAAATGTTTGGGTGCTCGTTGCTGGGGTCGAGCAAATTGAAATACTCAGGTACCAGGACAGAATAACGAGCCCAATGTAAGTCTATAGGAGACCCGAGCATTTTTACCACGATCCCCCCTGGGGGTCCTTTTAACGTCTAAAAACGTCTGAAAATGTTGGAAACACTGCCCAAATGACACAGAGACATTCCTGACTCCTAGTACACAGCTTTAAACAGTGTTGTCAGAGTTTCATGCCGGTGCACCAAAAAACATACCAAAACGGATTTTGCTGGGAAATATGTTAAGGTACATCCTTTCCAGGTTGATGACTTGTATATAAGGCAAAATAATGCACCCAAGACCAAAATATTCCTCCCCCACTTGGGCTATGTTCAGACGCAGCGTTTTTGAAGCGTTTTCATAGAATCATAGAATGGTAGAGTTGGAAGGGACCTCCTGGGCCATCTGGTCCAACCCCTGCTCAAAGCAGGATTCTCTAAATCATCCCAGACAGATGTCTGTCCAGCCTCTGTTTGAAGACTTCCATTGAAGGAGAACTCACCACTTCTCGTGGCAGCCTGTTCCACTCATTGATCACCCTAACTGTCAAAAAGTTTTTTCTAATATCTAATCTGTGTCTTCTCCCATTCAGTTTCATCCCATTGCTTCTAGTCTTTCCTTGTGCAAATGAGAATAAAGATGATCCTTCTACAATGTGACAGCCCTTGAGATATTTGTAGACAGCTATTAAGTCTCCTCTCAGTCTTCTTTTTTGCAAGCTAAACATTCCCAAATCCTGCAACCATTCCTCATAGGACATGGTTTGCAGACCGGTCACGATTCTGGTGGCTCTTCTCTGAACTTGCTCTAGTTTGTTGATGTCTTTTTTAAAATGTGGTGCCCAAAACTGGACACAGTATTCCAGATGAGGTCTGACCAAAGAGGAGTAGAGGGCAATGATGACCTCACATGATCTAGACTGTATGCTTCTGTTGATACATCCTAGAATTGTATTTGCCTTTTTTGCTACTGCATCACACTGTTGACTCATGTTCAGTCTGTGATCAATTAGTATACCCAAGTCTTTTTCACATGTGCTGTTACTTAGCCCTATTCCTCCCATTTTGTATATGCTTTTTTCATTTTTATGGCCCAGATGTAGAGTATTTTGCATTTTTCCCTATTAAAAACCATTCTGTTAGTTGCTGCCCACTCTCCAGTTTATTTATATGTTTTTGAATCCTCTCTCTCTCTCTTCTCTAGTATTAGCTACCCCTCCTAGCTTTGTGTCATCAGCAAATTTGATCAGTTTACCCACAATTCCTTCATCTAAATCATTGATAAAAATGTTGAACAATACAGAGCCCAAAACAGAGCCTTGTGGTACCCCACTTGAGACATTCTTCCAACTGGATGTGCATCCATTTATGACCACTCTTTGGGTCCGATCACTAAGCCAGTTATGAATCCACCTAACAGTTGCCTTGTACCATTCCATACTTAGTCATTTTTTCAATAAGGATTGTGTGAGATACTTTGTCAAATGCTTTGCTGAAGTCAAGATATACTATATCTACAGCATTTCCCTGATCCACCCAGTCAGTGATTCTGTCATAGAAGGAAATTAAGTTAGTCTGACATGACTTATTAGTTACAAACCCATGCTGACTCTGATTAATCACTTCATTCTTATCCAGGTACTTGCATACATGTTGTTTAATAATTTGTTCAAAGATCTTTCCTGGTATAGAAGTCAGACTCACCGGCCTGTAGTTCCCTGGGTCCACCTTCTTCCCCTTTTTGAAGATAGGAACAACATTTGCTCTTCTCCAGTCCTCTGGGACTTCTCCTGTTCTCCAAGAATTTTCAAAGATTATGGACAGTGGTTCAAGAATTTCTTCTGCTATCTCCTTCAGTACTCTGGGGTATAATTCATCTGGACCTGGAGACTTGAATTCATTTAGGTTAGCTACAGTAAAGATGTATATCTTTGTACCGTGTTAGCCAGTAGATAGAAAAATATTTAGAGTTGAGAGTCCTCAGTGGTTGATACCTTTTAATGGCTAACTGAAAAGATGGTAACAAATTGCAAGCTTTCGAGACTACTCAGGTCTCTTCATCAGGCAAAGACTAATACAACATATGAAGAATCACATATTTATACACAAAACCGCACAGAAAAAATGCAATAGGTAAGACAAGTGACGTGAAGCAGAATAGTCATTATGGCAGATGGATGAGCATAAATATTGGAACAGTTCATAGATAAGGAGTGTGAAAGTTTTATTACCCTCTGATTGGGGTCTGGTAATGTTTTGTGATGTTTTCACAGGGTATTTGGAGTAAATTCCTTAATTGATGTAATAGGCCATAAATCCATGTGATAGGTTCATTCCAGCATTAAGAGTGTCAAAGGTCTCCATCAATTTGTATTCCCAAATTCTTCTTTGTCTCAGAGATGTGAAGCTGCTTCTCAGTACAAGTATTTTCATATCTGACATGCTATGATCAGGGGAGCAAAAATGTTTTGCCACAGGTAGATCCATTCTTTTTTCTCTTATTGTGTGGCGATGAGAATTCATCCTTGTTCTCAGTTTTGCCCGGTCTCCCCCCACATACAGACCCCCAGTTGGACATTTAGTACATATAATTAGGTACACCACATTAGATGTGATGCAGCTGAAAGTACCTGGTATCTTGTAGTCCCGATGGGAGTTGGGGATCTTTATCTTGTCCGTGGTCATTATAAATGGACAAGTTTTGCATTTCTTCTGGTTGCAAGGAGAGGTTCCTGCAGCTGTTGGGGAGGACAGGGAACTTCTGACAATGTTGCTTCTTAGATTTGGGGGCTGCCTAAAACACAGTAGAGGGGGATCTGGAAATATGGATTGTAATCGGGCATCTTTTTGTAGTAAAGGTTGTAGTTTCCGTGCAGCTCCCCTTAGTACCTCCAGATTTGGATTGTAGGTGACCACTAGAGGCACCCGGTTATTTTCTTCTTTAGCTTTGTAATGTAGCAGGTGATTCCTGCTTAATGCTGGAATGAACCTATCACATGGATTTATGGCCTATTACATCAATTAAGGAATTTACTCCAAATACCCTGTGAAAACATCACAAAACATTACCAGACCCCAATCAGAGGGTAATAAAACTTTCACACTCCTTATCTATGAACTGTTCCAATATTTATGCTCATCCCTCTGCCATAATGACTATTCTGCTTCACGTCACTTGTCTTACCTATTGCATTTTTTCTGTGCTGTTTTGTGTATAAATATGAGATTCTTCATATGTTGTATTAGTCTTTGCCTGATGAAGAGACCTGAGTAGTCTCGAAAGCTTGCAATTTGTTACCATCTTTTCAGTTAGCCATTAAAAGGTATCAACCACTGAGGACTCTCAACTCTAAATATTTTTTTAGGTTAGCTAAGCGTTTTCGTCACTGTCTTTCTGTTTATAGACATCCTGGATTCTTCTATTCCTTTAATAGGACAGTGAAAATCAGTTGATGTTACAATTCCTTTCTGAGAGAAAACAGAATCAAAATAGGAATTTAAAAGTTCAGCCTTCTCAACATCCTGTCTTACCATTTCATCATTTTCATCCTGTAAAAATCCTATAGCATCTTTGACTTTTCTTTCACTTTTGACGTATCCCCAAAATCCTTTTTTGTTGCTTTTGACGTCTCTTGCAAGCCTTAATTCATTGTCAGTTTTAATAATCTGATTTGTGCCCTGCAGGTTCTGCAGACGGCATTATATTCTTCTTTAGATATGCTTCCCTCTTTCCATTTGATAAACATTTCTTTCTTCCTTTTTAGCATGTGTTTAAGTTCTGTGTTCATCCATCCTGGTTTCCTTAAATGCTTCCCATTCTTCCCTCTCTTCGGAATTGTTAACGATTGTGCTTTGAGAATCTCATTTTTCAAGATTTCCCATCCTTCCTGTTTTTCAACTTTAACATTGCTTTCAACCAAAACAAATGCATTCCCTGGGAAATGTCATTGTAACATTTACCAATCCTAGCTGGCCATGTGGTGGGTGATACATAAGCAGACATATCTTGTTTCATTTATGAAGGAGGGACTCTTAAAGTCACAGAGCCTATTTTTACAGTCAGCATTAATCTGCTTAAAGGGCCATTTGTTATGTTTCGGTAGCTGAGGAGGACAGGAACAACAGCAGGGCAGCCGAACACCTGAGATGTTGGTAACTGATGGGTTGCAGATTCCTAAACTAACGACACAACTAGAGGTAGCCGTGGAGCGTTCCTACGTTGATCCTAGACGCCTCGTCACAGCCTGAGAGATAACTACACCTAAAGGCAGAAAGATGAAAGCTATCTGCCCCGGAGCAGATCCCCAAAGAAAATAGGAAGCCCCCAAACATATAATGGCGGTTAGACAAGATGAAAATACAAACATAGGCAGAAAATAGACTGAGCAAACGCTGGGGCCACAAGCTGACTAAATAGGATAGGACAGGAGAGATTACTTTCTGCAACCCAGAAAACCCTACAAAAATCCAACAATTCTGATTACAAAAATACTGAGATCACACGATCTCGCCACCCACTAAATCAGATCTCAGTGTGAACAAAAACCAAGCCGCAGCCGCTGAAAAAACAGGAAAAAGCAAATGAGCAAATAACAGTGGCTACAGATAAACTGTGAGGAGCTCAGGCCCCAGGAGGGGACCCGGCTGACCTCCACAAAAGTGCAGAAAACAATGCAAAAAGCAAGCACAAAAAGAAAAGCAAAAAATATCTTATCTGAAAGCAGGAGATGCAGGCAAGACTCCAGCAAACTTCCAAATGAACCAGGAACCACAATTGAGACAAGAACAATTGATCACCGGCAACCATCATGGGAGGGAACCTCTCTTATATCAGACCAGTCAGTGAACCCAGATTGCCACTCCTCGCTGAAAGGTTCAGTACTGTCTGTAACCACCAGAGGGAGCCTCTGCTCAGAAACCATCTCTAGAACATTCACAACAGTACCCCCCCTTGAGGAGGGGTCACCGAACCCTCACCTGCGCAACCAGGCCGATCAGGATGAGCTCGGTGATAGGCACGGATCAGTCTCCTAGCATGGATGTCCGAAGCAAACACCCAAGATTTGTCCTTCTGACCATAACCTCTCCACTTAACCAAATACTGGAGTTTCCGTCTAGAAAAACGAGAATCCAATATTTTCTCAACCACATACTCCAGATTGCCCTCAACCAAAACAGGGTCAGGAGGTGCAGCCATAGGAACCACTGGCTCGACAAACCTCTTTAATAAGGACTTGTGGAACACGTTATGGATCTTAAATGTCCCTGGAAGAAGCAAACGGAAGGAAACAGGATTAAGAATCTCCATAATCTTATAAGGTCCAATGAACCTGGGCTTAAACTTTGGAGATGCAACCCTCATAGGGATATTTCTTGAGGACAACCAAACCAAGTCCCCCACTTTAAACCGAGGACCATCAGTCCTATGCTGGTTGGCAAACCGTTGGGTCTTCTCCTGAGAGAGAGACAACCTCTCCACTACCTGGTCCCAAATCTGCTGCATTCGCTCCACAACAGAGTCAACACCCGGACAGACAGAAGCCTCCGCCTGTCCCGAGGAAAATCGAGGGTGAAATCCAAAATTGCAGAAAAATGGAGACATCAAGGTGGCAGAGCTAGCCCTATTATTAAGAGCAAACTCAGCCAAAGGCAAAAAAGAGACCCAGTCATCTTGATCAGCAGACACAAAACATCTCAAATAAGTCTCCAAGGTCTGGTTTGTTCTCTCGGTTTGTCCATTGGTCTGAGGATGAAAAGCAGAGGAGAAAGATAATTGAACACCAAGTTTAGAACAAAATGTCCTCCAAAATCTGGAAACAAACTGGACTCCTCTGTCAGACACAATGTTCTCCGGAATGCCATGTAACCGAACCACGTGCTGAAGGAACAAAGGCACCAATTCGGAGGAGGAAGGCAACTTAGGTAATGGCACAAGATGTATCATCTTGGAAAACCTATCACAGATTACCCAGAAAACGGTCATTCTCTGAGAAACAGGGAGGTCGGAAATAAAATCCATAGAGATATGGGTCCATGGCCTCTTGGGCACAGGTAATGGCATTAACAAACCACTAGAGCGAGAGCAAGGCTTGGAGCAAGAGCAAGTCCCACAGGACTGCACAAATTCCCTGACGTCACGAGACAAAGTAGGCCACCAAAAGGACAGACTCACCAAGTCTCTGGTACCAAAAATCCCGGGATGACCAGCCAATGCGGAACAATGAATCTCAGACATCACACTCTTCTTCCACTGGTCTGGGACAAACAATTTCCCAATAGGGCAGCGCTCAGATTTATCCTCCTGACACCCTTCCAAGGCCAGTCTCAAATTGGGCGAGATGGCGGAAAGAACTACACCCTCTTTCAAAATAACAGTAGGATCAGATAACTCAGGAGAGTCCGCAAAGAAACTCCTCGAGAGGGCATCTGCCTTAACATTCTTAGTGCCAGGAAGAAAAGAAACCACAAAATTAAAACGTGTGAAAAACAAGGCCCACCTGGCCTGTCTAGGATTAAGTCGCTTGACTGATTCGAGATAATCCAGATTCTTATGGTCCGTGAGGACCACCACCTGATGTTTGGCTCCTTCCAGCCAATGTCTCCACTCTTCAAAGGCCCACTTCATGGCCAATAACTCCCGATTACCCACGTCATAATTACGTTCAGTTGGACAAAATTTTTGAGAGAAAAAGGCACAAGTGTTACTCTTAGAGGTCTCTGGATCTCTTTGGGACAAAACGGCACCTGCCCCAATTTCAGAGGCATCAACCTCCACCTGAAACGGTAGAGAAACATCAGGCTGCCGTAGAACAGGAGCAGAAGTGAATCTCTGCTTAAGTTCCTGAAACGAAGAGACTGCCTCAGGAGGCCAATTCACCACATCAGAACCCTTTTTGGTCAAATCAGTCAATGGTTTAACAATACCGGAGAAATGACCAATAAATTTACGATAAAAATTGGCAAAACCCAAAAATCTCTGAAGAGCCTTTAATGAAGTTGGTTGAACCCAATCACAGATGGCTTGAACCTTGACCGGGTCCATTTCAATAACAGACGGAGACAAAATGAATCCAGAAATGAGAGCTTCTGTACGCCAAAAAGACACTTTGGTCCCTTCACATACAGTGCATTCTCTCTCAAAATCTGGAACACAGTCCGAACATGTTTCACACAAGAGTCCCAGTCATTGGAAAAAATCAAGATATCATCCAAATAAACAATCAGAAATTTATCCACAAAATCCCTGAAAATATCATTCATGAAGGATTGGAAGACGGAAGGAGCATTAGTGAGCCCAAAGGGCATCACTAGGTACTCAAAATGCCCCTCTGGGGTATTAAACGCCATCTTCCATTCATCCCCGTGCTTAATGCGAATAAGGTTATACGCCCCCCTGAGGTCAAGCTTGGTAAACCAACTAGCACTTTTCACCCTGGTAAACAGGTCAGAAATCAAGGGTAACGGATATTGATACTTCACAGTGATCTTAGTCAAGAGACGATAATCAATACACGGCCTCAATGAACCATCCTTTTTGGCCACAAAGAAAAAACCGGCACCCAAGGGTGAAGAGGATGGTCTGATATGACCCTTCTCCAATGACTCCTTGATATAAGATCGCATAGCATCGTGTTCAGGTACAGACAAGTTAAAAAGGCGACATTTAGGAAATTTACCACCAGGCACTAATTCAATAGCGCAATCGTAGCTCCTGTGAGGGGGCAAAGATGCAGAATAACTTTCACTATATACGTCCGAAAAATCAGTCAAATAGTCAGGAACATCCTGAGACTTGGGGGAGGCAGAAAAAACAGGAGTGTCGGCATTAACACATTGGCAGCCCCAACTGGTCACAGACACAGATTTCCAATCCAAAACAGGATTATGAGACTGTAACCAAGGGAAACCTTGTACAATAATGTCATGCAGAAATTTGCAACTCTCCTGATGATCTGGTTCAACCCTCATTATCACCTGAGTAGAAAACTGGGGTTTATTCTCCGCCAAAAGGTTGGAATCAATGCCCAGTAGGGGAATAGACTTCCGCAGGGGTATCATGGGAAACCCACAACGTTTGGCAAAGTCAAAATCCATCAGGTTAATAGCTGCTCCTGAATCAACAAAAGCCTGAGCAGAAAATGTGGACAGGGAGCAAATCAGGGTAACAGTCAACAGAAATTTAGTCTGAACACTACCCAAGACAACTGAGCGTGCAAAACATCTTCCCCGCTTAGGGCAGACTGAAATAGCATGAGAGGCATCACCACAGTAGAAACATAACCCATTGCGCTTTCGAAACTCATGACGCTGAGCCCCAGAAGTCACTCTATCACACTGCATGGGCTCAGAAGCTGGCTCACAAGGCAACACTATCTCACGCATACCTCTGCGCTCACGCAAACGTCTGTCAATTTGAATAGCCAATGACATAGAATCATTGAGACCAGAGGGAGCAGGGAATCCCACCATAACATCCTTTACATTCTCTGACAGCCCCTTCCAAAAAAGGGCTGCCAAAGCATCATCATTCCATTTGGTCAGGACTGCCCACTTTCAGAATTTCTGACAGTACAACTCAGCGTCTTCAAGACCCTGATTTAATGCCAACAAGGTTTTTTCAGCTTGATCAGTGACATTAGGTTCATCGTACAATAACCCCAGAGCCAGAAAAAATGCATAAATATCATTCAAAACAGGATCCCCAGGTGTCAGGGAAAAAGCCCAATCCTGAGGATCGCCGCGCAGGAGAGAGATGACAATTTGAACCTGCTGTGCTGCGTTACCTGAGGACTTAGGCTTTAAGGCAAAAAACAACTTACAGTTATTTTTGAAATTCAGAAATTTAGCCCGATCCCCCAAAAACAAATCTGGCATGGGAATCCTAGGTTCCACAACCGGCAACCCAGAAAGATAGGTAGCAATACTCCGAACCTCAGTGGCAAGCTGATCCACACGGCCAGACAACTGTGCAAACTCCATTGAGAGAAAAAATAAATTATCCTCAGCACCCACAGAAAAAGAGGGAAAAAATGCAACAGACAGAAAAAAAAAAAAAAATCTGACAACTGTGACAACTTTTTTCTTTCCACACTATTTTTCCCTTCTGTGAGTACCATATAATTTTCAGTTAAGGCCGGTGATACTGTTATGTTTCGGTAGCTGAGGAGGACAGGAACAACAGCAGGGCAGCCGAACACCTGAGATGTTGGTAACTGATGGGTTGCAGATTCCTAAACTAACGACACAACTAGAGGTAGCCGTGGAGCGTTCCTACGTTGATCCTAGACGCCTCGTCACAGCCTGAGAGATAACTACACCTAAAGGCAGAAAGATGAAAGCTATCTGCCCGGAGCAGATCCCCAAAGAAAATAGGAAGCCCCCAAACATATAATGGCGGTTAGACAAGATGAAAATACAAACATAGGCAGAAAATAGACTGAGCAAACGCTGGGGCCACAAGCTGACTAAATAGGATAGGACAGGAGAGATTACTTTCTGCAACCCAGAAAACCCTACAAAAATCCAACAATTCTGATTACAAAAATACTGAGATCTCACGATCTCGCCACCCACTAAATCAGATCTCAGTGTGAACAAAAACCACGTCGCAGCCGCTGAAAAAACAGGAAAAAGCAAATGAGCAAATAACAGTGGCTACAGATAAACTGTGAGGAGCTCATGCCCAGGAGGGGACCCGGCTGACCTCCACAAAAGTGCAGAAAACAGTGCAAAAAGGAAGCACAAAAAGAAAAGCAAAAAATATCTTATCTGAAAGCAGGAGATACAGGCAAGACTCCAGCAAACTTCCCAATGAACCAGGAACCACAATTGAGACAAGAACAATTGATCACCGGCAACCATCATGGGAGGGAACCTCCCTTATATCAGACCAGTCAGTGAACCCAGATTGCCACTCCTCGCTGAAAGGTTCAGTACTGTCTGTAACCACCAGAGGGAGCCTCTGCTCAGAAACAATCTCTAGCACATTCACAACAGCCATTATTAAACTTTGGGTCTCTGAAATTGTTATAGCCTATGCAGTGAGTGGATGGGCTGCCAAGAATTACAACGCACCCCCAATACCCTTTCACGAGATGTCCAGAAGGGCTTCCATAAAAAATGTTGCATTGAATGCAAGGACTGCCCTGCTACCAAATCATATGCACCCCAATAAGCCTTTGAACCCAGGTACTGAATAGGCCCAGGAAAATCCAATTCACATTATTCATTTTATACTGCCATTCTGTTTTCTTATGCATTTACTGCAAGGTTTGCCCTGCTACTAAGTCATATGCTCCCCAATAAGCCTTTGAACCCAGGTACTGAATGGGCCCAGGAAAATCCACTTCACATTATTCATTTTGTACTCCCATTCTGTTTTCTTATGCATTGACTGCAAGGCCTGCACTGCTACCAAGTTATATGCACCCCAATAAGCCTTTGAACTCAGGTATTGGATGGGCCCAAGAAAATCCACTTCACATTATTCATTTTGAACTCCCATTCTATTTTCTTATGCATTGACTGCAAGGCCTGCCCTGCTACCAAGTCATATGCACCCCAATAAGCGTTTGAACGCAGGTACTGGATGGGCCCAGGAAAATCCACTTCACATTATTAATTTTGTACTCCAATTCTGATTTCTTATGCATTGACTGCAAGGCCTGCCCTACTACCAAGTCATATGCACCCCAATAAGCCTTTGAACCCAGGTATTGGATGGGCCCAGGAAAATCCACTTCACATTATTCATTTTGTACTCCCATTCTGTTTTCTTATGCATTGACTGCAAGGCCTGCCCTGCTACCTAGTCATATGCACCTCAATAACCCCAATCCCCCTTTGAAGAAACATGGAGGAGGGCCTCTTAACAAAAAATGTTCCACTAAAAAGGAGCGGGTCATCTAGAATTTTAATGCAAATACCCTAAGTGTGTTGGATGGCAAACATTTTCCCCTGTGGGGGTACACCTCAACCTTTCCATAACTAGTATTTTCGGCCCATCAAAACCACCAATCCTTGTTTGGAATTCCACACTGGCTGTAGCAGCATGGAACACGTTAACGCTGGTGATCTAGTGGCGATGGATGATGACATGTGGAGGAAGACCTGATTAAAAACTATGCCCAATTTCAAGGAGCGTGTCTCCTAGACTTGGAATGCCCATACACTTAATGTATGGGCTGGCAAACATTTCCCCTGTGGGGTACACCTCAACCTTTTTCAGAACAAGTCTTTTACGCACAGCCTAACCACCCACCCTTGTTAATATAGCGACACTGGCAGTAGCAGCATGGAACACAAAAACCCTTTTGATCTAGTGGCGGTGGATCATCAGATGTGGAGGAAGGCCTGATTAAAAAATTGGCCAAATTTTTAGGAGCAGGTCTCCTAGACTTGGAATGGGCTGGCGAACATTTCCCTTTGGGGGTTTACATATTTTTTTAGTATTTTGGTGACGGGCATCATAACACCCTTGCCAAAACATAGAGTGGCCGGAGCATGACTGAATACTTTCACCCCGGTGTTTAAGTGGTGGTGGACGGTGAGGATGAGAAGGAGGAGGAGGACACCAAATAGCCAAAATCAGGAAGCGTATATCCATGTTTGGTTGTGAAGAGGTGCATGGGAATATACCTCCCAAAAAAAACACTACATTGGAGTTTATACTTCGCTGTCATCATTTGGTGGTGTAGAGAAGTCAGGCCCAATCCATCCCTTGTTTATTTTTATAAAAGTCAGCCTGTTGAAAGGCTAATGCGCTTATCTGTGATAATGCCACCAGCAGCACTAAAAACCTGCTTGAACAAAACGCTAGCGGCAGGGAAGGCCAGAAACTCCAAGGCGTAGAGAGCCAGCTCATGCCACGTGTCCTGTTTGGATACCCAATAATTAAAAGGTACAGAGGATGTTGGTACGGTCAGCAAGGTACTCAGCATCTTAGAAAAGATTGCATTCCTTGTGAGACTACCCCGCGCCTCAGTGCATGGGCGATGGGAGGGTCTTAGAAAACTGGAGTGGACTTGTGTCTGTCTCACCTGTCCTGCTTGGTTGGCCAACAAACTGTTATCTCTGCCGTCAGCGTTTTGAGATGGGAATTTTTTAAATAATTCTGCAACAATGGCCCTATGGTACTGCACCATTTTGGTACACCTGTGTTGTGAACGTGTTGGAGACAATTTCTGAGCTGAGGCTCCCTCTGGTGGTTTCTGATGGTACTGAAGCTGTATCTAATGACAGGTCCTCCTCAACTGCCAGCGATGACTGGCAATCAGGAGTCACTGACTGGGCTGATATAAGGGAGCTGCCTTCCCATGATCCTCGCCGGTGATAAATTGTTGTTTCCTGGTTCATTTGGAAGTCTGCTGGTGTCTTGCCTTCGTCTGCTACCTTCAGATAAGATATTTTCTGCTTGTTTGTATTGTGTTTGCTATTTCCATTTTTGTCTGCACCTTTGTGGATGTTAGCCGGGTCCCCTCCTGGGGCCTGTGCTACTCTCTGTTTTTCAGTAGCCACTGTTATTTGTTCAATTGCTCTTTCCCTGCTTTTTGAGTGGCTGCGGGTTAGCCTTGTTCACACTGAGATCTGATTTAGTGGGTGGCGAGATCGTGTGATCTCAGCATTTTTTAAATCAGAAGTGTTGGAAGTTTTGCTAGGGTTTGCTGGGTTGCAGATAGTATTCTATCCTGTCCTGTTCTATTTAGGCAGTGTTTGGCCCCAGTGTTTGCTCACTCTATTTTCTGCCTGCGTCTGTGTTTCGTCTTATCTAACCGCCTTTATATGTTTGGGGGCTGCCTGTTGTGAATGTGTTGGAGACAACTTCAGAGCTGAGGCTCCCTCCTGTGGTTGCTGAGGGTATTGAACCAATTAAGCAATGGGTGTCAGGTGGGGCTGACTGGCCTGATATAAGTGAGCTGATCTCCCATGATCCTCGCCGGTAATCAATTGTTGCTTCCAGGTCTTTGCTGGAATTTCAGCTTGCTTTCCTGCTATCATTCAGATAAGTGACTTTCTTTTTTTTTCTGTGGTTGGATTTTCCTTGCTTTTTGCAGTCTTGCCTTGGACTTCAGCCTGGTCCCCTTTGGGGGCTTGCGCTACCCTCTGTTCTCATTTTGCATTTGCACTTGTTCTCTGTTCCATTTATATTTTTTATTGCTGGGTAGCTGTGTGTCACACCAGAGATCTGATATAGGTGGTCGAGATCGTGTGGTCTCAGGTTTTTTGTAATCCGAAGTGCTGGTATTTTTATTAGGGTTTTTCTGGGTTGCAGACAGAATTTCTCTCCTGTACTTTACTTTCTAGACTGATTTGGGCCCCAACATTTGCTCATTCTATTTTCTGTCTGTGTTCATGTTTTCCTCTTGTCTAACCGCCATTACATGTTTGGGGGCTTCCTATTTCTTTGGGGGCTTTACTCCGGGGCAGTTAGCTTTCCTCTTTCTGTCTTCAGGTGTAGCTAACTCTCCGGCTGTGCCGAGGCGTCTAGGATCACCGTAGGTACGCTCCACGGCTACTTCTAGTTGTGCGGTTAGTTTAGGGATCTGCAACCCATTAGGTTCCAGCCTCTCTGGTGTCTTGCTGCTTTGGCGGTATTTTGCTCCTGTCCTCCTCAGCTACCAAGTCATAACAGTATTACCGGCCAGACTGAAAATTCTATGGTACTCAACAGAAGGGAAGGATAGTGAGCATAAAGGAAAAAAAAAGGGAGTTGTCAGAATTTTTTTTTTCTCTCTTTTTTTCTGCTTGTTACATTTTTTCCCTCTTTCTCCCTGGGTGCTGAGGAGGAATTTTTCTTTGTTCTCAATGGAGATTGTGCAGTTGTCAGGTCGTGTTGAGCGGCTCACCGCTGAGGTTCAGAATATTGCTGCCTATATCACTAGGTTGCCTGCTGTGGAACCTAGGATCCCCATGTCAGATTTATTCTTGGGGGATCGGTCTAAATTTCTGAATTTTAAAAATAACTGTAAGTTGTTTTTTGCCCTGAAGCCTAAGTCCTCAGGAAGCGCTGCACAGCAGGTTCAAATTGTCATCTCCCTGTTGCGCGGCGACCCTCAGGATTGGGCTTTTTCCCTGACACCTGGGGATCCTGTTATGAATGATGTTAATGTGTTTTTTCAGGCTTTGGGTTTATTGTACGATGAACCTAATGTCACTGATCAAGCGGAAAAAACCTTGTTGGCATTAAATCAGGGTCATGAGGTTCTGTTGCCTTGTGAGTCAACTCCTGAGCCCATGCAGTGTGATGGAGTGACTTCTGGGGCACAACGTCATGATTTTCGAAAGCGTAATAGGTTGTGTTTCTACTGTGGTGATGCTTCTCATGCTATATCCGTCTGCCCCAAGCAAAAGACGTTTTGCGCGCTCAGTTGTTTTGGGTAGTGTTCAGACTAAATTTCTGTTGACTGTTACCCTTATTTGCTCCATGTCCACATTTTCGGCTCAGGCTTTTGTTGATTCAGGAGCAGCTATTAACCTGATGGATTTTGACTTTGCCAAACATTGTGAGTTTCCCATGATACCCCTTCGGAAGTCTATTCCTTTGCTGGGCATTGGCATGGCTCACGTCCACAACCTGGTGGTACAGCAATTTCTCCACCACTTTCATGGCCTGGATGCACTGCTGCAGAAAGCACGGTCGCTGTGTGCTCACTTCTGACGATCGCATCCCGCAGGTCATCGACTTCCATAGCTACAGAGGTCTTTCGGCCTACCAGTTAACCGTTTGATTAACGATGTTCTGACACATCCACTCTGCACATGTTGCAGTGGCTGTGGCAGCAGCGTGGGCCAAAGCAATCTGGATGTGGTGCAAATCAGCCTGCGGATTGGGCACAGGTGAAGGACCTCTGCACTCTTCTGCATTGTTTTGAAATGTCTACTAAGGAGGTTAATGCTGTCGATGCTGTCATCTACATGTTGCAGCACATTTTGAATAGTCTGCTTGCAGAGATGATGGTCCCAGAGGAAGAGTTGGAACAGAGGAGGATTCGGAAGGTATCTCAAATTTCCGGACTGTAGTCACACAGGGGGGTGCCATGGGAGGGTGGCTTACAGCGATCAAGGAGGGCTCATGGTACCAGACAAACTGTTAGTGAAGTGTAGGAGCTGAGGAATAAATTGAGTAGGATGAGGTGATGGACGTGCAACAGTCAGGAGATGAAAAGGATAATGGTACGCTTTCTGTTGTCCGTGGTTGGCGGGAGGGGACAGCGGAAGCAATCTTGAGTGTTACCCTGCCTCCAACACAGCATGGACTTGGACCTTATGGAAGTGCTTTCTTGCTGCACTATCTTCAACATGATATCTGTATTCTTAGGGTTAAGAATAGTGCTGACTACTGGGTTGCCACTATATTAGATTCAAGGTACTAGAGTAAATTTAGCCAGATGCTCCCCCCTGAAAAGGGATGCGCGCATGCTGGAGTATCGAAATACGCTTGTAGATAATCTTAAGAGTGGTTTTCCCCAAGAAAGCAGTGAGACACACAGTGTGCCTCCCAGTTGTAGACGTCCAATTCCAGTAACGTAAAGGCGGCAGTATAAGTGGCATAAGCAATTTCTTTCAGTCATTTAACACATTTTTTTAGAACAGTCAGTGCACCAGCAGAACAGCGTTGTGAACGACTGAAGAGGATGGTGCAGGAACATCTGGAGCTCAAAATTAATGCCATCAGAGGAGGGGTTTGGACCCTTTTACATGCTGGTCTTCAAAAAATGAAAGAGTGGCTTGAGTTCGCTTGTCATGCCTTGGAGGTTTTGTCATACCCTGCAGCCAGCATTCTCTCAGAACGTGTCTTCAGCGCAGCTGTTGGTGTCCTCACTGATAAGCGCATCCATCTGTCCCCTGAAAGTGTAGACTGCCTAACTTTCATCAAAATTAACAAGTCATGACTCTCTAATGACTTTTGCACCCCAGTCACAGATTGGCAGACTAGGCGACGGTGTCGTTTTTAGTGTCATGTATTGATCTTGCATTATTGCAGTCTATGCTATCTTTGTGGTGTCTTCTGTGCCAGCTGTTGCTACTGCTGCTGATGTTACAAACAATTTTTGGAAATGTGGAGACTCCAATCTGGGTCTCCATCTTGTGGGTTGCACTTGTAAGTAGGTCTCCCAGATAGGCAGGCCTACACTTACTTTTAGTCAACTATCTGTGTTACTTTCCTTACATTTTTCTATCAATAGTAGTCTATATAAATTTAAGTTTGTTCCATCTGAGTGTGGCTGTAATAAAAAAAAAAATTGGAGGTGTAGCATGATGTGTGAGGTCTCTCAGCTAAATAGGCTTACACCGCTCCCTTAACCAACAGGTCCTCATTAAAGGGAATCTGTCACCCTAAATTGGCGGGATATTTAAATGATGGCAGTCAGGTCGGATGGGCGGTGTTTTGGGTACTTGCCTTAACATGTTGTTCGCCGCTGTCTCCATTATTTCTGGGAATTGTAGTCGTTGCCCTCCATATAACGCACCTGCGCATTGCAATCTTGAATTGCGCACACGCAGTATGCTTTGCCCGCAGATTGCAATGCGCAGGCGCGTTATATGGAGGGCAACTACTGCAATTCCCAGAAATAATGGAGACAGCGGCGAACAACATGTTAAGGCAAGTACCCAAAACACCGCCCATCTGACCTGACTGCCATCATTTAAATATCCCGCCAATTTAGGGTGACAGATTCCCTTTAAAACTTCAATCCCAAGCTGTAAATGCTGGGCCAGGTCTTGATACTCCATGCATGGCCCATAGATGACTGCTGCTGTGCCATTTGCAAATTTTTATTGTGGGTCAATTGATGCCACTTTTCCTGGTGTCTGCCCTAATTTTGGCTGTTTGGGAAGCTTTTTAACACCACTTAAGGTGTTGTCTATGCATTTGATTTTGCCTCCCATTGAATCTAATGAGGTTCGAGTATGTTCGATGAACCGTTCTGCGTACGAAAGTCCGTTCGGCAAATCCGAACCTTGAAAGGTTTCTGCATCTCTACTCCTTATTCTTGTGGCAAGTGAGGCCCACAGTGGGTGGACTCTTTGAGATACTACATTTATCTTCTATTTTGTGATTAGCTGATTACTGTATTTAGTGGGTAAGCCCCTTTAAATTACATCGCAGAATGGAAATATCATGCAATGCGCACAATCATTAAGATACCTGTGCAGGAGTTCTGTGTACCATTCAATGGGTGCAGTAGATGCAGACGTGCTCTTTATACAGGGGTTTGTCATTATGAGAGAAGTACTGTCTGTTAATTAGTGAGTTTATAATAAAGCTATTTTCAAACTTCATCAAAATTAATTGAATACATGATAAAAATGGCATCATTTCATTATTTCCTTTCTTTCTCCTACAGCTATAACTCCAGTGAACACCATCTTATTGCTAATTAGCAGCATCCTACTAATTAAGTTTTCTGCATAATTACCAACTACTGAGTCTTGAAGATGCCTTTGGAAATTGCAGAGATGTAAACATGGTGATTTTTTTGTTCAGCTGAAGACACAAGTCTGTAAATGATGAACGTACTGCTATTCCTTCTGTACCTGTCTTGTGAAGAAACCCGCCCCACGATTATCAAACATGATTTTTATAACAGGATTTTATAAGAAAAAAATGCAATTTACTATTTATTACCATAGCATTATCATCTGGCAGGTATATGTTTACATGGATAAATGCATGTATGTCTTTATTAACTTCAAATGACATAAAAACAAGTGTTATTTTGTTTGCTAATGTTCTGTAAGTGACTTTTTTCATGTGTGTATTACTGGGGTCATTTGTGAAAGAAGGAAATATCCAGATTCATCCTGTAAAATAAAAAAAACTCTTAATTTGTTACATATAAAAGAATTGCTGCTGTGACATATTGAGCCGGAGTCAACCGGAGGGAAGGTGACAAATAGTCCTATTTGTCACCTTCCCCCCAGTTGACTCCGGCTCAATATGTCACAGCAGCAATTCTTTTATATGTAACAAATAGTTTTTTTTATTTTACAGGATGAATCTGGATCCTTCCTTCCTTCACAAGTGTTCATTTCGGCGTCTGGCAGAGACACGATTCTGTGCTTCTCCTCAAGTTCATCAGGAACCAATTAAGGGTGAGCTGAAATAACTTTTTTGTCTTTGTGCATTACTGGGATAATGTCAATGAGGACTGGTGTAGTGTAGATATTGGGCAACTAAAGGGCCCGTCTCACACAACGATCTCGCTAGCGAGATCGGTGCTGAGTCACTAGTTTTGTGACGCAGCACCGAGCTCACCAGCTATATCGCTGTGTGTGACATTCAGCGACGATCAGCCCCCCTGCTGGGTATCGCTGATCGTCGCTGAAATGTCAGGACATTTTTTTGATCGCTGGTCTCCCGCTGACAGGCACGCATCGCTGCGTGTGATAGGCGGAAGACCAGCGATCCGCTGGTAACCAAGGTACACAGCGGGTTTCCAGGCACCGCGCAGCGCTTGGAAACCCGCTGTGTACCTTGGATACCAGCTCCCTGCATCAGGGCGCTGGTATCCAAGGTACACTGCGGGTAACTAAGCGATGTTACCCGCAGTGTCCTTGTGCTGATTGCTGCCCTGAGCTGCCTGTTTGGCAGCTCAGCAGCGATAATATAGCGATACACCAGCGATCCTGACAAGTGCATATCGTTGTCGGGATCGCTGGTGTATCGCTATGTGAGACCCAGCCTTAACTCTCAATACAAATCAATAGGAATTAAAGGGACTCTGTCAACACAGAATGACTGTTTAAACCAAGTACAGGCGCTCGGTTTAACAAGGCGGGGCCAATAATTTATGTGCAGCTTCCCACTGACTTTGTCATCTATCTCCATCCATCACTGGCTCTATAAAGCTAGAGCTGTTAATCAAAGGAATAAGGGTGGAAATAGATGGAAAATAAGCAGGTTGGAAGATGCATTTAAATGTTTGGCTACCTCATGATGCACCAAGCATCTGTACTTGGTTTGAACAGGCATTCTGTGCTGACAGTCCCTTTAAGGAGACAGGGACAACAGATAGCATTAATAAAATAAGTGCAAAAACTGGCTGCTTTTAATCTAGTGATAGGTCCTCTTTAAATGGAGGGTTGTCAGGTTATAGTTATCTCGCTTTTATGATGGATTCTCACATTGCATATTTTAAAGCCGTGGATTTGGTCATATTGAAACGTATGCAAAATCATCAAGTGTAAGATGTGGATTTGTGTATCACTGTTTGAAATGCAATAGGTGCAATCCCCAGCATGTCTGAGACAAAACTGCAGCAAAATCTGTATGTAACACATTTTGGATTTTGTGGTGAAGTCCATGATCAGAAAAAATGCACCATGTTTGTATTCATCTTTAAAATCATTGTTAGGGTCCATTTATTCTCAAAAATCCTTGCTTAGGAAAGCCTTCAGGTGCTGTTTGCTGTTTTCATGGAATCATTGTACCGCCGGTGTCCCTGCATGATCCCTCCTTGTCCTCCCGACAGAGACGCCGACTTGCTCAGCGCCTCGGCCACTCTGTTGTTCCTTCTGCTTTGGTCCCTGCCACGGTTTCCTGCTCCCAGGACCTGTGCATGTTGTGCAGGTCTCCTGGCAATGCACTTAGGGCACGTGCGCTCCCCTTTTCTTAAAGGGGCAGCGCGCACACTCCAGAAATGTCTCCAGCCTGAAGCTGGAAGTCATCAGTTACTTAAGGCACACTCAACTGTAGGGAGGTGCCTGAGCAATTTTAGTTTCTTGCTAGTGTCTGTACCCACCAGTCTATTGTCAGGTCCCTGTTCCTAAACCGTCCTGTCTGAACCTGAATCTATTCCTAAGCCTGTCCTGCAAGAATTTGATCCTGATTCCTGAACCTACACCTGCATCTTCTGCCAGTATTCCAGAACCTGTTTTGTCTAAACCCTAAGTCCATCCCGTCTGAACATCCTGTTCTGTCCAAACCTGATCCTGTTCTGTCTGAACCTTCTCTGATATGCATTCTATCCGTCATTCCGAATTCTGTCCTGCCAGACTCCGAGTCCGTGTTTGAGATCCTCACCTTTGGGGTCAGCTGCTGTAGTACTGAGTACTGCCCTTGAATGGTAACTGGTGGCTACCTGCAGCTCAAGCCTAACTCCACCATCAGTGGCTTTAGTGAAAATCAGGTAGCTGCTTAGCCACACCCCTCCAGGGTAAACCCGGCCCGTGGCACAGTGGGTCCATGATCCACCAGTTAGACACTCATTCAGGGTCGGACTGGCCCACCGGAGAACCGGAGGGTTCTCCGGTGGGCCCTGGCATCTGGGGGGCCCTGGCACCTGCTGGCATACAGGGGCCAGTTGCCTAGGGCCCCCGCTGCTCCAGGGGCCCCCAGCCAGTGGCGTGTCGCTAATAGCGGCACACCACGCAACTGCCATGGGGGCCCCGTGCCAGCGGAGCAGCAGCGGGTGACAGGAGGCAGGAGCCCCTGTCCCCGCTGCTAAAGAGAAATGAATATTCACTGCTTCCCACGCCCACATGGGCGTGGGAAGCAATGAATATCATTACTTACCTGTCACCCGCTCCAACCGCTGAGCGCCGCTGTGTCATCGCGTCCTCTCTTGCTGCAATGTTCAGGCAGAGGGCGCGATGGCGTCATTAGTGAGCGCCACGCCCTCTGCCTGAGCATTCACTGCCGGAGGACCGAAGACAGCGGCGCTCAGCAGTGGACCCGGTGACAGGTAAATATCGCAGGTGCCAGGGCCCTGAGCCAGTGGTGACACCGGCACCTGTCCCCCATAGCGCGCCGGTCTCCCCGCCTGCTCAGGACACCAGCACCTGGCCCCCAGCGACGAGAGGTGAGTATGTCTTTTTTTTTTTTGCAGCATCTATGGGGGCACAGTCTGTGGAGCATCTATGGGGGCTTAATCTGTGGAGCATTTATGGGGGCATAATCTATGGGGGCATAATCTGTGGAGCATTTATGGGGGCATAGTCTATGGGGGCATAATCTGTGGAGCATTTATGGGGGCATAATCTGTGGAGCATTTATGGGGGCATAATCTATGGGGGCAAAATCTGTGGAGCATTTATGGGGGCATAATCTATGGGGGCATATTCTGTGGAGCATTTATGGGGGCATAATCTATGGGGGCATAATCTGTGGAGCATCTATGGGGGCATAATCTATGGGGGCATAATCTGTGGAGCATTTATGGGGGCATAATCTATGGGGCATAATCTGTGGAGCATTTATGGGGGCATAATCTATGGGGGCATAATCTGTGGAGCATTTATGGGGGCATAATCTGTGGAGCATTTATGGGGGCATAATCTGTGGAGCATTTATGGGGGCATAATCTATGGGGCAAAATCTGTGGAGCATTTATGGGGGCATATTCTGTGGAGCATTTATGGGGGCATAATCATGGGCATAATATCGAGGTGCTTAGGGGCATAATCTAGGGCATATCGTGGGCATTTATGGGGGCATAATCTGTGACATTATGGGGGCATATCTGTGGCATTATGGGGCAAATCTATGGAGCACTATGAGGGAATATCTAAGGCATTTTGGGCACAATTATGGAGCTTCTATGGGGGCATATCTAAGGAGCACTTATGGGGGCATAATCTGTGGAGCATCTATGGGGGCATAATCTGGGGCATTATTGGGGCATTATGGGGGCATAATCTGGGAGCTTATGGGGGCATAATCTGTGGAGCATTTATGGGGGCATAATCTATGGGGGCAAAATCTGTGGAGCATTTATGGGGCATAATCTATGGGGGCATATTCTGTGGAGCATTTATGGGGGCATAATCTATGGGGGCATAATCTGTGGAGCATCTATGGGGGCATAATCTATGGGGGCATAATCTGTGGAGCATTTATGGGGGCATAATCTATGGGGGCATAATCTGTGGAGCATTTATGGGGGCATAATCTATGGGGGCATAATCTGTGGAGCATTTATGGGGGCATAATCTGTGGAGCATTTATGGGGGCATAATCTGTGGAGCATTTATGGGGGCATAATCTATGGGGCAAAATCTGTGGAGCATTTATGGGGGCATATTCTGTGGAGCATTTATGGGGGCATAATCTATGGGGGCATAATCTGTGGAGCATTTATGGGGGCATAATCTATGGGGGCATAATCTGTGGAGCATTTATGGGGGCATAATCTGTGGAGCATTTATGGGGGCATAATCTGTGGAGCATTTATGGGGGCATAATCTATGGAGCATCTATGGGGGAATAATCTAAGGAGCATTTATGGGGGCACAATCTATGGAGCTTCTATGGGGGCATAATCTAAGGAGCACTTATGGGGGCATAATCTATGGAGCATCTATGGGGGCATAATCTATGGAGCATCTATGGGGGCATAATCTAAGGAGCATTTATGGGGGCACAACCTATGGAGCATCTATGGGGGCATAATCTATGGAGCATCTATGGGGGCATAATCTATGGAGCACTTATGGGGGCATAATCTATGGAGCATCTATGGGGGCATAATCTAAGGAGCATTTATGGGGGCACAATCTATGGAGCTTCTATGGGGGCATAATCTAAGGAGCATCTATGGGGGCATAATCTAAGGAGCATCTATGGGGGCATAATCTATGGAGCATCTATGGGGGCATAATCTATGGAGCTTCTATGGGGCATAATCTATTGAGCATCTATGGGGGCATAATCTATGGAGCATCTATGGGGGCATAATCTATGGGGGCATAATCTAAGGAGCATCTATGGGGCATAATCTATGGGGGCATAATCTAAGGAGCATTTATGGGGGCATAATCTATGGGGGCACAATCTATGGAGCTTCTATGGGGGCATAATCTAAGGAGCATCTATGGGGGCACAATCTATGGAGCTTCTATGGGGGCATAATCTAAGGAGCATCTATGGGGGCACAATCTATGGAGCTTCTATGGGGGCATAATCTATGGGGGCATAATCTATGGATCATCTATGGGGGCATAATCTAAGGAGCATTTATGGGGCATAATCTATGGAACTATCTATAGGGGCATAATCTATGGGGGCACAATCTATGGAGCTTCTATGGGGGCATAATCTAAGGAGCATCTATGGGGGCACAATCTATGGAGCTTCTATGGGGGCATAATCTAAGGAGCATCTATGGGGGAATAATCTATGGAGCATCTATGGGGGCATAATCTATGGAGCATCTATGAGGGCACAATCTATGGAGCATCTATGGAAGCATAATACATGGGCAGCATATGGGGCACAATCTATGGAGCATCTTGTGGGGCATAATACATGGGGCAGCATATGGGGCATAATCTCATTTTCCACCCTAGGCTTATACTTGAGTCGATAAGTTTTCCCAGTTTTTTGTGGCAAAATTAGGGGGGTCGGCTTATACTTGAGTATATATGGTATCTATCTATTATCTATCTATATATATATATATATATATATATATAGCATTATACCCTATGGGGGGGCAGCATTATCCTCTATGAGGGGGCAGCATTATCCCCTATGAGGGGGCTGCTTTATAATCTATGAGGGAGGCTACCCCAACTCCTGCTACATAATTAAGACATGTACTACCTTATATTATACCCTGATATTAGTGTGTTTTACTGCACAATTTGTGGTCTTGTATTTATTTCTATGTAGCTACATAGTGGGCCCCAAGAATGATTTTCTCTGGTGGGCCCAAGGTGTTCCAGTCCGACGCTGCACTCATTCACTTGAATGGCTGAATTTGGCCTGCAAATCAGCCCAGAGTAGTATGTGACTATGATTGTACACATGAAAAATCGGACAAGTGAATAGTCCTATAGACTATAAAGAGTTTGTGTGCTGTCTATGGAAATCTCACTGATGTCTGAATATGGC
The DNA here is from genome assembly GCA_033576555.1 of Oophaga sylvatica. Taxonomy (NCBI): domain Eukaryota; kingdom Metazoa; phylum Chordata; class Amphibia; order Anura; family Dendrobatidae; genus Oophaga; species Oophaga sylvatica. The sequence continues at coordinate 182,384,163 of JARQOD010000005.1, read as the reverse complement.
CCACTTCAAATGTCATTAAAGGGTTTTTTCACCAACCTAAAACATACGGGGTAATTAAAAAACCTGTACTGCCTCCCCCATGCACTACTTTATATATCCTATACGACCTCTGCAGCCAATCTGGTGTCAGTGGCCTTGTGTCATCTACTACCTTACAAATTGTGAGAATTTTAAAGCCAGAAAGATCTGATGATAAATTGCACAGTAAAATTAGTTTATATCTAAAGCATCCTGCAATAACATAGCTGATTGCAAAATGGTTTTATTAGCAAATTTACCTCCCATGGCTGAATTAATGTAAGAAAGAGTGTATTTAAATTTTGCAATCAGGTTACGAGTTTTGCTGTGATTTTAGCCACTGCGATTTATTTTAATATAATAATAATGTAAAAGCTACAACAAAAGCGCATTGTGTGAATATACCCTACATTATATGATCCTCTAAATGTGATATTGGCCAACAAAGGCCGAATCCTGTCTATATTCCCCGTACTGCAGATGCTTATGTAGGGGGTAGATATCTGTTTGGTAAATTTCTGCAGTACTGAAAAATTATCTTTAAGGAAAAATTTTAAATTGTTTGTTGAAATATATTTTTCCACAGTGTGTGCTTTTAAAACATTATATATTTTTTTCAAATGTTGGATGTTATCACTGTTTTCTATGTGACAGTACTTTCTAGTGAAATAAGTACTTCCTGAGGCGGGAAAGTACTCCTTAATAAAAGCATGAGTTGAGCAAAAACATTTGCTCTGCTCAGGCCTGCTGTCAGCTCGACATCCTGGGCACCTCTGGAATTTACTAGGCTCCACAACATTGTGAGAAACCAGCAGGTAACGCGGGATGCAGTGACGAGCAGGAGGCAGAGCAAGAGTTAAAGGGTTTATTACAGGGAAAACTCCACGCAAGGAGATAAGGAGTTAAGAGGAGAGCAAAACTGGGTATCATAAAGGGATAACAAAGAATGTCTATGAAACAGGTAAACTTATCAGTCTGATGGTTTCTGGGTTGTGAAGGCTTGAAATCCCATGGTGGCGTCACAGGTGATGCGTGAAGTCTCTGGCCTGGTCCTGAAGAAAGTTGAGGCACTGTCTCCTGACGGAAGCGACGTATCCTGTCTCTCCTAGGCGAGGTCTTGCATTCCCAGAGCGATGTACGTGATGAATAGTAGTCTGTGGTACTGCCGGAGTGGGACTCAGTCCAGTGGCAAAGGCAGGAGTGAAGCTACCTGGCTCTGTATATTACGCCTGGACGAACTTAGGCCGTGCGTCTGCGGCAATCAGTGGTGCAGGAAAAACTGGGCCGCACATCCTCGGCAGTCAGCGGAACGGTGCGGGAAGAACTAACAGTCAGAGAGGTGAGCGGGCACTCCGGTTTACGTTGCTCGCAGTCAGTGTGCGCATAGGCTGGGGAGCTGTAGGTCGGGCCTGGATTACTATGCAGCTCCACGGAGAGTGAATCAACCTTCTCCTGCTGCTCGCGCTGTCTTCCCACCAACTAAGTCTCTTTCCCGAGCACCGCGCCTTTCATCTCTGTCACGCCCCCTACAGCTGAGTGCAAAGGTCTGTCTGTGCAGAAAGCTTTCCCCCAGCAACACTGGTGACAGCCCCAATGGTTGCGGAACTGTCACGAGAGAGGTACCACCGGCCCGGTCCATCTTCCTACAACATCATGATTATGGATAAGACGCAGGCATTAGGCCTCCTGTGATGTTGTAACAAAGGCTGGAGTCACACTTAATGGAAAATTGGTCTGAGTCTCCCTGCTGAGAGTAGCAGGAGTGTAATGTGAGTTTCATGCGAGTACAATCCGAATTCTCACACCAAGCATCTGATTGATATCCGAATGCAGTACGATTGCTATCCAATTGCAATACATTTTTAACATGAGCTTTTACATACAGCAATTCTCTGTCATTTATACATCGTTTTCAAAGTACCGTATATACTCGTGTATAAGCCGAGATTTTCAGCACCTTTTTTCGTGCTGAAAATGCCCCCTCGGCTTATACACGAGTCATAGGGCAGAAACCAGCGGGGGAGGGGATGCCGCAGCAGGAGCCGGTGGCTGGGATCATATTCACCCCTCCCCGTGCCATCGCTGAGCATCCCTGCAATCCTGCGTTCTCCCCAGCTTCCTGCAGCTCTCCAGCGCTGAGCGGTGATGTAATACCCGCTCATTAAGGTCATGTAATATGGACGCGACGCCACTCCCATAGGCGTGGTGTCCATATTCATGGCCTTAATGAGCGGTATTACATCACCGCTCAGAGCTGGAGAGCTGCAGGAAGACGGGGAGAACGCAGGATTGCAGGGACGCTCAGCGATGGCACGGGGAGGAGTGAGTATGATGGAGGAGAGGACAAGGAGCACGGAACAGGACGGGGGGGAGAACGGTGGACGGGGGAAGCATAGAGGAGGACGGGGAAGCTGGAGCAGGACGGGGGAAGCATGGAGGAGGACAAGGAGCACGGAACAGGACGGGGGGGAGAACGGTGGACGGGGGAAGCATACAGGAGGACGGGGGAAGCTGGAGCAGGACGGGGGAATCATGGAGGAGGACCGGGGGAGAACGGAGGACGGGGGAAGCATGGAGCAGGACGGGGGGGGAGATCGGTGGACGGGGGAAGCATGGAGGAGGACGGGGGAAGCATGGAGCAGGACGGGGGAGGATGGAGGGCACAGAGGAGCACGGAGCAGGACGGGGGGCACAGGAGGACGGAGAAGGAATGGGGGAGCACAGCGGAGGACGGAGCAGGAGGGGGGGAGTACAGAGGAGAATGGGTGAGCACAGAGCTGGATGGGGGAGCAAGGAGCAGGACGGGGGCAGCACAGAGCAGGAGGGCAGTTTATACACCCGGCTTATACACGAGTCAATAATTTTTCCCAGTTTTTTGTGGCAAAATTAGGGGGGTCGGCTTATACACGGGTCGGCTTATACACGAGTATATACGGTAAATAGTCTTTAAAACACATACATACAGTGGGGGAAATAAGTATTTGATCCTTTGCTGATTTTGTAAGCTTGCCCACTGACAAAGACATGAACAGTCTATAATTTAAAGGGAAGGTTAATTTTAACATTGAGAGATAGAATATAAAAAATAAAATCCAGAAAATCACATTGTATAAATTATATAAATTTATTTGCATTTTGCAGTGAGAAATAAGTATTTGATCCCTTACCAACCATTAAGCGTTCTGGCTCCTACAGACCAGTTAGACGCTCCTAATCAACTCGTTACAGGTGTCTTACATAGTCACCTTTATATAAGACACCTGTCCACAGACTCAATTAATCAGTCAGACTCTAACCTCTACAACATGGGCAAGACCAAATAACTTTGTAAGGATGTTAGAAACAAGATCATAGACCTGCACAAAGCTGGAATGGGCTACAAAACAATAAGTAAGATGCTGGGTGAGAAGGAGACAACTGTTGGTGCAATAGTAAGAAAATGGAAGAAATATAAAATGGCTGTCAATCGACATCGATCTGGGGCACCATGCAAAATCTCACGTCGTGGGGTATCCTTGATCATGAGAAAGGTGAGAGATCAGCCTATAACTACACAGGGGGAACTTATTAATGATGTCAAGGCAGCTAGGACCACAGTCACCAAGAAAACCATTGCTAACACATTACACCATAAATGTTTAAAATCCTTCAGTGCCCGCAAGGTACCCCTGCGCAAGAAGGCACATGTGCAGGCCAGTCTGAAGTTTGCCAATGAACACCTGGATGATTCTGTGAGTGATTGGGAGAAGGTGCTGTGGTCAAATAAGGCAAAAAATTAGCCCTTTGGCATTAACTCAACTCGCTGTGTTTGGAGGAAGAGAAATGCTGCCTATGGCCCAAAGAACACCGTCTCCACTGTGAAGCATGGAGGTGGAAACATTATGTTTTGGGGGTGTTTCTCTGCAAAGTGCACAGGACTACTTCACCGCATCAATGGGAAAATGTATGGAGCCATGTGTCATAAAATCCTGAGTGACAACCTCCTTCCCTCCACCAGGACATTAAAAATGGGTCGTGGCTGAGTCTTCCAGCAAGACAATGACCCAAAACATACATCCAAGGCAACAAAGGAGTGGTTCACAATGAGCACATTAAGGTCATGGAGTGGTCTAGCCAGTCTCCAGACCTTAATCGCATAGAAAACTTATGGAGGGAGCTGAAGCTCCAAGTTGCCAAGCGACAGCCTCAAAATCTAAATGATTTAGAGATGATCTGCAAAGAGGAGTGGACCAAAATTCCTCCTGACGTGCACAAACATGATCAACAACTACAAAAAAAGATTGACCGCTGTGCTTGCCAAGTTTTGCCACCAAGTGTTAAGTCTTGTTTGCCAGAGGGATCAAATGCTTATTTCTCACTGCAAAAAGCAAATAAATTTATATAATTTATCCAACGTGATTTTCTGGATTTTATCTTTGATATTCTATCTCTCAATGTTAAAGTTAACCTACCCTTAAAATTATAGACTGTTCGTGTCTTTGTCAGTGGGCAAACTTACAAAATCAGCAAGGGATCAAATACTTATTTCCCCTCTGTATATACACTGTATATATATATATATATATATATATAAAATATATATATATAATAGAATAAAAACCGTGAATTCATCTGCTGCACACAGTATAATCACAGAGTGACAGGTTAGAATAGAATAGATAGAATAGATATATACATATAGAATATAAAGATATATACACACATATATATATGTATTTATATTGCATAGAAAGATAGATAGAAGAAAAGCCGGTAATTCATCTGCCGTGTTCTGTAAAATCACTGCAGGAGCCGAAGGATAGAAGAGATGGATTACATACAGTAAATACAAATAGAATAGGTAGATATATAGATGTCTGTTATGTTACGGTAGCTGAGGAGAAATTGCAAAATTAGCCAAAGAAGCAATACACCAGAGAGGCTGGAAACTATTGGATTGCAGGACCCTAAACTAACCGCAACACTAGAAGTAGCTGTGGAGCGCACCCACGGCGATACCAGACGCCTCGTCACAGCCGGAGAGACAGCCACACACAAAGGCAGAAAGATGAATGCTATCTGCCCCGCAGCAGAATCCCCAAAGAAACAGGAAGCCCCCACACATGTAATGGCGGTTAGACCAGAAGAAAATACGAACACAGACAGAAAATAGAATGAGCAAACGCTGGGGCCCAATCTGTCTAGATAGAAAAGTATAGGAAAGAATTCTGACTGCAACCCAAAAAAAACCTGACAAAAATACCAACACTTCTGATTAACAAAAAACCTGAGATCACACGATCTCTACCACCCAAATCAGAACTCTGGTGTAACTCACAGCAATTCAACAAATAAAAAGTGACATAGGAACAGAGCAAAAGTGCAAACACAAACTGAGCACAATTGCAGCGTCAGGCCCCAAAATGAGACCAGGCTGAAGTCTACTGCAAAGCAGCAAACCAGCAAGGGAAATCCAGCCAGAGGAAAAAAAAACAGCAAATCACTTATCTGAATGAGAGCAGGAATGCAAGCTGAGCTCCAAGCATGATTTGGAAGAACAATTGATTGCCGACAAGGCTGAAGGGAGTTCAGGTCACTTATATCAGACCATTCAGAGCCAGCTGAAGGCCATTCAGCAATTGGTTCATTACCCTCAGCAACCACCGGAGGGAGCCCCAGCTCAGAAGTCGCCTCCAGAGTATTCACAACAGTTGTCAGTGACAAATACAATTAGTACAGTCATGGCCAAAAGTTTTGAGAATGACACAAATATGAATTTTTACAAAGTCTACTGCTTCACTTTTTCTAATGGCAATTTGCATATACTCCAGAATGTTATAAAGAGTGATCAGCTTAACAGCAATTACTTGCAAAGTCAATATTTGGCTAGAAAATGAACTTTATCCCCAAAACACATTTCAACATCACTGCAGTCCTGCCTTAAAATGACCAGCTAACCTCTTTTCAGTGATTGCTCCATTAACACAGATGTGGGTGTTGATGAGGACATGGCTGGAGATCAATCTGTCATATTTAAGTAAGAATGAGACCACTGGACACTTTAAAAGGAGGCTGGTGCTTGGCATCATTGTTTCTCTCCTGTTAACCATGGTTATCTCTAAAGAAACACGTGCAGTCATCATTGCAATGCACAAAAATGGCCTAACAGGGAAGAGTATCGCAGCTAGAAAGATTGCACCTCAGTCAACAATCTATCGCATCATCAAGAACTTCAAGGAGAGAGGTTCCATTGTTGCCAAAAAGGCTCCAGGGCGCCCAAGAAAGACCAGCAAGCGCCAGGACTGTCTCTTAAAAGTGTTTCAGCTGCGGGATCGGGCTACCAGCAGTGCAGAACTTGCTCAGGAATGGCAGCAGGCAGGTGTGAGTGCATCTGCATGCACTGTGAGGCGGAGACTCTTGGAGCAAGGCCTGGTCTCAAGGAGGGCAGCACATTCATGTGAGGGGTTGCTTCTCAGCCAAGGGAATCGGCTCTCTCACAGTCTTGCCTAAAAACACAGCCATGAATAAAGAATGGTGCCAGAATGTCCTCCAAGAGCAACTTCTCCCAACCCTCCAAGAGCAGTTTGGCGATCAACAATGCCTTTTCCAGCATGATGGAGCACCTTGCCATAAAGCAAAGGTGATAACTAAATGGCTCAGGGAACAAAACATAGAGATTTTGGGTCCATGGCCTGGAAACTCCCCAGATCTTAATCCCATTGAGAACTTGTGGTCAATCATCAAGAGACGGGTGGACAAACAAAAACCTAAAAATTCTGACAAAATGAAAGCATTGATTGTGCAAGAATGGACTGCTATCAGTCAGGATTTGGTCCAGAAGTTGATTGAGAGCATGCCAGGGAGAATTGCAGAGGTCCTGAAGAAGAAGGGTCAACACTGCAAATATTGACTTGCTGCATTAACTCATTCTAACTGTCAACATAAGCTTTTGTTACTCATATGTTTGCAATTATATTTCTGTCTGTGATAAAAACATCTGTCAAACAGACATATAAAAACCAGAGGGCAGCAGATCATGTGAAAATATAATATTTGTGTCATTCTCAAAACTTTTGGCCATGACTGTACAGTGTGTGTGCAAATTACTCTACATATATTTAATTAATAAAAGATTATTTTTCGAAAAAAAATGGCATGGGCTCCCGCGCAATTTTCGTAAACAGCAGAGGGAAAGACGATGGCTGGGGGGCGATGTTTATAGCCTGGGAAGGTGGTAATACCCATGGAGCTTTTCATTGAGCACATTCACTCATCCCTCAAAATAATCTTTTATCACTTTATGTAAATGACCTCATCCAGGCTTTGGGAAGAATGCTGCCCGGAAGATAACTCTGCCTCCAGAGACTTTTTTACATGAAGGGACATTACCAGTGTGATGTGTAATGGCCGTTCTCTGCTCTCCTGATCTCACTGCAGAGCTGTGTGTGATTATAACTGACATATCTGTAGCTCATAGGCAGACAGGATTATTGTTACAATACAGCAGAGCTCAGCTGCAAAAAAATGTGTTTGCAAGTAGACAAATTTCATTTTTCTGGTTCTGTTTTAGTTACATGTCTCACACTAGTAACTCCTTTTCATGTAAAATAAGCTCTGGAGGAAGAGTTATTTTCCAGGCAGCATTCTCCCCAGAGCCTGGAAGAGGTAATTTATATATAAGAAAGATGTGGATTTCTCAGGAATAAATGTCACGGCAAAGCTTTTGTGTGACCCGTGACCAGGGGCTCCTTCCCTGTCCCTAACACTAGAGGGCACCCTAGCTCATCCTACTCCCCGGGATACTTCTGAGGATGAAAATGCCCGGGCCTCCACCCTTGCCTTATCTCCTGAGTTAGCCCTCCGTTTGTTCTCTTCACCCACCCAGGGAAGAGTGGCGCTACTGTGCACTGTACTACACCAACCCGACAAACAAGGCAACACAAACAAGGGTTAACAAAAAACTCCAGTCATACAAAATAGAGAAGGATAGGGAATTACCACAAATACAAACCAAGCAACAGTCACTGATAACTCCTCCATCTCTCCTCATATGAACTCTTCTCCCTCCGTTAGCCATGCAGCAAATGCTAACTCTGACAAGGATTTGTAACAGAGCCCAAATTATAAAGGGGAAAAGAGTGGCTAAAGAAGCTCAGCTGTGAGCACAGTGATTTTCAGCATAGCCGATTAATATGAAGGAGAAGTGCTTCTTCTCAGCGCCGGAGTAGGAGCAATCAGATGCTGTGGTCTTCTGGCTCCACACTGTTGCGGTAACCCCATGACAATAAGTCATCAGATTGCAGATATCGAGTCATAATTTTATTCAGCATCCTATGACCTACATGCCCATATAGATGGCTTAGGAGGGTTAATCCTACTGCTAGATTCTATTTAAAGGGAGTCTGTCACCCCATCTTTGCCCTATAAGATAGGGCCACCGCCATCAGGGGCTTATCTACATCATTCTGGAATGCTGTAGATAAGACCCCGATGACACCTGAAAGTGAAGAAAAACGAGTTATATTATACTCACCCAGGGGCATTCCGCCGTCCAGTCGGGTCCAATGGGCGTCGTGGTCCGGTCCGGGGCCTCCCATCTTGTAGTGAAGCCGGCCTCTTCTTTCCGTCCGTCGCGGCTCCTGCGCAGGCGCACTGCTCTGCCCTGGTGAGGGCAGAGCAGAGTACTGCAGTGCGCAGGTGCCGGGATAGGTCAGAGAGGTCCGGCGCCTGCGCACTGTAGTACTCTGCTCTGCGCTCACCAGGGCAGAGCAGTGCGCCTGCACATGAGCCGCGACTGGACGGAAAGAAGAGGCCGACTTCGCTACAAGATGGGAGGCCCCAGACCGGACAGCGACGCCCATCGGACCCGATCGGACGGCGGAACGCCCCTGGGTGAGTATAATATAACTGTTTTTCTTCACTTTCAGGTGACATCGGGTGCTTATCTACAGCATTGCAGAATGCTGTAGATAAGCCCCTGATGGCGGTGTGGCCCTATCTCATAGGGCAAAAATGGGGTGACAGCAGGGGCGTAACTAGGAACGGCAGGGCCCCACAGCAAACTTCACAATGGGCCCCCCCGCCTCCGGCCGCCATTTTAAAAAAAATATATATTTTTTTAAAAATCACTAATCGCAAACGGCAATGGATTGAATAATCCAGTCGCCATTTGCAAATTTTTAGCCGCTTTGGCAACCATTTTGGTCGCCATCTGCAGCACTGTAATGAGGCCTGCTGTTTTCGGGGCCCCATTAGGGGCCTGCTGTTTAGGTATATTTTTTATTTATTTTTCAATTTTTAAAATGACCAATAATATCACATACAAGGATCAAATACCACCGCACCATGACCAGACCACATATTACCACCACAGTGACCAAAATAATATCACATACAAGGAGCAAATACCGCTGCACCATGACCAGACACCATATTACCACCACATAGTGACCTATAATACCACCGCACCATGTCCAGACCACAAATTACCACCACATAGTGACTGAATACTGCAATACTGATCAGTAATAAAAAAAAAACAATACTATCACCATAAGTGCCATTATACACAGGACATCTGTACTTAGTATGCAGTGTCTGTGTACAGGTAATATAGTGATCACTGGTGACATTATACACAGGAGCTCTGTATATAGTATACAGTGTATAGTGTCAGTGTACAGGTAACACTGACTCACCAGTGACGTCTCTAGGTGAAGTCCTTCATCTTTGCTTTTCATCTTTCATCCAGCACAGACCGCCATAACGTCTTCCAGCCAGGGCTCGTCTCTGCAGGAAATAACACAGTTATCTAGAGCTCCACATGCAGAACACATTACTTATTTTTTTCCAAACTTCTAAACTACACCAGATGAAGAAAAAAAGGCAACATAGTGTCGCTCTGCACAGTAACCGGACCACCTCCCCATCTAAACAGTATTCTCAAAAAAATAAAATACATCACTGCAGTAATAATATCCCTTAATTAGCCCATATGGTAATAATATCCCTCATCCTGGCCCCGTGTGTCTCATTCCTGGCTTCAGCCATATGTTCTCCCATCCCGCACTCATGAGTATCCATTCTGCCCCATATGATCTCCCCATCCTGCCCCATCTGTCTCCAACCCTGCCCATGTCTTTTATCCTGCCCCCAGTGTCCCTGCCCAGTGCTCATCCTGCCCCCAGTGCCTCCAATCCTGCCCCCAGTGTCTCCAATCCTGCCCCAGTGCCTCCAATCCTGCCTCAAACCTGCCCCCAGTGTCTCCAATCCTGCCCCCAGTGTCTCCAATCCTGCCCTGTCTCCAATCCTGCCCCCAGTGTCTCCAATAATGCCTCCATGTCTTTCATTCTGCCCCCTGTCTGTATGGCCAATCATGCCCCCAGTGTCTCCAATCCTGCTCTGTCTCCATTCTGCCCCCAGTGTCTCCAATCCTGCCCCCATTGCCTCCAATCCTGCCTCCAATCATGCAACCAGTGTCTCCAATCCTGCCCCTTCTCCATCCTTCCCTGTCTCCAAACCTGCCCCTTCTCCATTCTGCCCCCAGTGTCTCCAATAATGCCTCCATGTGTAATGTATGTAGTACAGTTCATATAGCGTCTTGTGCTTGGGTGCGATGAAAATACATGAGACACAGGTTTGATATAGAAAGTCTTGTATTACTTCATACAAGTTGGCAAAAATAGTCACACAGTTTGCAGACACAGAAGCAGGAGACACAGCAGGCCAGAGTAATCTAAGCTCAGCAATCACTCTCCACAACAGGTTCAGGATCTTCTTCTCTGTTACCGTAAGTCCATGCAAACGTGGGTCTTTCAAAGAGCAGGGTTCAGAGTCCACAAGTGCTTCAGAGTTCCTCAGTAGGAATAGCTGGAGTACAAGGTCCAAGGCTTTAGGAGTCAGGTCACAGGTTCACTGCAGGCTAGATTCTGAAGCACTGATTGCTCAGCTGTGGCTGCTTAAGAAGCAAAAGGAGAGAATCAGGGCGGGAACATGCAAGCTGGAAACTCCATTTTGACTGAGGGCAAGATAGCTGCAGCAAGACAGAAAGTAAAATGGCTGACGAACAAACTGAGTTTCAGGAACATGTACACAGAACCTTACATTACTCCCCCCTTAGGGACAACCTCCGGATGACCTCAGGCCAGGCTTGTGTGGGTACCTCTGATGAAACTGACGGGCAAGCGAGGAGCATTAACGTTATTGACTGGTTCCCATGAGTTGTCCTCCACTGGGTAGCCCTGCCATTTAATCAGATATTGTAACTGATTTCTATACAACCTGGAATCTAAAATCCTTTCCACCACAAATTCTTCCTGACCATCGACTAGCACTGGGTCAGGGCAAGGAGAAGAACGTCCAGGAAACGTATTGGGTGTCGCAGCCTTTAGTAGGGATACATGAAAGACAGGGTGAATTCTCATAGTTCTGGGCAGTTGAAGACGACAAGCAACGGCACTTATAATTTTACTGATTTTATAGGGTCCAATGTACTTATGTCCCAACTTAGATGATGGAATCCTTAATTTAAGATTTCTGGTTGACAGCCAGACCAAGTCTCCTACCTTGAAAGCTGGTGCAGGTTTACGAAATTTATCTGCTGCTTTCTTGTACCTTTCCTGAGCCGATTCCAGATTCTCCTTTAGAAGATCCATATTCTTCTGTAAAGCGTGATTCTTTCAGCCACTGCTGGTAAAGGCGTTTCTATGGGAAATCGTGGTAGAATGTTAGGATGATAACCTAGATTAGAGTAAAAAGGAGACTGCTTAGTGGAGGCACTCTGAGAGTTGTTATACGAGAACTCAGCTAATGGAAGTAGATCCACCCAATCATCCTGTAGGTGGCAGATAAAGCAGCGGAGATACTGCTCCAGGGTTTGATTGGTTCGTTCGGTCTGTCCATGTAATGTATGTAGTACAGTTCATATAGCGTCTTGTGCTTGGGTGCGATGAAAACACAGGAGTCACAGGTTTGATATAGAAAAGTCCTGTATTACTTCATACAAGTTGGCAGAAATAGTCACACAGTTTGCAGACACAGAAACAGGAGACACAGCAGGCCAGAGTAATCCAAGCTCAGCAATCACTCTCCAATACAGATTCAGGATCTTCTTCTCTGTTACCGTAAGTCCATGCAAACGTGGGTCTTTCAAAGAGCAGGTTCAGAGTCCACAAGTGCTTCAGAGTTCCTCAGTAGGAATAGCTGGAGTACAAGGTCCAAGGCTTACAGGAGTCAAGTCACAGGTTCACTGCAGGCTAGATTCTGAAGCACTGATTGCTCAGCTGTGGCTGCTTAAGAAGCAAAGGAGAGAATCAGGGCGGGAACATGCAAGCTGGAAACTCCATTTTGACTGAGGGCAAGATAGCTGCAGCAAGACAGAAAGTAAAATGGCTGACGAACAAACTGAGTTTCAGGAATATATACATAGAACCTTACATTACTCCCCCCTTAAGGACAACCTCCGGATGACCTCAGACCAGGCTTGTGTGGGTACCTCTGATGAAACTGACGGAGCAAGCTAGGAGCATTAACGTTATTGACCGGTTCCCATGAGTTGTCCTCCACTGGGTAGCCCTGCCATTTAATCAGATATTGTAACTGATTTCTATACAACCTGGAATCTAAAATCCTTTCCACCACAAATTCTTCCTGACCATCGACTAGCACTGGGTCAGGGCAAGGAGAGGAACGTCCAGGAAACGTATTGGGTGTCGCAGCCTTTAGTAGGGATACATGAAAGACAGGGTGAATTCTCATAGTTCTGGGCAGTTGAAGACGACAAGCAACGGCACTTATAATTTTACTGATTTTATAGGGTCCAATGTACTTATGTCCCAACTTAGACGATGGAATCCTTAACTTAAGATTTCTGGTTGACAGCCAGACCAAGTCTCCTACCTTGAAAGCTGGTGCAGGTTTACGAAATTTATCTGCTGCTTTCTTGTACCTTTCTTGAGCCGATTCCAGATTTTCCTTTAGAAGATCCATATTCTTCTGTAAAGACGTGATTCTTTCAGCCACTGCTGGTAAAGGCGTTTCTATGGGAAATCGTGGTAGAATGTTAGGATGATAACCTAGATTAGAGTAAAAAGGAGACTGTTTAGTGGAGGCACTCTGAGAGTTGTTATACGAGAACTCAGCTAATGGAAGTAGATCCACCCAATCATCCTGTAGGTGGCAGATAAAGCAGCGGAGATACTGCTCCAGGGTTTGATTGGTTCGTTCGGTCTGTCCATTAGTCTGGGGATGAAAAGCAGAAGAAAGGTTTACTTTAATGTCCAATGCTGCACAGAAATTTTGCCAAAACCTAGAAGTGAATTGCACCCCTCGATCCGAAATAACCTCATCCGGTACTCCATGTAAGCGAAACACATCTTTAATCATCAAATCTGATGTCTGTTTTGCAGTGGGTAAGCCGACACAAGGGATAAAATGAGCTGCCTTTGTTAGACGGTCAACCACCACTAGAATGGTGTTCTTCCCCTGAGAGGTTGGTAACTCCACAATGAAGTCCATAGAAATGGATCCCCACGGGCGGGACGGGGTGGGAAGAGGCTGTAACAGACCAGTTGGTGAGGAGCGAGGTGTTTTGCATCTTGCACAGACCTCACATGAAGTGACATAATTCAAAACATCCTTCCTGCAAGTGGGCAACCAAAAGAAACGAGAAAGAAATTCCTGTGTCTTTAGAATTCCTCTATGCCCAGCTATCTTGGAATCGTGAATGAGTTGCAATACTCTCAATCTGACTGTTTCAGGAATATACAGACGTTGTCCCTGAATCCACACACCATTCTTAAAGACAAGACTTACGTCCCTTGGGGGTTGTGCCAAAAAGGAATCCGCATGGTATGCTTCCTTGATGTCCTTAAGTAGGTCTTGATTATGAATTACTCCTAGGAATCTAGAGTCAGGAAGAATAGTCTTAGGAGGAGTAATTGGACGTGTCTCTGCTGAGTAAATCCTAGAGAGTGCATCAGCCTTTCCATTGCGCGATCCTGATCTATAAGAGATGATAAAATTAAATTGGTTTAAGAAAAGATTCCAGCGAGCCTGGCGAGGAGTCAGGCACTTAGCCGACCTGATAAACTCAAGGTTACGATGGTCTGTCAGGATGACTATTTGCTGTGCAGCTCCCTGAAGAAGGTGTCTCCATTCTTTGAAGGCGGCAATAATGGCCAACAACTCTCTATTGCCCACATCGTAGTTCCTCTCAGCCGAAGACAACTGCTGGGAAAAGAAGGCACAGGGATGCAAGACATTCTTCTCACCTGTTCTCTGAGAGAGTATAGCTCCAACGGCACAGTCTGAAGCATCCACCTCTATTATGAAGGCAAGCTCGGGGTTGGGATGTACTAGGATAGGTGCAGTGGTAAATTTATCTTTTAGATGGAAAATGCTTCCTGGGCTTAGGAAGTCCAGGAAAACCTAGACTCTTTCGGGTAAGTTGAGTGATAGGTGACACTACCTCAGAGAAATTTCTAATGAAACGTCTATAGAAGTTGGCAAACCCGATGAAGCGCTGTACCTCCTTCACATTTCTAGGACTTGGGCAATCCTTGATGGCTTGGGTTTTGCTTCCATCCATACTAATTCCTTGTGTAGACAGTACATACCCCAGAAATTGAATTTCGGTCCTATGGAATTCACACTTTTCAAGTTTGATGTAAAGATGATTTTGTCTTAGACGTTCCAAGACCATTCTCACATGTCCATGATTGTCACGCTGTATAGCAGATATATATATATGTGATGTCAGTAATCTATATCAAAAGGGCAACATACTATATAACATGCGCATAGATATATGATAACATAGAATTACCTGACAGAATGTCCAGTGGGTCAATACGGAATCCGTTATACGCTGTCTCCGGCTAGAGGGTGACCGGGGTCTATGCTGACCCTAAACTGGGGTCCTAACTAATCCCTTACCTGGAGGTACTGTTAAAGGTACAGAGGTCCAGGCCACCAGCGTAAACCCTGTCTCCTATCAATCCCTGCCAACTGTAATCTAGTCCTAAGAAGGACCCTGATTACCACCAAAGGGAATGAACAGGTAACGGTTAATGAACAGAAAGACATACAAGAAAGACAAGAAATAAAGTAAATAAAGTCTTACATACAACACTCACACACAGTAGGAACACCTAAGGTCTCAGAGATAAACTATAAGCTGTAAGAGTAAAAACAACTAAGGAACTCTTAGCTTAAGTATTCTCAGAACCGATCCAGTCTGCTAGACTACATGAATGCTTTCACCGGCATCTAACAAGCAGACTGGCAGGTATATGAAGGAATCTAATTAGAACATAATCAAAAGCAGCCGGGCGAGGCTGGACCTAGTCTTAGCAAAGAGCTAGGTAAAATTAACTCCCTCATTACCAAACACAAAGAAACAGCAACTCAGCTGTGAGAAGTCAGAGTGTGTAATCGCGACGATCCTCGTGGCGATACACCCATGACAGTACCCCCCCCTCTACGAGGGGACTCCGGACCCTCAGGGCCAGGTCTGCCCGGGTGAGTTGTGTGAAAGGTCCGAACCAATCGATCTGCGTTAACATCAGACGCAGGGACCCACGTCCTCTCCGCAGGACCATACCCCCTCCAATGAACCAAGTACTGAAGGGATCGGCGACTGAGACGTGAGTCAATGATTTTCGACCCATGAAATTCCACGTTATCATTGACCACCACTGAAGGAGGAGGTAGAGGTGACGGTATGACTGGTGCCACATACTTTTTAAGTAATAACTTGTGAAACACATTATGAATTTTAAACGTAGGAGGGAGGTCCAGACGAAATGCCACAGGATTAATTATGGAACTGATCCTGTACGGCCCGATGAATCTGGGACCCAACCTCCAGGAGGAAACTTTAAGTTTTATATTCCTGGTAGACAACCAAACCAGATCGTTCACCTTCAGATCTAGACCAGAAACTCTCCCCCTATCAGCCATCCGTTTGTAACGGTTTCCCGTAACCTTCAGTCTTAACCGATCTGGAACTATCAGTCTCCCTGGAAGTCCCCCAGGGGCGTCCCCCTGAGCCCCCAATACCTCCCCCTCAAGCTCAGAGCATACAGCTGACACTACAACTCCCTCCTGAGGAATAGGAACCGGATCATCCGTCTTCCCTGCCCCTGGGAAAGTACGAGATAAGGCATCAGGAAGCAACTTTATTGAGCAGTCATATGCGCGATGAGGAGGTAACTCTTTACACCCCTCCTCTGAGAACATCTCCCCAAAGTCCTCCAGAAAAGGAGACAAAGTCCTAGGCACAACCGCACCGATGACCGTGCTCATGCAGTTATTCCTGCAAAATTCACCCCACTGGCTTATCTTTCCGGATTGCCAATCAATCACTGGGTTATGTTTAGCCAACCAAGGAAGTCCCAACACAATAGGAGTGGGTAGACCCTCCAACACATAACAAGACAATTGCTCTTTATGTATTGCCCCTACTCGAAGATCTATGTTATGAACAGCTTGTACCAAGCTACCTTGACCGAGAGGTCTAGAATCAATAGATACTATAGGGACCGGTTTGGCCAATACACTCAGTTGCATACCATGCACCTGGGCAAACCGAGCGTCCACCAGATTAGCCCCGGACCCACTATCAAGAAAAACAGAAATCCTCTCAGTTCTAGTACCAATCACCACCTCCGCAGGCACGAGAAACTGAGAGGGATTTGGGGACGAAATACACACTCCCAGGTTAACTCCTTTGCTCAAAGAGGCCCGGGATGGACACCCCCCAACAAAATGTCCCTCTCTCCCGCAAAAGAAACACCTTCTAGTCTTGCGGTGCACCGCCGATTCCCTCCTACAAAAAGATGTCCCTCCCAACTGCATGGGTTCCTCAGAACAGACCAGGGGAACCTCAGTATAAGGGACTTTAGTAGTAGGTGGAGTCATCACGGGAGGCGGAGTTACCTCGCGTCTTCCCCGAATTCGTCTATCAATGCGAATAGCGAGGGCCATAGCAGCCTCCAGTGATGGAGGAGAATCATACTGAGCCAACACATCTTTTAATTTGTCAGACAACCCTTGACAAAACTGGCTCCTAAGAGCTGGGTCATTCCACTGAGTATCTGTTGCCCATCTACGGAACTCAGAAGAATATTCCTCCGCTGGACGATTTCCTTGCCGTATTTTACGTAACTTTGTTTCAGCAAGGGAAACTCGATCCGGATCATCATATACCAGACCCAGGGCAGTAAAAAATCGATCCACTGACTGGAGATCTGGGAGCCTGGAGGAATAGAGAACGCCCAAGATTGAGGGTCCCCTTGTAAGAGCGAGATAACAATTCCCACCCTCTGCTCTTCACTCCCAGATGACCGAGGCCGCAGCCGAAAGTACAATTTACATGCCTCCCGGAAAGTAAAAAATTTGTCCCGCCCACCAGTGAACCTGTCCGGGAGAGCAACCTTAGGTTCAGATCTGGTTTGCTCCGGGGGAGACAAAACCTTGGACTTAATGTCTGCCAACTCCATGGACAACCCCTGCAACTGCCGGGCCAGCTGGGCTACTGGATCCATGACAGCTGGGGAGAATCTTTAGTATGGGCCGGTGAAAATGTCACGCTGTATAGCAGATATATATATATGTGATGTCAGTAATCTATATCAAAAGGGCAACATACTATATAACATGCGCATAGATATATGATAACATAGAATTACCTGACAGAATGTCCAGTGGGTCAATACGGAATCCGTTATACGCTGTCTCCGGCTAGAGGGTGACCGGGGTCTATGCTGACCCTAAACTGGGGTCCTAACTAATCCCTCTACCTGGAGGTACTGTTAAAGGTACAGAGGTCCAGGCCACCAGCGTAAACCCTGTCTCCTATCAATCCCTGCCAACTGTAATCTAGTCCTAAGAAGGACCCTGATTACCACCAAAGGGAATGAACAGGTAACGGTTAATGAACAGAAAGACATACAAGAAAGACAAGAAATAAAGTAAATAAAGTCTTACATACAACACTCACACACAGTAGGAACACCTAAGGTCTCAGAGATAAACTATAAGCTGTAAGAGTAAAAACAACTAAGGAACTCTTAGCTTAAGTATTCTCAGAACCGATCCAGTCTGCTAGACTACATGAATGCTTTCACCGGCATCTAACAAGCAGACTGGCAGGTATATGAAGGAATCTAATTAGAACATAATCAAAAGCAGCCGGGCGAGGCTGGACCTAGTCTTAGCAAAGAGCTAGGTAAAATTAACTCCCTCATTACCAAACACAAAGAAACAGCAACTCAGCTGTGAGAAGTCAGAGTGTGTAATCGCGACGATCCTCGTGGCGATACACCCATGACAATGATGTTTCCTCTGTGGAGTTAGAAAAAATTAGAATATCATCCAAATAAATTACCACGAATGTATCTAGGAGATCCCTGAAGATGTCATTTACCAAGTGTTGGAAAGTGGCTGGGGCGGTACTCAGACCAAAAGGCATAACTAGATATTCAAAGTGTCCATAGCGTGACCTGAATGCAGTCTTCCATTCATCCCCAGGTCTAATACGGACTAAGTTATAGGCCCCACGAAGATCTAGTTTAGAAAAAATTTTGGCATGTCGCACTCTCTCCAATAACTCAGGGATTAAAGGCAATGGATAACGGTTTCTAATAGTAACCTTATTGAGTTCCCTATAGTCTACGCATGGTCTCAGAGATCCATCTTTCTTCTTTACAAAGAAGATGGGTGCACCTGCAGGAGATGAAGAGGGGCGTATGAAGCCCTTGGCTAGATTTTCATCTATGTAATCCTTTAAAGCCTTTAGCTCGGGCCCCGCCAGGGGGTAGATCTTACCAAAAGGTATCTCTGCTCCAGGCAATAATTCAATTGGACAATCATATGGACGGTGAGGAGGAAGCTGGTCAGCGTTCTTCTTGTCACATAAATCCACATAGTCCTGGTATACAGCTGGTAGTTCAGGGACTGACATGATTCCTTTAGGAACAGAGCAAGCTGAAACTTTTGGACTCATCTGTTTCTCTGGAAAGTGTAATTCCTTGGTCTCCCAGTTAATGGTAGGATTCTGAGCCTGCAGCCATGGTAGCCCTAGAATAATGGGAAAGTGGGGAGAAGAGATAAGCATAAAGGACAGTTTCTCTTGATGATCTTTACCCATAAGAACCCTCAAAGGCTCTGTTTCCTGATCCACTGGTCCAGAGGTCAGCAGGGAGCCATCCACAGTTTCCATCTGTACTGGAGTAGCCTTCTTCACTGAACGTATTCCCTGTTTCAAAGCAAAGGAGACATCCATAAAATTTCCACTTGCCCCTGAGTCGATCATAGCAGAGCTAGACACCCAAGCTGAGTCAACCCAGAGTTTGATGGAAAGAAAGCAATGAGAATTGTTTTTCTTACAACTCAGCTGGGACACCGCTGAGGAAACTTGAAAAATGGCAGCGTTTACACAGTCAACGTCCTCAGAGGTAACGGAGTTTAAGTCCGAGAAATCAAGATCTGTTGCTGCAGATCTCTCTGGAGCCTGAGGCTCAGACCTGACAGATCCCCTCTCGCAACACTCACAATGAATGAGTGCTGCAGTAGTCTTACGAGAACGGCTGGGGCAGTTTATAATGAAGTGCCCTGACTTACCACAATAGAAACATAGATTCTCCTTAAAACGATGTTCCTTGCGTGCATCACTAACCCGTCGTTGTAAAGAGTCTACCTGCATGGGTTCAGGTTCAGGTTCCCTTGTAATCCTACTCAAAGGTTCCTTAGCTGGAGAGGAAGGTAGGAAAAGGTTAGTACGATTGCTTTCGAACCATCTCTCTTGCCTGCGTTCAGTCAGACGAGTATCAATACGGATGCAGTAGTTAATAAAGTCACCTAACGCAGTGGGAGGGTCGGCACGAGCAAGTTCATCCTTAATCAGTGGAGATAACCCCTTTCGAAAAATAGATTTTTTGGCGGAACTGTCCCAGGTGGTATCAAGGGCCCATCTCCTGAAATCCAAGGCATATTCAGCTACCGAGTGCTTACCTTGGCGCAAAGCTAACATGGCTGCTTCAGCTGTTGCACCTCGATTGGGGTCATCAAACACCTGCCCCATGGCTGAAATAAAATCATCAAGGTGATTCAAACAATCATCCTCAGTCTCAATCAGAGGGTTTGCCCACATTAAAGCCTTGTTGGTAAGCAACATAATTATAGTAAGCACCTTAGATTGTTCAGTGGGAAATTGTGAAGCATGTGCAGAAAAAAAAAGATTGCATTGATTAATAAATCCCCTGAATTTCTCACGTTCACCGCCAAAACGAAAAGGGGCAAATTGGGAATCCCAGCACTCGGGGCTACGGCAGGAGCCTGGACTCGCCCCTCTAGAACCTCAATCCTGGCTCGCAAATCCTGGGTAGTCTGTCCAACCACTTGCAAATTGTGATTATTGAGGTCCTGTAGATTTGTAAAACGGGTCTTTATATTCTGCAAATCTGCAAGGATATTATCAGTCACTCCGCAAAGTTCCTTTATGCGGGCCTCCATTTTCCAGATCTTTTAAGACAGGATTACTGGAAGAAGAGGAGAGAAAAAAAAACAATAGTGTTCACCTGTGACAACACTGCAGAGAGAGAAAAAAAAATTAAGGGAACTGCTCACCTGGAATGGTTGTGAGAAGTCACAACCACTATCATCACAGAAAGTTTCAACCAGACATCTGATATCCAGAGTTACAGCAGACAAAAAAGAGAAAAGAAAGGAAAAAAAAAAACAATAGTGTTTACCTGTGGTAACACTGCAAAAAGAAAAAACTTAAGGGAATTGCTCACCTGGAATGGTTGTGAGAAGTCACAACCACTGTCATCACAGAAAGTACAACCGGATGTCTGATATCCACAGTACAGCAGACACAGCCTTCCAGACCCAGCAGACACTAACGTTTTGGCTTCAGAATCTTGTAATGTATGTAGTACAGTTCATATAGCGTCTTGTGCTTGGGTGCGATGAAAACACAGGAGTCACAGGTTTGATATAGAAAAGTCCTGTATTACTTCATACAAGTTGGCAGAAATAGTCACACAGTTTGCAGACACAGAAACAGGAGACACAGCAGGCCAGAGTAATCCAAGCTCAGCAATCACTCTCCAATACAGATTCAGGATCTTCTTCTCTGTTACCGTAAGTCCATGCAAACGTGGGTCTTTCAAAGAGCAGGGTTCAGAGTCCACAAGTGCTTCAGAGTTCCTCAGTAGGAATAGCTGGAGTACAAGGTCCAAGGCTTACAGGAGTCAAGTCACAGGTTCACTGCAGGCTAGATTCTGAAGCACTGATTGCTCAGCTGTGGCTGCTTAAGAAGCAAAGGAGAGAATCAGGGCGGGAACATGCAAGCTGGAAACTCCATTTTGACTGAGGGCAAGATAGCTGCAGCAAGACAGAAAGTAAAATGGCTGACGAACAAACTGAGTTTCAGGAATATATACATAGAACCTTACAGTCCATTAGTCTGGGGATGAAAAGCAGAAGAAAGGTTTACTTTAATGTCCAATGCTGCACAGAAATTTTGCCAAAACCTAGAAGTGAATTGCACCCCTCGATCCGAAATAACCTCATCCGGTACTCCATGTAAGCGAAACACATCTTTAATCATCAAATCTGATGTCTGTTTTGCAGTGGGTAAGCCGACACAAGGGATAAAATGAGCTGCCTTTGTTAGACGGTCAACCACCACTAGAATGGTGTTCTTCCCTTGAGAGGTTGGTAACTCCACAATGAAGTCCATAGAAATGGATCCCCACGGGCGGGACGGGGTGGGAAGAGGCTGTAACAGACCAGTTGGTGAGGAGTGAGGTGTTTTGCATCTTGCACAGACTTCACATAAAGTGACATAGTTTAAAACATCCTTCCTGCAAGTGGGCCACCAAAAGAAACGAGAGAGAAATTCCTGTGTCTTTAGAATTCCTCTATGCCCAGCTATCTTGGAATCGTGAATGAGTTGCAATACTCTCAATCTGACTGTTTCAGGAATATACAGGCGTTGTCCCTGAATCCACACACCATTCTTAAAGACAAGACTTACGTCCCTTGGGGGTTGTGCCAAAAAGGAATCCGCATGGTATGCTTCCTTGATGTCCTTAAGTAGGTCTTGATTATGAATTACTCCTAGGAATCTAGAGTCAGGAAGAATAGTCTTAGGAGGAGTAATTGGACGTGTCTCTGCTGAGTAAATCCTAGAGAGTGCATCGAGCCTTTCCATTGCGCGATCCTGGTCTATAAGAAATGATAAAATTAAATTGGTTTAAGAAAAGATTCCAGCGAGCCTGGCGAGGAGTCAGGCACTTAGCCGACCTGATAAACTCAAGGTTACGATGATCTGTCAGGACGACTAATTGCTGTGCAGCTCCCTGAAGAAGGTGTCTCCATTCTTTGAAGGCGGCAATAATGGCCAACAACTCTCTATTGCCCACATCGTAGTTCCTCTCAGCCGAAGACAACTGCTGGGAAAAGAAGGCACAGGGATGCAAGACATTCTTCTCACCTGTTCTCTGAGAGAGTATAGCTCCAACGGCACAGTCTGAAGCATCCACCTCTATTATGAAGGCAAGCTCGGGGTTGGGATGTACTAGGATAGGTGCAGTGGTAAATTTATCTTTTAGACGGGAAAATGCTTCCTGGGCTTGGGGAGTCCAGGAGAACCTAGACTCTTTCCGGGTAAGTTGGGTGATAGGTGACACTACCTCAGAGAAATTTCTAATGAAACGTCTATAGAAGTTGGCAAACCCGATGAAGCGCTGTACCTCCTTCACATTTCTAGGACTTGGCCAATCCTTGATGGCTTGGGTTTTGCTTCCATCCATACTAATTCCTTGTGTAGACAGTACATACCCCAGAAATTGAATTTTGGTCCTATGGAATTCACACTTTTCAAGTTTGATGTAAAGATGATTTTGTCTTAGACGTTCCAAGACCATTCTCACATGTCCATGATGTTCCTCTGTGGAGTTAGAAAAAATTAGAATATCATCCAAATAAATTACCACGAATGTATCTAGGAGATCCCTGAAGATGTCATTTACCAAGTGTTGGAAAGTGGCTGGGGCGGTACTCAGACCAAAAGGCATAACTAGATATTCAAAGTGTCCATAGCGTGACCTGAATGCAGTCTTCCATTCATCCCCAGGTCTAATACGGACTAAGTTATAGGCCCCACGAAGATCTAGTTTAGAGAAAATTTTGGCATGTCGCACTCTCTCCAATAACTCAGGGATTAAAGGCAATGGATAACGGTTTCTAATAGTAACCTTATTGAGTTCCCTATAGTCTACGCATGGTCTCAGAGATCCATCTTTCTTCTTTACAAAGAAGATGGGTGCACCTGCAGGAGATGAAGAGGGGCGTATGAAGCCCTTGGCTAGATTTTCGTCTATGTAATCCTTTAAAGCCTTTAGCTCGGGCCCCCCCAGGGGGTAGATCTTACCAAAAGGTATCTCTGCTCCAGGCAATAATTCAATTGGACAATCATATGGACGGTGAGGAGGAAGCTGGTCAGCGTTCTTCTTGTCACATAAATCCACATAGTCCTGGTATACAGCTGGTAGTTCAGGGACTGACATGGTTCCTTTAGGAACAGAGCAAGTGTAATGTATGTAGTACAGTTCATATAGCGTCTTGTGCTTGGGTGCGATGAAAATACATGAGACACAGGTTTGATATAGAAAGTCTTGTATTACTTCATACAAGTTGGCAAAAATAGTCACACAGTTTGCAGACACAGAAGCAGGAGACACAGCAGGCCAGAGTAATCTAAGCTCAGCAATCACTCTCCACAACAGGTTCAGGATCTTCTTCTCTGTTACCGTAAGTCCATGCAAACGTGGGTTGTTATGTTACGGTAGCTGAGGAGTGCAGGTAAAAAAGGAAATACACCAGAGCAGTTGGAATCTATGAGATTGCAGTACCCTGACTAACCACCACAACTAGAGGCAGCCGTGGAGCGTTCCTACGTTGGTCCTAACGCCTCGTCACAGCCTGAGAAACTAACTACACCTAAAGATAGAAATAGGAAAGCTATCTGCCCCGGAGCAGAACCCCAAAGATAATAGAAAGCCCCCAAACATGTAATGGCGGTTAGACAAGAGGAAATACTGACACAGAAAGAAAATAGTATGAGCAAACGCTGGGGCCCAAACTATCTAAATAGAAAAGGACAGGAAGGGTACTTACTGCAATCTCAAACCGAAAAAACACCAACTCTACTAATTTCAAAATCACCTGAGATCACACGACCTCTACCACCTAAATTAGTTCTCTGGTGTAAAAAAAATCAAAACAGCAGCCACTGAAAAAACTGGAAAAAGCAAAAGTACAAACATCAGTGGCTGAGCTAAACTGAGAGGGCAAAAGCCCCCGGAGGGGACCCTGAAGGCCCCCACAGAAGTGCAGGACAAAATGCAAAAATATAGCAAAAACACAAAATAAGAAATTGTCTTATCTGATAGCAGGAGATGCAGACACGACACAGCAGGCTACAAGGGAAACTGGAAAGAAGGATTCAGACCAGAACAATTGATCACCGGCAACCCTGATGGGAAAATGACTCCCTTATATAAGACCAATCAGTAACACCTGATTCCCAGTCCTCACAATCCTCACTAGTACCGCTTGTAACCACCAGAGGGAGCCTCTGCTCAGAACTCATCTCAAACCCATTCACAACAGTACCCCCCCCTTGAGGAGGGGTCACCGAACCCTCATTTGAGCAACCAGGTCGGTCAGGATGAGTTCTATGATACGCACGGATAAGTCTCCTAGCATGGATGTCCGAAGCAAACACCCAAGAATTGTCTTCCTGACCATAACCTCTCCATTTAACCAAATACTGGAGTCTTCGTCTAGAAAAACGAGAATCCAATATTTTCTCAACCACATACTCCAGATTGCCCTCAACCAAAACAGGGTCAGGAGGCACAGCAGCAGGAACCACTGGCTCAACAAACCTCTTCAACAAGGACTTGTGGAACACGTTATGGATCTTAAATGTCCCTGGAAGAAGCAAACGAAAAGAAACAGGATTAATAATCTCCATGATCTTATAAGGTCCAATGAACCTAGGATTAAATTTAGGAGATGCTACTCTCATAGGAATATTCTTTGAGGACAACCAGACCAAGTCCCCCACTTTAAACCGAGGACCATCAGTCCTATGCCGGTTAGCAAACCGCTGGGCCTTCTCCTGAGAGAGGGACAACCTCTCCACTACCTGGTCCCAAATCTGCTGCATACGCTCAACAACAGAGTCAACACCTGGACAGACAGAAGCCTCCGTCTGTCCTGAAGAAAATCGAGGGTGAAACCCAGAATTACAGAAAAACGGAGACATCAAAGTGGCAGAGCTAGCCCTATTATTAAGAGCAAACTCAGCCAAAGGCAAAAAAGAGACCCAGTCATCCTGATCAGCAGACACAAAGCATCTTAGATAAGTCTCCAATGTCTGGTTTGTTCTCTCAGTTTGACCATTGGTCTGAGGATGAAATGCCGAGGAGAAAGACAATTGAACACCCAGTTTAGAACAAAAAGTCCTCCAAAATCTGGAAACAAACTGGACTCCTCTGTCAGACACAATGTTCTCAGAATGCCGTGTAAACGAACCACGTGCTGAAGGAACAACGGCACCAATTCAGAGGAGGAAGGCAACTTAGGTAATGGCACAAGATGTATCATTTTGGAAAACCTATCACAAATTACCCAGATGGTGGTCATTCTCTGAGAAACAGGAAGATCGGAAATGAAATCCATAGAGATATGGGTCCATGGTCTCTTGGGCATAGGCAATGGCATCAACAAACCACTAGAGCGAGAGCAAGGCTTGGAGCGAGAGCAAGTCCCGCAGGACTGCACAATTCCCTGACATCGCGAGACAAGGTAGACCACCAAAAGGACCGACTAACCAAGTCTCTGGTACCAAAAATTCCGGGATGCCCAGCCAATGCAGAACAATGAATCTCAGACATCACACTCTTTTTCCATTGGTCCGGGACAAACAATTTTCCAACAGGGCAGCGCTCGGGCTATCCTCCTGACACCCCTCCAGAGCAAGTCTCAAATTGGGCGAGATGGCGGAAAGAACTACACCCTCCTTCAAAATAACAGAGGATCAGATAGCTCAGGAGAGTCCGCAAGGAAACTCCTCGAGAGGGCATCCGCCTTAACATTCTTAGTGCCAGGAAGAAAGGAAACTACAAAATTAAAACGTGTGAAAAACAAGGCCCACCTGGCCTGTCTAGGATTGAGTCGCTTGGCAGATTCCAGATAGACCAGATTCTTATGGTCCGTAAGGACCACCACCTGATGTTTGGCTCCCTCCAGCCAATGTCTCCACTCTTCAAAAGCCCACTTCATGGCCAATAACTCCCGATTACCCACGTCATAATTACGTTCAGTAGGAGAAAATTTTCGAGAGAAAAAGGCACAAGGGTTACTTTTAGAGGTCTCTGGATCTTTTTGGGACAAAACGGCACCTGCCCCAATTTCAGAGGCATCAACCTCCACCTGAAATGGCAGAGAAACATCAGGCTGCCGTAGAACAGGAGCAGAAGTGAATCTCTGCTTAAGTTCCTGAAACGCAGAGACTGCCTCAGGAGGCCAATTCACCACATCAGAACCCTTTCTGGTCAAATCAGTTAATGGTTTAACAATAACCGAGAAATTACCAATAAATTTACGATAAAAAATTGGCAAAACCCAAAAATCTCTGAAGAGCCTTTAATGAAGAAGGTTGGACCCAATCACAGATGGCCTGAACCTTGACCGGGTCCATTTCAATAACAGATGGGGACAAAATGAATCCCAGAAATGAGATCTTCTGTACGCCAAAAAGACACTTTGATCCCTTCACATACAGAGCATTCTCTCTCAAAATCTGGAATACAGTTCGAACATGTTTCACATGAGAGTCCCAGTCATTAGAAAAAATCAAGATATCATCCAAATAAACAATCAGAAACTTGTCCACAAAATCCCTGAAAATGTCATTCATGAAGGACTGGAAGACGGAAGGAGCATTAGTGAGCCCAAAGGGCATCACAAGGTACTCAAAATGCCCTTCAGGGGTGTTAAATGCCGTCTTCCATTCATCCCCGTGCTTAATGCGAATAAGGTTATACGCCCCCCTGAGGTCAAGCTTGGTAAACCAAGTAGCGTTTTTCACCCTGGAAAACAGGTCAGAAATCAAGGGTAACGGGTATTGATATTTCACAGTAATATTGTTCAAGAGACGATAATCAATACACGGCCTTAATGAACCATCTTTTTTGGCCACAAAGAAAAAACCGGCACCTAAGGGTGAAGAGGATGGTCTGATATGACCCTTCTCCAATGATTCCTTGATATAAGACCGCATAGCGTCATGTTCAGGTACAGACAAGTTAAAAAGGCGACCTTTAGGGAATTTACTACCTGGCACTAATTCAATAGCGCAGTCATAGCTCCTATGGGGAGGTAAGGATGCAGATTTACTTTCGCTAAACACATCAGAAAAATCAAACAAAAAGTCAGGAACATCCTCAGCCTGGGGGGAGGCAGAAAAAACAGGAGTGTTGGTATTAACACATTGGCAGCCCCAACTGGTTACAGACACAGATTTCCAATCCAAAACAGGATTATGAGACTGTAACCAAGGGAAACCCAGCACGATAATGTCATGCAGATTATATAGAACCAAAAATTTGCAGCACTCCTGGTGATCAGGTTCAACCCTCATTATCACCTGAGTAGAAAACTGGGGTTTATTCTCAGCCAAAGGGGTAGAATCGATCCCCAGTAAAGGAATAGACTTCTGTAGGGGTATCAAGGGAAACCCACAACGTTTAGCAAAATCATAATCCATCAGGTTAATAGCTGCTCCAGAATCAACGAAAGCCTGAGCAGAAAATGAGGACAGAGAGCATATCAGAGTGACAGTTAATAAAAACTTAGTCTGAACACTACCCAAGACAACTGAGCGTGCAAAATGTCTTCCCCGGTAGGGCAGACTGAAATAGCATGAGAGGCATCACCACAGTAGAAGCATAACCCATTGCGCTTTCGAAACTCATGACGCTGTGCCCCAGACACCACTCCATCACACTGCATGGGCTCAGCAGCTGGCTCACAAGGCAACACCACTCCACGCATACTTCTCCGCTCACGCAAACGTCTGTCAATTTGAATCGCTAATGACATAGAATCATTGAACCAGAGGGGACAGGGAATCCCACCATAACATCCTTTACATTATCCGACAGACCCTTCCGGAAAAGGGCCGCCAAAGCGTCGTCATTCCATTTGGTCAGGACTGCCCACCTACGAATCTCTGACAGTATAACTCAGCGTCATCAAGCCCCTGATTTAATGCCAACAAGGCTTTTTCAGCTTGATCAGTGACATTAGGCTCATCGTACAATAACCCCAAAGCCTGAAAAAATGCATCAACATCACTCAAAACAGGATCCCCAGGTATCAGGGAAAAAGCCCAATCCTGAGGATCGCCGCGCAGGAGAGAGATGATAATTTGAACCTGCTGCGCTGCGTTTCCTGAGGACTTAGATTTTAAGGCAAGAAACAATTTACAATTATTTTTGAAATTCTGAAACTTAGCTCGATCCCCTAAAAACAAATCTGGCATGGGGATCCTAGGTTCCACAACAGGCAACCTAGCAAGATATGCAGCAATACTCTGAACCTCAGTGGCAAGCTGATCCACACGGCCAGACAACTGTGCAAACTCCATTGGGAGAAAAGATCCTCCCCAGCACCCAGAGATACAGAGGGAAAAAAAAAAAAAAATGCAACAAACAGAAAAATATCTCTGACAACTTTTCTTCCTTCAAAATATTTTTTCCCTTCTGTGAGTACCATACAATTTTTATGGCCGGTGATACTGTTATGTTACGGTAGCTGAGGAGTGCAGGTAAAAAAGGAAATACACCAGAGCAGTTGGAATCTATGAGATTGCAGTACCCTGACTAACCACCACAACTAGAGGCAGCCGTGGAGCGTTCCTACGTTGGTCCTAGACGCCTCGTCACAGCCTGAGAAACTAACTACACCTAAAGATAGAAATAGGAAAGCTATCTGCCCGGAGCAGAACCCCAAAGATAATAGAAAGCCCCCAAACATGTAATGGCGGTTAGACAAGAGGAAATACTGACACAGAAAGAAAATAGTATGAGCAAACGCTGGGGCCCAAACTATCTAAATAGAAAAGGACAGGAAGGGTACTTACTGCAATCTCAAAAACCCTGAAAAAACACCAACTCTACTAATTTCAAAATCACCTGAGATCACACGACCTCTACCACCTAAATTAGTTCTCTGGTGTAAAAAAAATCAAAACAGCAGCCACTGAAAAAACTGGAAAAAGCAAAAGTACAAACATCAGTGGCTGAGCTAAACTGAGAGGGCAAAAGCCCCCGGAGGGGACCCTGAAGGCCCCCACAGAAGTGCAGGACAAAATGCAAAAATATAGCAAAAACACAAAATAAGAAATTGTCTTATCTGATAGCAGGAGATGCAGACACGACACAGCAGGCTACAAGGGAAACTGGAAAGAAGGATTCAGACCAGAACAATTGATCACCGGCAACCCTGATGGGAAAATGACTCCCTTATATAAGACCAATCAGTAACACCTGATTCCCAGTCCGCACAATCCTCACTAGTACCGCTTGTAACCACCGAGGGAGCCTCTGCTCAGAACTCATCTCAAACCCATTCACAACAGTGGGTCTTTCAAAGAGCAGGGTTCCAGAGTCCACAAGTGCTTCAGAGTTCCTCAGTAGGAATAGCTGGAGTACAAGGTCCAAGGCTTTAGGAGTCAGGTCACAGGTTCACTGCAGGCTAGATTCTGAAGCACTGATTGCTCAGCTGTGGCTGCTTAAGAAGCAAAAGGAGAGAATCAGGGCGGGAACATGCAAGCTGGAAACTCCATTTTGACTGAGGGCAAGATAGCTGCAGCAAGACAGAAAGTAAAATGGCTGACGAACAAACTGAGTTTCAGGAACATGTACACAGAACCTTACATTACTCCCCCCTTAGGGACAACCTCCGGATGACCTCAGGCCAGGCTTGTGTGGGTACCTCTGATGAAACTGACGGAGCAAGCGAGGAGCATTAACGTTATTGACTGGTTCCCATGAGTTGTCCTCCACTGGGTAGCCCTGCCATTTAATCAGATATTGTAACTGATTTCTATACAACCTGGAATCTAAAATCCTTTCCACCACAAATTCTTCCTGACCATCGACTAGCACTGGGTCAGGGCAAGGAGAAGAACGTCCAGGAAACGTATTGGGTGTCGCAGCCTTTAGTAGGGATACATGAAAGACAGGGTGAATTCTCATAGTTCTGGGCAGTTGAAGACGACAAGCAATGGCACTTATAATTTTACTGATTTTATAGGGTCCAATGTACTTATGTCCCAACTTAGACGATGGAATCCTTAACTTAAGATTTCTGGTTGACAGCCAGACCAAGTCTCCTACCTTGAAAGCTGGTGAAGGTTTACGAAATTTATCTGCTGCTTTCTTGTACCTTTCCTGAGCCGATTCCAGATTCTCCTTTAGAAGATCCATTATCTTCTGTAAAGACGTGATTCTTTCAGCCACTGCTGGTAAAGGCGTTTCTATGGGAAATCGTGGTAGAATGTTAGGATGATAACCTAGATTAGAGGAAAAAGGAGACTGCTTAGTGGAGGCACTCTGAGAGTTGTTATACGAGAACTCAGCTAATGGAAGTAGATCCACCCAATCATCCTGTAGGTGGCAGATAAAGCAGCGGAGATACTGCTCCAGGGTTTGATTGGTTCGTTCGGTCTGTCCATTAGTCTGGGGATGAAAAGCAGAAGAAAGGTTTACTTTAATGTCCAATGCTGCACAGAAATTTTGCCAAAACCTAGAAGTGAATTGCACCCCTCGATCCGAAATAACCTCATCCGGTACTCCATGTAAGCGAAACACATCTTTAATCATCAAATCTGATGTCTGTTTTGCAGTGGGTAAGCCGACACAAGGGATAAAATGAGCTGCCTTTGTTAGACGGTCAACCACCACTAGAATGGTGTTCTTCCCTTGAGAGGTTGGTAACTCCACAATGAAGTCCATAGAAATGGATCCCCACGGGCTGGACGGGGTGGGAAGAGGCTGTAACAGACCAGTTGGTGAGGAGCGAGGTGTTTTGCATCTTGCACAGACTTCACATGAAGTGACATAGTTTAAAACATCCTTCCTGCAAGTGGGCCACCAAAAGAAACGAGAGAGAAATTCCTGTGTCTTTAGAATTCCTCTATGCCCAGCTATCTTGGAATCGTGAATGAGTTGCAATACTCTCAATCTGACTGTTTCAGGAATATACAGGCGTTGTCCCTGAATCCACACACCATTCTTAAAGACAAGACTTACGTCCCTTGGGGGTTGTGCCAAAAAGGAATCCGCATGGTATGCTTCCTTGATGTCCTTAAGTAGGTCTTGATTATGAATTACTCCTAGGAATCTAGAGTCAGGAAGAATAGTCTTAGGAGGAGTAATTGGACGTGTCTCTGCTGAGTAAATCCTAGAGAGTGCATCAGCCTTTCCATTGCGCGATCCTGGTCTATAAGAAATGATAAAATTAAATTGGTTTAAGAAAAGATTCCAGCGAGCCTGGCGAGCAGTCAGGCACTTAGCTGACCTGATAAACTCAAGGTTACGATGGTCTGTCAGGACGACTATTTGCTGTGCAGCTCCCTGAAGAAGGTGTCTCCATTCTTTGAAGGCGGCAATAATGGCCAACAACTCTCTATTGCCCACATCGTAGTTCCTCTCAGCCGAAGACAACTGCTGGGAAAAGAAGGCACAGGGATGCAAGACATTCTTCTCACCTGTTCTCTGAGAGAGTATAGCTCCAACGGCACAGTCTGAAGCATCCACCTCTATTATGAAGGCAAGCTCGGGGTTGGGATGTACTAGGATAGGTGCAGTGGTAAATTTATCTTTTAGACGGGAAAATGCTTCCTGGGCTTGGGGAGTCCAGGAGAACCTAGACTCTTTCCGGGTAAGTTGGGTGATAGGTGACACTACCTCAGAGAAATTTCTAATGTAACGTCTATAGAAGTTGGCAAACCCGATGAAGCGCTGTACCTCCTTCACATTTCTAGGACTTGGCCAATCCTTGATGGCTTGGGTTTTGCTTCCATCCATACTAATTCCTTGTGTAGACAGTACATACCCCAGAAATTGAATTTCGGTCCTATGGAATTCACACTTTTCAAGTTTGATGTAAAGATGATTTTGTCTTAGACGTTCCAAGACCATTCTCACATGTCCATGATGTTCCTCTGTGGAGTTAGAAAAAATTAGAATATCATCCAAATAAATTACCACGAATGTATCTAGGAGATCCCTGAAGATGTCATTCACCAAGTGTTGGAAAGTGGCTGGGGCGGTACTCAGACCAAAAGGCATAACTAGATATTCAAAGTGTCCATAGCGTGACCTGAATGCAGTTTTCCATTCATCCCCAGGTCTAATACGGACTAAGTTATAGGCCCCACGAAGATCTAGTTTAGAGAAAATTTTGGCATGTCGCACTCTCTCCAATAACTCAGGGATTAAAGGCAATGGATAACGGTTTCTAATAGTAACCTTATTGAGTTCCCTATAGTCTACGCATGGTCTCAGAGATCCATCTTTCTTCTTTACAAAGAAGATGGGTGCACCTGCAGGAGATGAAGAGGGGCGTATGAAGCCCTTGGCTAGATTTTCGTCTATGTAATCCTTTAAAGCCTTTAGCTCGGGCCCCGCCAGGGGGTAGATCTTACCAAAACGTATCTCTGCTTCAGGCAATAATTCAATTGGACAATCATATGGACGGTGAGGAGGAAGCTGGTCAGCGTTCTTCTTGTCACATAAATCCACATAGTCCTGGTATACAGCTGGTAGTTCAGGGACTGACATGGTTCCTTTAGGAACAGAGCAAGCTGAAACTTTTGGACTCATCTGTTTCTCTGGAAAGTGTAATTCCTTGGTCTCCCAGTTAATGGTAGGATTCTGAGCCTGCAGCCATGGTAGCCCTAGAATAATGGGAAAGTGGGGAGAAGAGATAAGCATAAAGGACAGTTTCTCTTGATGATCTTTACCCATAAGAACCCTCAAAGGCTCTGTTTCCTGATCCACTGGTCCAGAGGTCAGCAGGGAGCCATCCACAGTTTCCATCTGTACTGGAGTAGCCTTCTTCACTGAACGTATCCCCTGTTTCAGAGCAAAGGAGACATCCATAAAATTTCCACTTGCCCCTGAGTCGATCATAGCAGAGCTAGACACCCAAGCTGAGTCAACCCAGAGTTTGATGGAAAGAAAGCAATGAGAATTGTTTTTCTTACAACTCAGCTGGGACACCGCTGAGGAAACTTGAAAAATGGCAGCGTTTACACAGTCAACGTCCTCAGAGGTAACGGAGTTTAAGTCCGAGAAATCAAGATCTGTTGCTACAGATCTCTCTGGAGCCTGAGGCTCGGACCTGACAGATCCCCTCTCGCAACACTCACAATGAATGAGTGCTGCAGTAGTCTTACGAGAACGGCTGGGGCAGTTTATAATGAAGTGCCCTGACTTACCACAATAGAAACATAGATTCTCCTTAAAACGATGTTCCTTGCGTGCATCACTAACCCGTCGTTGTAAAGAGTCTACCTGCATGGGTTCAGGTTCAGGTTCCCGTGTAATCCTACTCAAAGGTTCCATAGCTGGAGAGGAAGGTAGGAAAAGGTTAGTGCGATTGCTTTCGAACCATCTCTCTTGCCTGCGTTCAGTCAGACGAGTATCAATACGGATGCAGTAGTTAATAAAGTCACCTAACGCAGTGGGAGGGTCGGCACGAGCAAGTTCATCCTTAATCAGTGGAGATAACCCTTTTCGAAAAATAGATTTTTTGGCTGAACTGTCCCAGGTGGTATCAAGGGCCATCTCCTGAAATCCAAGGCATATTCAGCTACCGAGTGCTTACCTTGGCGCAAAGCTAACATGGCTGCTTCAGCTGTTGCACCTCGATTGGGGTCATCAAACACCTGCCCCATGGCTGAAATAAAAGCATCAAGGTGATTCAAACAATCATCCTCAGTCTCAATCAGAGGGTTTGCCCACATCAAAGCCTTGTTGGTAAGCAACATAATTATAGTAAGCACCTTAGATCGTTCAGTGGGAAATTGTGAAGCATGTGCAGAAAAAAAAAGATTGCATTGATTAATAAATCCCCTGAATTTCTCACGTTCACCGCCAAAACGAAAAGGGGGCAACTTGGAATCCCAGAACTCGGGGCTACGGCAGGAGCCTGGACTCGCTCTTCTAGAACCTCAATCCTGGCTCGCAAATCCTGGGCAGTCTGTCCAAACACTTGCAAATTGTGATTAGTGAGGTCCTGTAGGCTTGAAAAACGGGTCTTTATATTCTGCAAATCTGCAAGGATATTATCAGTCACTCCGCAAAGTTCCTTTATGCGGGCCTCCATTTTCCAGATCTTTTAAGACAGGAGTACTGGAAGAAGAGGAGAGGAGAAAAAAAAAACAATAGTGTTTACCTGTGGTAACACTGCAGAGAGGAAAAAAAAAATTAAGGGAACTGCTCACCTGGAATGGTTGTGAGAAGTCACAACCACTATCATCACAGAAAGTTCACCCGGACATCTGATATCCACAGTTACAGCAGACAAAAAAGAGAAAGAGAAAAAAAAAAAAACAATAGTGTTTACCTGTGGTAACACTGCAGAAAAAAAAACACTTAAGGGAATTGCTCACCTGGAATGGTTGTGAGAAGTCACAACCACTGTCATCACAGAAAGTACAACCGGACATCCGATATCCACAGTTACAGCAGACACAGTCTTTCCAGACCAGCAGACACTAACGTTTTGGCTTCAGAATCTTGTAATGTATGTAGTACAGTTCATATAGCGTCTTGTGCTTGGGTGCGATGAAAATACATGAGACACAGGTTTGATATAGAAAGTCTTGTATTACTTCATACAAGTTGGCAAAAATAGTCACACAGTTTGCAGACACAGAAGTAGGAGACACAGCAGGCTAGAGTAATCTAAGCTCAGCAATCACTCTCCACAACAGGTTCAGGATCTTCTTCTCTGTTACCGTAAGTCCATGCAAACGTGGGTCTTTCAAAGAGCAGGGTTCAGAGTCCACAAGTGCTTCAGAGTTCCTCAGTAGGAATAGCTGGAGTACAAGGTCCAAGGCTTTAGGAGTCAGGTCACAGGTTCACTGCAGGCTAGATTCTGAAGCACTGATTGCTCAGCTGTGGCTGCTTAAGAAGCAAAAGGAGAGAATCAGGGCGGGAACATGCAAGCTGGAAACTCCATTTTGACTGAGGGCAAGATAGCTGCAGCAAGACAGAAAGTAAAATGGCTGACGAATAAACTGAGTTTCAGGAACATGTACACAGAACCTTACACCATGTCTTTCATTCTGCCCCTGTCTGTATGGCCAATCCTGCCCCCAGTGTCTCCAATCCTGCTCCGTCTCCATTCTGCTCCAGTGTCTCCCATTCTGCCCTGTCTCCATCCTTCCCCGTCCAGTCTTTATTCTGCCCCCAGTCCTGCCCCATCTCCATTCTGCCCCCAGTCCTGCCCAGTCTCCATCCTGATTCCTGCCCAGTCTCCATTCTGCCCAGTCTCCATCCTTCCCCGTCCAGTCTTCATTCTGCCCCAGTCCTGCCCCATCTCCATTCTGCCCCGTCTCCATTCTGCCCACAGTCCTGCCCAGTCTCCATTCTGCCCCCAGTCCTGCCCCGTCTCCATTCTGCCCCCAGTCCTGCCCACTCTCCATTCTGCCTCCAGTCCTG
Organism: Oophaga sylvatica; assembly: GCA_033576555.1. NCBI lineage: Eukaryota > Metazoa > Chordata > Amphibia > Anura > Dendrobatidae > Oophaga > Oophaga sylvatica. The sequence continues at coordinate 182,348,344 of JARQOD010000005.1, read as the reverse complement.
CCCCATCTCCATTCTGCCCCCAGTCCTGCCCAGTCTCCATTCTGCCCCCAGTCCTGCCCCGTCTCCATTCTGCCCCAGTCCTGCCCAGTCTCCATTCTGCCCCCAGTCCTGCCCCGTCTCCATTCTGCCCCCAGTCCTGCCCAGTCTCCATTCTGCCCCCAGTCCTGCCCATCTCCATTCTGCCCAAAGTCCTGCCCCGTCTCCATTCTGCCCCAGTCCTGCCCACTCTCCATTCTGCCCCCAGTCCTGCCCCCCTTCTCCATTCTTCCCCAGTCCTGCCCACTCTCCATTCTGCCGCGGCTCCGGCTTGCAATATTAAAAAAAAAAAAAAAAAAAATCGTTCTCCTTACCTTTCCGCATTCCAGCGTGAGAGATCCACACTCCACAGAAAGGCGCACTCGCCGGCAACTGACAATGACGTCAGGTGCGGCGACATGCGCGCTGACGTCAGCTGCAGCCTCGATTGACGGCAGTGTTAACTATTACCGTTGGGCCCGCACGGTAATAGAGTATCTGAACCTGCGTCCTGGACGCAGGTTCAGTTACTTGAGCGGCAGAATCCTGCCGCTGGGGGCGGGGCAGTGGGGCCCGGTCGGTAGGTGACGGGGCCCGGTGCGGGCCCCCTCTGCTGATTGGGCCCCATACGCCTGTCAGGGCTGTAATGCCCTGATGGCGGCCCTGGTGGTAGGTGAAGCAGCTGCAGCAGGGACGGGCCCACTTCTAGCCCGGGCCCTGTGGCAGCTGCTTCCCCTGCTTCCACGATAGTTCCGCCCCTGGGTGACAGATTCCCTTTAACTTATCTTTTTGCCAGACTTTGACTGATCCATATTTTAAAACATTTCCTTTTATTGTACCATAAAACACTTGATTAAACCCATGTAAATATTCTGTGCAGTTTATCTACTATGAGGAACTGTCAACATTTTTCATTTAGGCAGGCAATTTTCAAGGGCTTTTTCTAACTAGAGTTACACTTTTCCTCAGTTATAAGGAAATAAAAAATTCCTAATGCTAAAAATTCTCCATTGTAGAAACGGGGTTACAATCCAACTCTCTCCATGAATCTAAACTTTTAGAACAGTTCCCAATGATATTTCTGCAGACCATGGTTATATCAAAGCAGATGACTGAAAAATTTGGTAGAATACTCCTGCACTTGAGCTTGGGAAGATCAGCACAACCAGACCTCTGTCCTCTCATTCCATATGGCACCTAAACCCAGCAAGCAATTATAACATTCCATGTGTATTTGCTAAAAATATGTAGGATGGGAATACAGCTTTAACATAACGTAGATTGATATAGTCTAGTATTATTCAGTGGAAAAAGTGATAGAAAATTGTTTTATGTCAATAAGACTAGACATTCATACATGTCTACTAGGTTCCATGATATTATTAAATGTAGTTTACCATTATTTTTTGGATTTGTCTTCTTGGTTATCAAGTATGTTGAATGCTATATGCAGCCTTTAGTCCTGCACATTGTAATGCGCTCATATCTCCATGATTGCTGACACATCCATGCATGGTTAATCATATAATTCTGGTCATGACCAGATAATTTCCAGGAGGGTGATATAACCATCTTTCTTGACCTGTTTATGCAATGGAATGGCATTTTTATTTTGGTAAATTACATGATAAGTAATTTTGTTGCAGACCAAAGGTTTCTTTCTTGAGACAATTAACTCCTTCATTACTGCAGAAACAGTGATTTACTTCATCGGTGTATCAAAGTACAAACCAAGGCCAATTCATTGTATTCTATTCCCTATGTGTTTTATGCAACCATAAACCTGTCAAAAAATGATCTAACAATATTTAAATTGCCAGACTCCAGTAGAGATAATGGAAACAATATATGTACCATTTGGTACATAAAAGCTAATGTGTTAACTTTAAGTGAATAAAGGGACTGTTTTCTTCAGGGCTCGTGCACACAACTGATTTTTGTGTACAAGTGCTAACCGTGGTTTTCATGGTTAGCACTTGTACCGATGATATTCTGTAGGGCTGAGCACGTCTGCCTTTTTTCTCAGACCGAGTGGTCTGTGGAAAAAATAGGAGACATCTCTGATTTTGACCCGAGTGTTGGATCAAAACCAGCAGTGCAAGAATATCGGTCCAAAAAAAACATTGGACCGCACTTTGATGACATTTTCAAGAACTTACAGAATGGGGAAACTTTTTTTTTTCTCCACATTCAAGAAAAACTGATGTCACTCTAATCAAACTCTGATGAAAGCCAGATCAGAATAATCTGACCATTTTTCTCGACTGTGGAAGAAACCGGTTGTGTTACCCTACCCTTGAAGAAACTCTAATTTAGAGAGGTCCTTACATTGGATTTTTTATATTTAAACTGAGTACCTCCTCCAATTGGCGCTGCTCTGTTCTAATGTTATATCACTTGTGAGACGTTGACACACTCGACTGCCTTCAGAGGTAGACACAGGCTCGCTTCTTATGTAAGTCACCTGCTAGTTTATTATAGCACAGCATACTGTAAACCATAGCAGGGTTGAACAAAGTAAAGGTGGCCTTTCTGGCCTAATGGCAAAACAAAACAAATATAAAGTCCATCAGAGTCCTGTTCCCTGCAAGATTCACCCTGAGGCTGTGGTTCCAAGATCCGGAACCACAGCGCTTTGGACGGAGCAGAAAGTCCGCTCCGCCCAAAGCCCCGCCCCCTAGTGAATGCGCGGTCATTCCGGATGTGTTCATGGAACACATCCGGAATGACCACAGGCTACACAGGCCTGTGTTATTTCCCTTGCGTCGTCGCAGCATCGCCGCAAGGGAATAGGACATGCTGCTGTCTAAAAAGACGCGCCGCATGTCCGTTAACGCAGGTCTGCCGCCTGCGTGTTTTTAAGCATAGTGGAGACGGATTTCTTGAAATCCCCTCCACTATTCTGTAACATCTGGACGCTGCGTGTTTAACGCTGCGCCAGCGCACAGCGTCAAACACGCAGCAATTACTGAAGCATTCCGGATCGTGGAAACATACCCTAAGAACACTCAAAGTCCTCAACTTCTCCTGGAGCCACGTCAGGAGACTTTGAAGACTGCATATCTGAATGCATTAAAAATCATGTGTAAAAGCATGATAACTAGTGATGAACAAGCACTAAAATGCTCGGGTACTCTCTACTCGAGTTTAGCGGCTCCCTCCCACCCCGGAGGTCTGGAGAAGGTCTAAAAACTGCTCAAATCGATGGCAACAGTGCTAAAATAGCAAGGGAACAGCATGGGGAAGACCCCTGGAAGCATCTCTGAATCTCAAGTCGCTGCTGGGAACAATATTGTCAGCGTATTATACCACTTGTAAGGACTGACAATAAAATATACAAAGCTGCAGTTAAGCTGGATTTGACTGGAAAAAATGTTAAGAAATATTATTTCCATAATTATGACTTGTACTGTATATAGGGCAAAATAAATAATAGAAAAAAATGCTCCTCCACACCTTGGGCTATGTTCACACATGTTTTTGCACGTTTGCATTTCTTTCAATGGTGAAAAAAAATTCTACAGGAAATGTAATTTTATCAGATTAATACCTTCTCTGTTCATTTGGTGTGTGAGACATGATCAGACATATCCTGTTTAATTTATAAAGGAGGGACTTTGAAAGTCACAATTTTTTATTCCAGGGCCATCAATATTTGTGGAGAGCCATCAGGCTACCCTTACTATTATTAGAGGGTCATCAGGCAGCCCTCGCTCTAATTTTAGCAGGCCAGCAGCCAGCCCTCACTAAGCATTTCTGGAAGGTGGGCAGACGGCTATGTTTTTTTTGCACAGCTGTATATTGCTACTGCAATATAATTTATCCATTCTTTTTCATATTAATACTGTAAAGTTTGAAACTTGGAGGGCCAGTAGGTGGACCTCAGAATGTATACAGGGCCAGCAGGTGGACTTCACAATTTATACAGGGCCAGCTGGCAGCCCCCACTGTTTTTAGAGGTACAACAAGCGTCTTGTGGAGAGATGAGACCAAGATAGTTTATTGGTATAGGCCATCATTCTACTGTTTAATGTAAATGAAAGGAGGCCTACAAATAAAAGAACACAGTAGCTACAGTCAAACATGGTGAAGGTTCAAAGATATTTGGGGCCTGGGGCCTGACTGTGTGCAAGGCATCATGAAATGTGAAGATTACCAAAGGATTTTTGGTCACAATGTAAATACCCGAGGTAAAAAAAAAGCTGGGCTTGCATCCTAGGTCATGGGTATTTCAGCAGGACAATGACCCTAAACATACTTCATGCAGTACCCAGATATAGATGGAAACAACGCATTAGAGAGTTCAGAAGTGGTAATTCCAGTTCCAGTAGAGTAAAGTTTCCCACCACTACCTTCTTACATACAGATGCTAGAGAGAAACTGTGAATGAACACATTAAATCAGGGTCTGGGGGTAAGGTTTCTCCTTGTGGAGAGTGACATACCAGCTCTGGCGTGTCGAGGTAAGGAGGCTTATTCGCCGTGCAATGCTCCTCTGGGAAATTTTAATATGCAAATTGCCTCTTCAAACAAAGAGGACTTGTACTCTATAGCGCCACCTATTGGAAGTAGCGATCCTACAAGTCACAATCAACCCTTTAACGAGTCTTGTAATATGACTTAGGATAAAAGCCAAATCAGAATCTCCATTTGCAGACACGGTGTTTCGGACTGTTGGTCCTCGTCAGTGCAAAGTAGGAGAGATCTGATTTGGCTAGATGAGAGGCTCTGGACTGGGGTCTGGGCCAGAGCTGGTATGTCACTCTCCACAAGGAGAAACCTTACCCCCAGACCCCAGTCCAGAGCCTCTCATCTAGCCAAATCAGATCTCTCCTACTTTGCACTGACGAGGACCAACAGTCCGAAACACCGTGTCTGCAAATGGAGATTCTGATTTGGCTTTTATCCTAAGTCATATTACAAGACTCGTTAAAGGGTTGATTGTGACTTGTAGGATCGCTACTTCCAATAGGTGGCGCTATAGAGTACAAGTCCTCTTTGTTTGAAGAGGCAATTTACACATTAAATCAGTTAATTTTGCCTGCTTTGATGAATTTCTGAGTACAGAGCACAGTAAAAAACATGAATCGGTCAATGATTCCATGGAAAAAGGCTTAGGATTTATAAGGCAATAATACCTGACTAGTAGAGTTGAGCGATACTTTCCGATATCCTAAAGTATCGGAATCGGAATGGTATCGCCGATATCACTAAAATATCGGCGATACCCGATACCGATACCGGAAGTCCCATGTAAGTCTATGGGAACAAAATATTGCAACTAAAAAAAACCCATTCTTTCCTTGTAAACACTAAATATACACACATAGAATACATATATATATATATATATACATGTCATTGTGACATATATATATACATATATGTATAGTTTATACACTTCTACATAGTAAAATATCCTCTGATTCAATTGCCCGGTAAAGCCGGCTTCAGTGAAAAGACAGAAGCACCCGACATGAAATGACACTTGGTGTACATAGGGTTAACCATGTCTTTTCATGTCGTTTGCTATCTGATTTGCACAAACAATTAATCAGTCTATGTGTGCAAAATTTCACACCTGTAGGGGTTAATTAAAGGTGTAAATTCGTTGTAAAAAAAACGGACTTTTTTGCTACGAATTTACACCTTTAATTAACCCCTACAGGTGTGAAATTTTGCACACATAGTCTGATTTAATTGTTTGTGCAAATTAGATAGCAAAGGACATGAAAAGACATGGTTAACCCTATGTACACCAAGTGTCATTTCATGTCGGGTCATAGGTCATAGGTGTTCGGTCTGGATGCCGAACTTTACTGTTCGGGTTCGCCCATCTCTACTTGCAAAATCACCAATCTATAGCACTAGCTTCTCCAAGAGCAGTTCTCCTAATCACTGCTCTGACTATCCTGAGCTATGTGCTTGTTCAAGTGCCATTATCTCTATATGTACCGTAAATACAGTGATAGCAGTGTACATTATAAAAAAATCACTAATAGCTGAATGTGTTACAGCAGAACTTTATAGTTCTACTAATACTATAACTCAGCCTATCCTATCAGAAACAAAGAAGTAAAGAGCAACATAGCTCTGACCTGCTCCAGAGACAAATTGAGAATATTTCTTTAATTGTAACCACAACAATACCAGCACATTAAAAAGTTGTTGTTGTCCAATGTCCATATAGTACTATATTATGCTAAACAGTGGCCAGAGACCGCCATACCATGCCACAATAGTCCCATAGTTTGTTTTCATAGGACAGTGCGATTCTGTGCCTGCACACAGCCATATACTTTGCATAAAGTACCATATTCTACCTGCAAAGAACCAAATTGTGTGTTTGCAGTCCTACAATGAGCCTATATTGCACCCAATAAACTACACATTAGACCCAAATTAGAGTAATACTTGCCCATGTACATAGATGCCAGAGAGAACCACGTTTGTAAGTTACTGTGTATAACAACGCACATTATTCCATATTGTGCCCTGTTTGATTGATCCGATTCCTAACTGAAGGTGGTTTTCCAATCCTTAAAGAAAACTTCAAACTTGCTCCAAATAGTAAAACATAATCTAATATATTCATGTTTTACCCTTACCCCTCCTGTGCTGCTGGCCACAGGACCAACCGTGTGTTGCTTTCCATTGCGCTTGACAGCAGTGATTGGCTGCCTGAGTGACATGGCATTCAATCGACCTCAAAGCATGGTTAACAACTCCTGAAGGTTCTCAGCTCCCAAAACTTTCATGAATGGGCTAATCTCTAAATCCCACCCTTGCCCACTCAAATTGTATAAAATATAGACATGCGGACCCTCGATTTTACCTGATCCGTAGACCATATTGTTTTATATCCATTCAGGAGTTAGGAACACTCTGGCACAACAAGATACTTCTCTTTTATATCCTAAATATGCATGCATGCTAATATTCTGTTACTTTTGATGATGCCAAACCCTATATAGATTTGTATAATCATTGGGTCACATGGCAAAACAAAAATAGGGACAAAGTCAAGTTTGACACCAAATCAGACAAATTCACATTTAGGAGAATCAAAGAACAATCAGACTAATGATCTGTTGAGACTGGGTACACCTTTAGAATACATATAGCCAGTGGCACAACATAAATCTTTTACACGTCAATGCAAAGTCAATAACATGGCCCTCTATAATTGAAAATAAAAATAGTTTGCGCACATAAAAACTACAAGACACAAAAGGATCTGTAGAAAAATAGGAATATGCATGTGTCAAATGGAAAACAATACATAAATTCAGACGCACTCTGTAGAACAGTTTGAGATGCAGATGTAATAATACAGTAATAAATAAATATTGCACTAAGACCCGTGAGAAAAAGGTGATGAGAAAAGCCTGTAGTCTATTATGTAGTAAACCCCAAACCAAAGGACTAAATAGTCATAATACGCATAAGGTATTTATTCATATGGGTATTAATATGGACAAACCCTGAAAAAGTAAAAGAGGTCCTCTTTTAACGATGGAGCAGAAAAACGCTGCAGAAATCCTAAAAAACCTTTTATGCAGAAAGGTCAGAAGAAATTGACACTGTCCCGCCGGTGACAGCTCAGATGAATGAGTATTAGTGGTGCACTGTGGAGAAAATAGTCCTGTTTGCACAGGTTTTACCTGACAACCCCGATGGGTCACTTGCAATAGAAAGTCCAATTTCAGCCTCCTCTGGCCTGCTGACAACCCCGATGGGTCACTTGCAGTAGAAAGTCCGACTTCAGCCTCCTATGGCCCGCAGACGAAACTTACATCCGTTGATGAAAGCCGGTGATCTCTGGCCTCCGTGGCCAGATCAGGAACGCCGGCTGATGATGTTGAATCCTCACTAGGAAGAAGGATGTGGGCAGGACCTGTTGGTAAACTAGCCTGCCTCAAGCACAGTAGTACACAAAATCGCAATATCTAACTGTCCCTCAGAGTGAGCAGAGTAGCGTTCTGTCCCTAACTGAGTTCACAGCACAGTGACGCTAAAATGGCTGCGGCGCCTTTTATAGTGCATTCTGACATCATTTCAGCAGCCAATCACAGCCATGCCATTAGTTAAGATGACCGCAGCATTACAGGATGTGCCCACACTTCATAAGATTCATCATTGACTGACTAACATCACATTGCCTCTCAAAGAATTATGGGAACTTCCGATTCCGGTATACGATATTGAAAAAGTATCGGAATTAAGTATCGGAATTCCGATAACGCGAATATCGGCCGATACCCGATACTTGCGGTATCGGAATGCTCAACACTACTGACTAGATGCCTGTCATAAGCTATACCTAGTGTCACAACTCTCCCTACATGAATTGCAGATAAGAGAGGTATTATTGTAGAACATAGAAGGGATTTGAAACGGCTTTGAAAAGATTTTTTGTTGTACGTGGCAGCAACAAACTCTGGAGGAACACAAGTAACACTGGCAGCTTTGATGAAATTCTGAGTACAGATCACTGTAAAAAAGACGTGAATCGGTTAATGAATCCAGGGGAAAAAAACAGCAGCAAGGCTTAAGGTACTGCCACACTAAACGTTCCCGCTAACGATCACGATAACGACGCTATCGTTGGTGTGATCGTTTTAAGGTCGCTAGTAGCTGCCATACTTGACGATCTCATTAACGTCGCATCAGCGGTTAGCGATCTTTTTAACGACTTTGGCGGTCGTTGGGATGTGCCACACTGCATGTACTGTGAAAGATCACGACCTCGATAGGCGTGACTGAGCGCGACCTTTTGCACGTCCCTCATCACAGATTGGTGGTCACTATGTATGTCATAGATATTTATCACAGCTCTCCCGCTTTGTGATTGGATGACCGCGTCATAAAAGACGACGTATCAGCACTCCTCTCCATTGCTCTCGAGCAGAAGCGGTTCTTTCAAATCACCCAGTGTGTCCTGCTAGTCTTGGTAGCTACTGCGATCCGGTTTACGCCACTATTTCGGTTGCTACGTTCTACGTTGGAGTTTTTGCGATCCAGTCTGTGGCGTATCCTCTGCGATCCAGTTTGTGACGCTAGTTTCCCTATTTTTTTTTTCAGAATCACACAAGTTTTGTAAGGTAGGTAATTTTTTTTGTCACATTTAATTTTTCTTTTGTCTTTAATTGTACCGATCCATTTTAGATCTCTGCTGTTGTTAACCATTGTCGTCCATCATGTTTTTTCATTGTTTTGTTCAGGCACGCCCACCATTTTATGATCCCAGCTCTGTCTATGTTTACTCCTGCGTCGCCCACAACAACCATTTTGTGATCCCTGCTGTTTTTTGCGTAATTGTTTATCTAGGTTTTTTATCCCATTGTTTTGTTCGGCCCCCGCCCACGGCCACCATTTTATGATCCCAGCTCTATCTATGTTTACTCCTGCGTCGCCCACAACCACCATTTTGTGATCCCTGCTGTGTTCTATGTTGTAGACTATGTAAGCATTTTATTTAACCATTCTGCTGTTCTCACATAATCATTTTTTTATTACAGATGGCTGATAAGCAGGAGTTTTTGCGTGATTTTATCGAGCTGTACCGCACAATGCCGTGCCTCTGGAAAATTAAGTCTGCAGATTACTGTAACCGGTTGAAAAAGAAGGACGCCTACCAAAAACTGGTGGAGCTCTGCAAGAACCGTTACCCAGATGAACCGGCGGATGAGTCAACGGTGAAAAAACGCATTCAGGCCCTCCGCACGGTGTACAAAAAAGAGCTCAATAAAGTTCTAAATTCAACCAAATCTGGAGCGGGGGCCGAAGAAGTTTATGTCCCCCAACTGTGGTACTTTGATCTGTTCGCTTTTACAAGGGACCAAGAAGTACCCAGACAAGGGACATCCATGTTGGATCTAGACCCAGTGATCCAGCCGGACACCCCTGTCGTACATGTAAGTACCTTTGTATTACAACACATTTTAATGTACATGCCAAAGTGGACTTAAATTTAAAAAAATATTATTGTGAAATGTAGATAAAATGGCAGAATATATCCCTTCATGTACTGATAATTTATGTAGCTCAACGGTTGAGGCCTTTCCATTAAAAAGTGTCGTTTTCACAATTTTGCTGTTTTTGGGTGTTATAGTGTGAAGATAAATTTCTTTGTCTATACAAGTGTCGTTTTCACATTTTTGCTGTATATGGGTGTTATAGTGTGAAGATTAATTTCTTTGTCTTTGTGATTTACCATTTGTTTTTTGTTCATGCAGGACACAGAAGAGGAGGTCTCCACACCTGCAACTGAACAAGACAGCATGCCGGAAGTAGTCGAGCCACCATCATCTGTGCGGAGGCGGCTTTCACTTTCAGGAAGGAAAAGGAAGGCTCCCACCTCGGCTCCCACCTCGGCTACTCCTGAATTGGTGGAAATTGCAAAAAAAAGTTCTTACGGCAGAAAAAGAAACTAAAATAACTGGCTTTGCATATTTTGCTAATGAGAGGCTGCCTACTCTGGATCCTGTACAGCGGATTCATGCAGAGAGACTGATGTTTGATGTACTGACTCAAGCGTCCTTTGGAAACCTGGACAACAGATATGTCGTCATGCCAAGACCGCAGTACCCGGACTACTCATGGCCGCACAATCCTGTGCCAAACCCAGTTGGGATAAACCCAAACGCTGGTGCTCCCCCTTATTTTTATTCACCGCAGAGTCAGCGTGGTAATGGCAATGATCCATCTTACCAGCAGTTGTAGTTTTTAACCCCTTACTGCCATCGGACGTACTATCCCGTCCATGGTACCTGGGCCCGTATGACCATGGACGGGATAGTACGTCATAGGCGATCAGCTGCGCTCCCGGGGGGAGCGCAGCTAATCGCCGCCGGGTGTCAGCTGATTATCACAGCTGACACCCATGACTGTGTGTCAGGAGCGGTCACGGACCGCTCCCGGCACATTAACCCCTAGCACACCGCGATCAAACATGATCGCGGTGTACTGGGGGCACAGGGGAGGATCGCGCAGGGTGGGGGCTCCCTGCGCGCCCCCCTGAGACCCTCAGAGCAGCGCGATGTGATCGCGCTGTTCTGAGGGCTTCCTCCCTCCCAGGACCCGGATCCAAGATGGCGCCGGGGTCCTGGAGGGAGGCGGCTACCTCAGTGCCTGCCGAGAGCAGGCACTGAGAAGCCTGCATCTATGCCTGTGCGATCGCTGGTGTGACAGAGTGCTGTGCACACTGCCACACCAGCGATCTGATAAAATACTGTGATGTCCCACCCTGGGACAAAGTAAAAAAGTTAAAAAAGTAAAAATAAACATGTGTAAAAAAAAAATCCAAAATAAATAAAAAAAAAAAAAAAATTCCCCAATAAATTCACTTCTTCCTGTAAATAAAAAAAAAAAAACAATAAAAGTACACATATTTGGTATCGCCGCGTCCGTAACGACCCCCCCTATAAAATTGTCCCACTAGTTAACCCTTTAGTGAACCCCTTAAAAAAAAAAAAAAAAAAAACGAAGCAAAAAATCAATGCTTATATCATCATACCGCCGAACAAAAAGTGGAATAACACGCGATCAAAAAGACCGATATAAAAATACATGGTACCGCTGAAAACGTCATCTTGTCCCGCAAAAAACGAGCCGTCATAAAGCATCATCAGCGAAAAAATAAAAAAGTTATAGCTCGCAGAATAAAGCGATGCAAAAATAATTATTTTTTATATAAAATTGTTTTTATTCTATAAAAGCGCCAAAACATGAAAAAATGATATAAATGAGGTATCGCCATAATCGTACTGACCCGAAGAATAAAACTGCTTTATCAATTTTACCACACGCGGAACGGTATAAACGCCTCCCCCAAAAGAAATTCATGAATTGCTGATTTTTGTTCATTCTAACCTCCCAAAAATCGAAATAAAAAGCGATCAAAAAACGTCACGTGCTCGAAAATAGTACCAATAAAAACGTCAACTCGTCCCGCAAAAAATAAGACCTCACATGACTCTGTGGGCCAAAATATGCAAAAATTATAGCTCTCAAAATGTGATGATGCAAAAACTATTTTTGCAATAAAAAGCGTCTTTTAGCGTGACAGCTGCCAATCATAAAAACCCGCTATAAATAGTAAATCAAACCCCCCTTTATCACCCCCTTAGTAAGGGAAAAATAATAAAATTAAAAAAAAGTATTTATTTCCATTTTCCCATTAGGGTTAGGGTTAGGGTTGCGGCTAAAGTTAGGGTTAGGGTTGGCGCTAAAGTTAGGATTAGGGTTAGGGTTGGGATTAGGGTGTGTTAGGGTTAGGTTTGTGGTTAGGGTTGGGACTAGGGTTAGGGGTGTGTTGGGGTTAGAGTTGGAGTTAGAATTGGGGGGTTTCCGCTGTTTAGGCACATCAGGGGCTCTCCAAATGTGACATGGCGTCTGATCTCAATTCCAGCCAATTCTGCGTTGAAAAAGTCAAACGGTGCTCCTTCACTTCTCAGCTCTGCCATGCGTCCAAACAGTAGTTTATCCCCACATATGGGGTATCAGCGTACTCTGGACCCCAAGAGTTATTGTGCAATTTGTCCTATTTCTTCTGCTACCCTTGGGAAAATAAAAAACTGGGGGCGAAAATATCATTTTTGTACAAAAAAAAATATTTTTTTGTTTTTATGGCTGTACATTATAAACTTCTGTGAAGCACTTGGGGCTTCATAGCGCTCACCACACATCTAGATAAGTTCCTTGTGGGGTCTATTTTCCAAAATGGGGTCACTTGTTGGGGATTTCCACTGTTTAGGCGCATCAGGGGCTCTCCAAATGCGACATGACGCCCCCAGACCATTCCATCAAAGTCTGCAATCCAAAACGTCACTACTTCCCTTCCGAGCCCCAACGTGTACCCATACAGTAGTTTTCTCCCACATATTGGATATCAGCGTACTCAGGACAAATTGGACAACATCTTTTGGGGTCCAATTTCTCCTGTTACCCTTGTAAAAATAAAATATTGGGGCAAAAAAATCATTTTTGCAAAAAAAAAAAAGGATTTTTTATTTTTACGGCTGTGCGTTATAAACTTCTGTGAAGCACTTCGGGGTTCAAAGTGCTCACCACACATCTAGACAAGTTCCTTGTGGGGTCTATTTTCCAAAATGGGGTCACTTGTGGGGGGTTTCCACTGTTTAGGCGCATCAGGGGCTCTCCAAATGCGACATGACGCCCCCAGACCATTCCATCAAAGTCTGCAATCCAAAACGTCACTACTTCCCTTCCGAGCCCTGACGTGCGCCCATACAGTAGTTTTCTCCCACATATTGGGTATCAGCGTACTCAGGACAAATTGGACAACAACTTTTGGGGTCCAATTTCTCCTGTTACCCTTGTGAAAATAAAATATTGGGGGCGAAAAAATCATTTTTGTAAAAAAAAAAGAGATTTTTTATTTTTACGGCTGTACCTTAGAAACTTCTGTGAAGCACTTCGGGGTTCAAAGTGCTCACCACACATCTAGATAAGTTCCTTGTGGGGTCTATTTGCCAAAATGGGGTCACTTGTGGGGGGTTTCCACTGTATAGGTGCATCAGGGGCTCTCCAAATGTGACATGACGCCCCCAGACCATTCCATCAAAGTCTGCAATCCAAAACGTCACTACTTCCCTTCCGAGCCCTGACGTGCGCCCATACAGTAGTTTTCTCCCACATATTGGGTATCAGCGTACTCAGGACAAATTGGACAACAACTTTTGGGTTCCAATTTCTTCTGTTACCCTTGTGAAAATAAAATATTGGGGACGAAAAAATCATTTTTGTAAAAAAAAAAAGGATTTTTTATTTTACGGCTGTACGTTATAAACTTTAGTGAAACACCTGGGGTTAAAAGTTCTCACCACACATCTAGATAAGTTCCTTGAGGGGTCTAGTTTCCAAAATGGCGTCATTTATGGGGGTTTCCACTGTTTAGGCAGATCAGGAGCTCTCCAAACACGACATGGCGTCCAGCCAATTCTGCGTTGAAAAAGTCAGACGGCACTCCTTCCCTTCCAAACTCTGCCATGCACCCAAACAGTGGTTTACCCCCACATATGGGGTATCAGCGCACTCAGGACAAATTGCACAATAACTTTTGGAGTCTTGTTACCCTTGGAAAAATAAAAATTGGGGTGAAAAGATAATTTTTGTGGAAAAAATATGATTTTTAATATTTACGGCTCTACGTTATAAACTTGTGTGAAGCACTTGGGGGTTAAAATTGCTCACCAAAGATCTAGAAAAGTTCCTTAGGGGGTCTAGTTTCCAAAATGGGGTCATTTGTGGGGGGTTTCCACTGTTTAGGCACATCAGGGGCTCTCCAAATGCAACATGGCATCCAATCTCAATTCCAGCCAATTTTGGTTGGAAAAAGTCAAATGGTGCTCCTTCCATTCCGAGCTCTGCCGTGCGCCCAAACAGTGGTTCCCACCCACATATGGGGTATCAGCGTACTCAGGACAAATTGTACAACAACTTATGTGGTCCAATTTCTCCTGTTACCCTTGAGAAAATAAAAAATTAGTGACTAAAAGATAATTTTTGTGGGAAAAAAATAGGATTTTTTATTTTCATGCCCGGGCATTATAAACTTGTGTGAAGCACTTGGGGGTTCAAAGTGCTCACCAAAGATCTAGATAAGTTCCTTAGGGGGTATAGTTTCCAAAATGGGGTCACGTGTGGGGGTTTCCACTGTTTAGGCTCATCTGGGGCACTGCAAACGGAACATGACCCCCATCAACGTCTGCATTCCAAAACGTTACTACTTCCTTTCCAAGCCCTGCCGTGCACCCAAACAGTTCCCCCCCCCCCACATATGGGGTATCAGCGTACTCAGGACAAATTGGACAACAACTTTTGGGGTCCAATTTCCTTGGGAAAATTCAAAAATTTGGGACTAAAAAATCATTTTTGTGGAAAATTGTTTTTTTTTTTTTTCACACCCAGGCATTATAAGCTTTTGTGAAACACTTGGGAGTTCAAAGTGCTCACAACAGATCTAGATAAGTACCTTAGGGGGTCTAGTTTCCAAAATGGTGTCACTTGTGGGGGTTTCCACTGTTTAGGCGCATCAGGGGCTCTCCAAACACGACATGGCGTCCAATCTCAATTCCAGCCAATTTTAGTTTGAAAAAGTCAAACGGCGCTCCTTCCCTTACGAGCTCTGCCGTGTGCCCAAACAGTGGTTTTCCCCCACATATTGGGTATTGGCGTACTCAGGAGAAATTGCATAACAACCTTATTTGTCCATTTTCTCCTTTTACCCTTGTGAAAATAAAAAAAAAGTTTGTAAAAGATCATTTTTGTGGCTAAAAAGTTAAATATTCATTTTTTCCTTCCACGTTGCTTTAGTTCCTGTGAAGCACCTGAAGGGTTAATAATCTTCTTGAATGTGGTTTTGAGTACCTTGAGGGGTGCAGTTTTTAGAATGGTGTCACTTTTGGGTATTTTCTGCCATATAGACCCCTCAAAGTGACTTCAAATGAGAGGTGGTCCCTAAAAAAAATGGCTTTGTAAATTTTGTTGTAAAAATGAGAAATCGCTGGTCAACTTTTAACCCTTATAACTTCCTAACAAAAAAAAATTTTGGTTCCAAAATTGTGCTGATGTAAAGTAGACATGTGGGAAATGTTATTTCTTAACTATTTTATGTGACATATTTCTCTGTTTTAAGGGAATAAAAATTCAAAGTTTGAAAATTGCAAAATTTTAAAAATTTTCGCCATATTTGCATTTTTTTCAAAAATAAACGCAAGTTATATCGAAGAAATTTTACTTCTAACGTGAAGTACAATATGTCACGAGAAAACAATCTCAGAATCGCGAAGATCCGTTGAAGCGTTCCAGAGTTATAACCTCATAAAGAGACAGTGGTCAGAATTGTAAAAATTGGCCCGGTCATTAACGTGCAAACCACCCTTGGGGGTGAAGGGGTTAAAATGTTTTACTAAAGTTTTTTTTGGTTGTTTTTATATTTTTACATTGATACCTTTTTTAATAAAAAACTTATTTATCTAATGAATTGTGGTCTTTTCTTATGTGATGTCAACTATTAAAATGTTGTATTTTTATTACATCTACTTGTCACACATGAGGTCATGGGAGTACTAGCTATCATAGGTGTTCCATCATCGGGAAAAAATTAAATGAAAAAAATATCAAAAATTAACATTTTTTTAAGGCCCTTGGTCACACTACGCTAAAACCTTATACTAAAAATAATACACCACACCTGCGTAGATTAACGTAAAATATAAAATATATATTAATGTCATATATATATATTTTTTTTTAAATAAAAATATAAAATTTAAATAAAAACAAAAAAACAGTAACATAACAAAATAACAAAATATAAAAAAATAATAACAAACTACAAAATAATTAACAAAGAAAATAAATTACTGAGGGCCCCGGAGACCAGAAGATACCCTCTCCAGCATCACCCCGTGGTGATGCAGAGCTCCCATGGTTCTTTGCAGCGCTGCGACCGCAGTATTAATGGCTGCCACAGCGCTGCACATTTTCGCCATCAGCCGGCGGTGGGACACCAACAGGTCCTGGGCAGTCGGGATTTCTGTGGAGGTAAAGGTAACAGTTAATAGTGAATTCTGTTGCAACATCAACATGTACATGTTATGTTAATTAACACTTACGGCTTTCCTCAGAGGAACCACTGACCGCCCACCCAGAACCTGATGGTCCGCCGGCTAGGGAAACACAGAAAAAAAAATAATATCACAACAGCCATTACACACATAAGACCTTACAAAGTTCTCAAACATGTCTGAAGCTTATTTACCTGATGGGGAGCCTGCATCCGTGTGACGGGATGATGCTGGAGAGAAGGCAACGTCGGGGGAAGGGCTGGAACCCACAGAGTCACTAGGGGGGGTTGCTGGCGGTGAAGGGGTGGAGAGATGAGGTGATGCTGGTGGTGGAGGGGTAGCCGGGGAAGGAGAAGATGGAGGTGGAGGGGTAGCTGGGGACGGTGGAGCAGCTGGTGCTGGTGAAGTAGGTGCTGTAAATGAAATATACAATTCAGAATCCCCATTATCACTGGCGGTACTCCCATCGCTGCCTGCAACATGCAACATCACTGGCGGTACTCCCATCGCTGCCTGCAACATGCAACATCACTGGCGGTACTCCCATCGCTGCCTGCAACATGCAACATCACTGGCGGTACTCCCATCGCTGCCTGCAACATGCAACATCACTGGCGGTACTCCCATCTCTGCCTGCAACATGCAACATCACTGGCGGTACTCCCATCGCTGCCTGCAACATGCAACATCACTGACGGTACTCCCATCGCTGCCTGCAACATGCAACATCACTGGCGGTACTCCCATCGCTGCCTGCAACATCACTGGCGGTACTCCCATCGCTGCCTGCAACATGCAACATCACTGGCGGTACTCCCATCGCTGCCTGCAACATGCAACATCACTGGCGGTACTCCCAGGGCGGGCGCGCTTGCACGCGTTCATGTGCGTTTGTCGTGCGCTGCGCTGCGCTCTCCAGATATACCCTCATGAATACTCACTCAGAGGCCTGCGGAGCTGGGCCCGGATGCTGGCGACCCTATCGCGTGAGCGGTATCGCAGGTCCGCCAGCTTCTTCCTGATCTGCGCTCTTGTGCGCAGCACATTATATCTTCTCTGCAGGCCCCGCTGGATCCTCTGCAGGCATACCCTTTTGTGGCGCATTGGATGCGCCACAGGTAGCCTGCAGTGGTAATCCCAGAGGTCCGTTTTCTTAATGAGAAAACGGACCTCCTCATCAGACCATTTAGGCCCGCGCTGTCTCGTCGACGCCATTACCGCCATTACAAACAACAGCGTATTGGGCGACGCCAGCGCCATGACGTCACAGCGTGCGCACGTTACGTGCGGCCGCACCGCGACGCAAAACGGTTTTGCGATTGAAAAGTGACCGCAGCAGCCATGCGGCAGCCAAGCACAGATATGAGATGCTGTTGCAATCGCAATACCACTGTTCCAAGCTAGATAAGATAGCGAAGGTTTGGCACATGAGTCGAAAAATTGGTGCAAGTGAACGGGGTCAAAGATCCCTTAAATCATAATGTCAAATGAACACTGCACTCGTAGAGAAAAAAATTACTTCAAGTGAATTTTATTGAATATATTTTGAAAGAGCGACAAGTAATTTGACGTTTCGGCCTAAACTCGGCCTTGATCACACAGTCGCTGCAAAAAATGGAAAGTAAATATTATAACAAGTGACACAAGGAAATATATACATATTTACACAAATACATACAAATATATACAATTATATAGAAATATGGAACCAAGAAACCGTGTCATAGTATATGATTGATCGAATAGTAGGCATAGAGTTCAATCTTGATTAACAGGACATAGACACAGCCTTAGTAAAGGAGATAATGGTAAGTAAAAAATATTAGTACACTGAGATATCAGAACCCGGTATAATGTACATGTTCATAGACACCTACCCTTATTGTGGTTGTCTAAAGGAGATAGTTCTGGACATCCTGTAACAGGACTAGTCCTGGATAGAAGAGTTTGGTCTTTATTATAGGTACTAAAATAGATCAGGGTAGAGTAAATCATGAGTGTCATGTATTATATATTCCATATATAATCATATTTGGGGTAAAAGAATATTGCAATAATAATCAAATTGGTACCTTTAGAGACACATATAAAGTCTGTCTGAGGAATGATCCTGTAGGAAATGGGGTCAGGATCATGTATATGCGGTCTGGATCTCAGTAGCAGACTGCTCATGATAGGGTAGAAATCATACAGTTATAATGTGTCAATGTGGGTATAGATATATATTGTGGCTAAAAATATTTACCAGTTATATAATGGTAGGAGACCAACCGGAGTGCTTGGTAGCATGTATGGTATACAAATGCGGTTATGCTGTAAATATAGGAACAGGTGATGGTAAAAAGTGCAGAGTTGCTAAATATATTAGTCTAAAGTGGCAGGAGCTCAATATATATATGTGTGGCCAGTTATATTTACCAGTTGTAGAGTAATAGAAGGGCAGCTGCAGCGCTTGTTAGCATGTGCTGTAAGACTGTGGATATAAGACATAGATAACAGTGAAGATAAAGAGGTGCTGACAATTGTACTTATCTTATCCTAGGAAAATAGGAGCTCACATCCGTTGGTGGTGGTGTGGGATTAAATCCAGGGCATTGGTGGCCCAGTGTGAACGCTGGCACATCAGTGCCTAAGCTGGTGGGAGCTGTAATGAGCTCTCAGCAGGCTATAAGAAGCGCTGGCTGGTCACATGGCCGGACGTGACGTCACACGCCGGCGCATGCGCAGTAGGAGTGTGTCAGAGAACACCTACAAAATAGCGTTTGTCCAGAGTGGAGGCAGGGTGTGATGATTGCAAGTCGGCGCCTGCGCAATAGGTGCTAATAGGGAAAGCACATCTTGCTAGATCGGCGCTGCTAGGTGGCAGTAGTAGTGACAGATAGCAATTGTGATGAGTCAGAACGCTGTCTGAGTGGCAAGGGGTAATCACAATAGTTGTAGTCACTTAATTATATGGCATAGTGGTGTGTAATAGCCCAAAAATATGAATGATAAGCAAATAGTCAGGAACAGTAAATAATAATAAATAACATATAAATTATGGCATGGTGATGTAACAGTCCACAATGAGTATAATAGGTAAATAATCAGTAGTACAAAAGAATAGTGGGGCAGTAGGTAAAATAACAAATGGATGGACAGGATAAATAATAGAAGTAAAAATGCATAAATAAATAAATAATGGAAATAAATCATAAAATAAGCATAAATAGATGAATATAGATAACAGATAAATCATGGAGGTAAATCATAGAAACAAATCATAAAAATAACATAATCGTGGTAGGAGTCCAAACAAAAAATTGTCGCTGAATGAAAGAAAAAGAATGAGTGGAGGGGGAAAGGGGGGTTGGGTGTGGGTCTTACCATCTCAAGTGTAGAAAAAAGCCAGAGTTATGGGGACTTATGGGTTGTTCTGGGGGAAGAAAAGGAAATTACATTAGCCAGTCCATCTCCCTATTCAATCCCTGGGGTGTAGTGTGTCAAGGGTATATATCCAGTATGCTTCACGTTGTTTTAGTAGCCTAATGTGGTTACCACCCCGTCTGGGTCTGGGGACACTTTCTATAACTTGGAATCTCAATTGGGCTACGTTGTGCTTGGCCTCTTTGAAATGGGCTGGTACTGGTAGCCAAGTTTTTTCACATCGAATAGTTGATTTGTGACCTGAAATTCGGTCCCTGACGGCCTGAGTTGTTTCACCCACATATAACAGGCCGCAGGGACATTTAATGATGTACACAACAATTTTAGATTCGCAAGTAAAGTAGTCCTTGATGGGGAAGGATTTGCCAGTGCGGGGGTGTACCACTTCGTTGCCTCTGATAATATTGGAACAACTCATGCAGTTCAAGCAGGGGAATGTTCCTGTTCTTTTATGACCAGTTAGAGTCCCAATGGTGGATAGTTTGCAGGAGCCAACGTCAGCTCTAACCACTTTATCTCTGATGTTTTTAGCCCGTCTTGTACACATGAGTGGTGGGTCATTGAATGTCTGGATACCGGGGTATGCTTTGGTAAGAATTGGCCAATGTTTTCTTATCAGGTTGTGCACCCTACGCATGGATGGGTGATGGTTGTGTACAAATGGGATGCGTGGGTTTTTATTGGTACGGGTAACGGTGTTGGGTGTGCCTACCTCATCTATGGCTCTCCTAGATTCTGAGTTAAGGAGGTCAATGGGGTAATTACGTACCTTAAACTTATTGGCCATTTCATGTATTCTAGTCACTCTGAGTTCTGGGTCAGATACAATTCTGGTGACCCTTTTGAATTGTGATCTTGGTAAACTATTCTTCATTGGATCAGGGTGACAGCTGTTGTATAAAAGCAAACTGTTGCAATCAGTAGGTTTGGTGTAGATATCCGTGCTCAATCGGCCCTCGGTATTTTTAATAACACGGGTGTCAAGGAATGTTACATTCCTGATGTCATGTGTTATGGTGAAGGTCAGCTCAGGTGTCACAGTATTGATGTCATTGAAAAATTTAAGGAGGCTCGATTCATTGCCATTCCAGATACAGAAAATATCATCTATGTATCTAACCCACATGGTAGCATGTTGTTTGAATGTGGGGTTGGGATATACATATTCTTGCTCAAACCTGTCCATGTAAATGTTAGCGTAGGCCGGTGCTACGTTGGACCCCATTGCGGTCCCGCACGTCTGTATATAAAATTCATCGCCAAAAAGGAAATAGTTCTCCTTCAGGACCAAATTGAGTAGGTCTAGGCATAGCTGGTGGGTCCCACTATCCACATTAGCTTCCTGTAAGGTGAGTGATACTGCTCTGATGCCCTTTTCATGAATGATGGATGTGTACAGGCTGTTCACATCCATTGTGCATAAGATGCTATTGGGGGAATGCTATTAGTAGCGTGTATTTTATTCAAAAGTGGATATACTGGATATATACCCTTGACACACTACACCCCAGGGGATTGAATAGGGAGATGGACTGGCTAATGTAATTTCCTTTTCTTCCCCCAGAACAACCCATAAGTCCCCATAACTCTGGCTTTTTTCTACACTTGAGATGGTAAGACCCACACCCAACCCCCCCTTTCCCCCTCCACTCATTCTTTTTCTTTCATTCAGCGACAATTTTTTGTTTGGACTCCTACCACGATTATGTTATTTTTATGATTTGTTTCTATGATTTACCTCCATGATTTATCTGTTATCTATATTCATCTATTTATGCTTATTTTATGATTTATTTCCATTATTTATTTATTTATGCATTTTTACTTCTATTATTTATCCTGTCCATCCATTTGTTATTTTACCTACTGCCCCACTATTCTTTTGTACTACTGATTATTTACCTATTATACTCATTGTGGACTGTTACATCACCATGCCATAATTTATATGTTATTTATTATTATTTACTGTTCCTGACTATTTGCTTATCATTCATATTTTTGGGCTATTACACACCACTATGCCATATAATTAAGTGACTACAACTATTGTGATTACCCCTTGCCACTCAGACAGCGTTCTGACTCATCACAATTGCTATCTGTCACTACTACTGCCACCTAGCAGCGCCGATCTAGCAAGATGTGCTTTCCCTATTAGCACCTATTGCGCAGGCGCCGACTCGCAATCATCACACCCTGCCTCCACTCTGGACAAACGCTATTTTGTAGGTGTTCTCTGACACACTCCTACTGCGCATGCGCCGGCGTGTGACGTCACGTCCGGCCATGTGACCAGCCAGCGCTTCTTATAGCGCTGCTGAGAGCTCATTACAGCTCCCACCAGCTTAGGCACTGATGTGCCAGCGTTCACACTGGGCCACCAATGCCCTGGATTTAATCCCACACCACCACCAACGGATGTGAGCTCCTATTTTCCTAGGATAAGATAAGTACAATTGTCAGCACCTCTTTATCTTCACTGTTATCTATGTCTTATATCCACAGTCTTACAGCACATGCTAACAAGCGCTGCAGCTGCCCTTCTATTACTCTACAACTGGTAAATATAACTGGCCACACATATATATATGTGAGCTCCTGCCACTTTAGACTAATATATTTAGCAACTCTGCACTTTTTACCATCACCTGTTCCTATATTTACAGCATAACCGCATTTGTATACCATACATGCTACCAAGCACTCCGGTTGGTCTCCTACCATTATATAACTGGTAAATATTTTTAGCCACAATATATATCTATACCCACATTGACACATTATAACTGTATGATTTCTACCCTATCATGAGCAGTCTGCTACTGAGATCCAGACCGCATATACATGATCCTGACCCCATTTCCTACAGGATCATTCCTCAGACAGACTTTATATGTGTCTCTAAAGGTACCAATTTGATTATTATTGCAATATTCTTTTACCCCAAATATGATTATATATGGAATATATAATACATGACACTCATGATTTACTCTACCCTGATCTATTTTAGTACCTATAATAAAGACCAAACTCTTCTATCCAGGACTAGTCCTGTTACAGGATGTCCAGAACTATCTCCTTTAGACAACCACAATAAGGGTAGGTGTCTATGAACATGTACATTATACCGGGTTCTGATATCTCAGTGTACTAATATTTTTTACTTACCATTATCTCCTTTACTAAGGCTGTGTCTATGTCCTGTTAATCAAGATTGAACTCTATGCCTACTATTCGATCAATCATATACTATGACACGGTTTCTTGGTTCCATATTTCTATATAATTGTATATATTTGTATGTATTTGTGTAAATATGTATATATTTCCTTGTGTCACTTGTTATAATATTTACTTTCCATTTTTTGCAGCGACTGTGTGATCAAGGCCGAGTTTAGGCCGAAACGTCAAATTACTTGTCGCTCTTTCAAAATATATTCAATAAAATTCACTTGAAGTAATTTTTTTCTCTACGAGTGCAGTGTTCATTTGACATTATGATTTAAGGGATCTTTGACCCCGTTCACTTGCACCAATTTTTCGACTCGTGTGCCAAACCTTCGCTATCTTATCTACATTCTAATTTTTGGTTTGTGCACCGACGGAATCCATGTCAACTTCCACATATGCATATGACGAGGCTTCGGGCTCAACAATTCTATCTAAGATAAGAAGCAAAACCGACTTTCTACATATCCCAAGCAAGGACGTTAAGACACGGGACTGGGAAAAGGAGAAGAAAAAACTTATTTCATATGACCTACACTGTGCCACTCTGGGGGAATATCACAGACAAGGCAAAATTCCTCGTGGCCTACGTAGCCATTTATGCCCTACACTGTTCGCCGATAACGTGAAATATTGTGAAACATTCCAAAAAATCCTCAACAAGTGCTCCCTTGATCTGATCCTACTAACCATAGAACACCTCCAGGAAGCAATCAAGGAGACGGAAGAAAAGATCACAACAATTGAGACACAACTTACAGCTACTTTGAGTTCCTCCGAATTCACAACCCTCAAAAACAAAGTGGACTCCATCCTATCTACCCATCAAAAGACATTAGAAGAAAGGAAAAGGGCTAAGTTCCAAAGGGACACTGAGGACTATCTATCCAACAGAGTCTACAAATGGGAGGACCCACTATCTCGAAGACAACGTCCAAAATACCGCCGACAACAAGGGGGTTATTACCCATCAGGGGGCTCCTCACCTGCAGGGGGTTCCTCCGCAGGCTCCGCAGCGAAACTGGTGGTGCTCAAACCACAAGACCAGCTTTTTTAGGACAAACTACACGACAACACGGAGGTCAAGGAAGAAGAGACGCGGACCACCAGATGATCCTCAGATCACAGGTAGGAGTCCAAACATAGTTGTGAATATTTCTGATTATTCTCTTTCCCCCCTTGAATATAAGGTGTTAAATATGGGCCTATCATTCTGTCCCACTCCCAAATGGGATGCTTTCCAACTAGAGAAGGACCTTCACCGCTTCTACCGGAACATTAGACTTAAGGTACACTTTTCAGGGAACACTGTACCCAATCTTAATTCTGTTGGCACAATACCTGACCGTAACGGCGGACCTAGTATTTCCATTGATAATCTTGGGTTAAGGAACCCCAGTAATTTCATGCCACCTAAGACTAATCATGCAGTCGAGACCTTTGTTGAGTTATTAGACAGAGACATCAGACAAGCCATTCACGACCAACAGATAGGTCTTCTCCCTGTCTGCCACAATTTGAATCCCCTGGAGAAACAGGCCTTAGAGTCACTTAAAAATAATAACAATATTGTTATAAAACCTGCGGACAAGGGTGGAGCCATTGTGGTCATGAATAGGAGCTATTACACCTCTGAAATCAGGAGACAACTCAGTGATACCACGACATATAAAAAGGTCAACACGGACCCAATCAGCTCCATACGAAATAAGATTAACATGGTCCTTGATAATCACCTTGAACAGGGAACTATTGATAGTAAGACAAGGACATTCTTGCTCAACCACCATCCAATCACCCCCATTCTGTATATTCTCCCTAAAATACACAAAAATCTCCATAACCCGCCGGGACGCCCGATTGTAGCATCCACGGACTCCATTCTGAATCCCTTATCCATCTTTCTCGATAAACTGCTAACACCACATGCCCATTTGACTGAGTCTTTTATCCTGGACACAGGCGACTTTTTGAATAAAATACACGCTACTAATAGCATTCCCCCCAATAGCATCTTATGCACAATGGATGTGAACAGCCTGTACACATCCATCATTCATGAAAAGGGCATCAGAGCAGTATCACTCACCTTACAGGAAGCTAATGTGGATAGTGGGACCCACCAGCTATGCCTAGACCTACTCAATTTGGTCCTGAGGGAGAACTATTTCCTTTTTGGCGATGAATTTTATATACAGACGTGCGGGACCGCAATGGGGTCCAACGTAGCACCGGCCTACGCTAACATTTACATGGACAGGTTTGAGCAAGAATATGTATATCCCAACCCCACATTCAAACAACATGCTACCATGTGGGTTAGATACATAGATGATATTTTCTGTATCTGGAATGGCAATGAATCGAGCCTCCTTAAATTTTTCAATGACATCAATACTGTGACACCTGAGCTGACCTTCACCATAACACATGACATCAGGAATGTAACATTCCTTGACACCCGTGTTATTAAAAATACCGAGGGCCGATTGAGCACGGATATCTACACCAAACCTACTGATTGCAACAGTTTGCTTTTATACAACAGCTGTCACCCTGATCCAATGAAGAATAGTTTACCAAGATCACAATTCAAAAGGGTCACCAGAATTGTATCTGACCCAGAACTCAGAGTGACTAGAATACATGAAATGGCCAATAAGTTTAAGGTACGTAATTACCCCATTGACCTCCTTAACTCAGAATCTAGGAGAGCCATAGATGAGGTAGGCACACCCAACACCGTTACCCGTACCAATAAAAACCCACGCATCCCATTTGTACACAACCATCACCCATCCATGCGTAGGGTGCACAACCTGATAAGAAAACATTGGCCAATTCTTACCAAAGCATACCCCGGTATCCAGACATTCAATGACCCACCACTCATGTGTACAAGACGGGCTAAAAACATCAGAGATAAAGTGGTTAGAGCTGACGTTGGCTCCTGCAAACTATCCACCATTGGGACTCTAACTGGTCATAAAAGAACAGGAACATTCCCCTGCTTGAACTGCATGAGTTGTTCCAATATTATCAGAGGCAACGAAGTGGTACACCCCCGCACTGGCAAATCCTTCCCCATCAAGGACTACTTTACTTGCGAATCTAAATTTGTTGTGTACATCATTAAATGTCCCTGCGGCCTGTTATATGTGGGTGAAACAACTCAGGCCGTCAGGGACCGAATTTCAGGTCACAAATCAACTATTCGATGTGAAAAAACTTGGCTACCAGTACCAGCCCATTTCAAAGAGGCCAAGCACAACGTAGCCCAATTGAGATTCCAAGTTATAGAAAGTGTCCCCAGACCCAGACGGGGTGGTAACCACATTAGGCTACTAAAACAACGTGAAGCATACTGGATATATACCCTTGACACACTACACCCCAGGGGATTGAATAGGGAGATGGACTGGCTAATGTAATTTCCTTTTCTTCCCCCAGAACAACCCATAAGTCCCCATAACTCTGGCTTTTTTTTACACTTGAGATGGTAAGACCCACACCCAACCCCCCTTTCCCCCTCCACTCATTCTTTTTCTTTCATTCAGCGACAATTTTTTGTTTGGACTCCTACCACGATTATGTTATTTTTATGATTTGTTTCTATGATTTACCTCCATGATTTATCTGTTATCTATATTCATCTATTTATGCTTATTTTATGATTTATTTCCATTATTTATTTATTTATGCATTTTTACTTCTATTATTTATCCTGTCCATCCATTTGTTATTTTACCTACTGCCCCACTATTCTTTTGTACTACTGATTATTTACCTATTATACTCATTGTGGACTGTTACATCACCATGCCATAATTTATATGTTATTTATTATTATTTACTGTTCCTGACTATTTGCTTATCATTCATATTTTTGGGCTATTACACACCACTATGCCATATAATTAAGTGACTACAACTATTGTGATTACCCCTTGCCACTCAGACAGCGTTCTGACTCATCACAATTGCTATCTGTCACTACTACTGCCACCTAGCAGCGCCGATCTAGCAAGATGTGCTTTCCCTATTAGCACCTATTGCGCAGGCGCCGACTCGCAATCATCACACCCTGCCTCCACTCTGGACAAACGCTATTTTGTAGGTGTTCTCTGACACACTCCTACTGCGCATGCGCCGGCGTGTGACGTCACGTCCGGCCATGTGACCAGCCAGCGCTTCTTATAGCGCTGCTGAGAGCTCATTACAGCTCCCACCAGCTTAGGCACTGATGTGCCAGCGTTCACACTGGGCCACCAATGCCCTGGATTTAATCCCACACCACCACCAACGGATGTGAGCTCCTATTTTCCTAGGATAAGATAAGTACAATTGTCAGCACCTCTTTATCTTCACTGTTATCTATGTCTTATATCCACAGTCTTACAGCACATGCTAACAAGCGCTGCAGCTGCCCTTCTATTACTCTACAACTGGTAAATATAACTGGCCACACATATATATATGTGAGCTCCTGCCACTTTAGACTAATATATTTAGCAACTCTGCACTTTTTACCATCACCTGTTCCTATATTTACAGCATAACCGCATTTGTATACCATACATGCTACCAAGCACTCCGGTTGGTCTCCTACCATTATATAACTGGTAAATATTTTTAGCCACAATATATATCTATACCCACATTGACACATTATAACTGTATGATTTCTACCCTATCATGAGCAGTCTGCTACTGAGATCCAGACCGCATATACATGATCCTGACCCCATTTCCTACAGGATCATTCCTCAGACAGACTTTATATGTGTCTCTAAAGGTACCAATTTGATTATTATTGCAATATTCTTTTACCCCAAATATGATTATATATGGAATATATAATACATGACACTCATGATTTACTCTACCCTGATCTATTTTAGTACCTATAATAAAGACCAAACTCTTCTATCCAGGACTAGTCCTGTTACAGGATGTCCAGAACTATCTCCTTTAGACAACCACAATAAGGGTAGGTGTCTATGAACATGTACATTATACCGGGTTCTGATATCTCAGTGTACTAATATTTTTTACTTACCATTATCTCCTTTACTAAGGCTGTGTCTATGTCCTGTTAATCAAGATTGAACTCTATGCCTACTATTCGATCAATCATATACTATGACACGGTTTCTTGGTTCCATATTTCTATATAATTGTATATATTTGTATGTATTTGTGTAAATATGTATTATTTCCTTGTGTCACTTGTTATAATATTTACTTTCCATTTTTTGCAGCGACTGTGTGATCAAGGCCGAGTTTAGGCCGAAACGTCAAATTACTTGTCGCTCTTTCAAAATATATTCAATAAAATTCACTTGAAGTAATTTTTTTCTCTACGAGTGCAGTGTTCATTTGACATTACTGTTCCAAGCTAGGCGATCACAATGGCGTGTCATGTCTTTATGGCTGGGGCTCGTGACAATCTTCACCTTGCAAATCACAAATGGCTTTTTGCATATCTGTTTGCATATCTGTGTAGCTGCAGTGTGTGAGTAGTCACATTGCGATCATAATGACGTCGCATATCTTTATGGCTGGGGCTCGCTAATCCCCTTGCAAGTCACAATGGCTTTTTGCATAGCGTGAGTAGTCACATTGCGATCATAATGACGTCGCATATCTTTATGGCTGGGGCTCGCTAATCCCCTTGCAAGTCACAATGGCATTTTGCATAGCGTGAGTAGTCACATTGCGATCACAATAACGTTGCATATCTTTATGGCTGGGGCTCGCTAATCCCCTTTGCAAGTCAATGGCTTTTTGCATAGCGTGAGTAGTCACATTGCGATCACAATAACGTTGCATATCTTTATGGCTGGGGCTCGCTAATCCCCTTGCAAATCACAATGGCTTTTTGCATATCTGTATGCATATCTGTGTAGCTGTGTGAGTAGTCACATTGCGATCACAATGACGTCGCATATCTGTGAATAGCTGATTCCCTGGTGAATGTTGACCTTTACCTCCCAAGAATTTTCAAATATATGTATAACAATTTTTTAATCTTTAATATTATGACTAAAATATATATATATTATATTTAAACTTTATATATGCAGCTGTGGTGTATTATCTGTTATATATAATTATAATGTTTGAACGCTAGTGAGACCATAGGCCCTTAAAATAATTGAAAATATTTGAAACTTTTTTCTTTATTTTTTTAACAATTAACTCCTATGACTGATGGTACTTCCATGAGCACGTGTGTGACAAGTAGATACAATGTAAAACAAAAAATAGACAACAAAAAAGCCTTTGAAAAGATTTTAAAAACTACAGCTGCTGGTAACATGTCTCGTTGCCATCCCATTACTCCCTCCCCACATCTCACCCATCATTAGCCCTTCTCCCATATTGGTAAAATAATTGAAAAAAACACGAATGCATTTTTAAAATAAAAATATTTTATTATCAAAACATTGTTAAAAAAAGGGTAAAGTAAAACATTCTCAAAATCAAACTAGACCTGATGCTGCCAACTCACTGCACCAGGCCCATTAAAGTAGTGGCAGTACTTGTCTCGGCCGGCCTTCGCATCGTCCTTGCTCCTGCCTTGATTGACAGGTTGAAGGCCTGCAATAGCGGGATCATTGTCACGCCATTCTCCGAGCACCACGTCACCATTGTTGTCCGAGTCCATGAATCCTGGCGGACTGTAAGTACCAGCATCGCGTTTTCTTAGAAAATTGTGCAGCACACAACAGGCCAACACCACAGAGTCTATAGATTCCAGCTTCATGTTGATTGGTGTGTGGAAAACCCTGAAGCGATTGGCCATTATGCCGAAGGCATTCTCCACAACGCGCCGTGCCCTAGACAGTCTGTAGTTAAAAACCCGCCTTTCCCCTGTCAAAGTCTTTTGTGGATATGGTTTAACAAGATGCTCATGAAGGGGGAAGGCTTCATCGCCCACAAACACAAAGTTTAGGTTGGCGGTGGTGTCCATGTTGGTTGGCAAGTTAAGTTTATTATTAAACAACCGTTCACCAAAACTTGTGTGCTCCAAAACGCCACCGTCAGAAACCCTTCCATTAATGCCAACATTAACGTCAATAAACTCATAATTGGCATTAACAAGGGCCATGAGGATCACGCTGAAGTAGCCCTTGTAATTATGAAAAAAGGATCCGCTGTTGGCTGGTTGCGTGATCCGCACATGTTTGCCATCCAAGGCACCACCACAGTTTGGGAACTGCCAAATCCTTTCAAAATCAGAGGCAATTATTTGCCATTCCACCACTGATTTGGGAAAAGGCATGTAGCTCCGTAAACTGCGGACGATGGCGTTGCATGTCTCCGGAATTAGTTCTCCAAGCAGCGACCGAGAAATTGCAGCAGAATATTGCAAATCCTTCATTGAACGTCCGGTTGCCAGAAATCGCAGCGTTACTGCCAAACGTTCCTCTGCTGAAACAGCTGCACGCATCCGGGTATCCTGCCGTTCAATGAGTGGCCTCACAGCTTCCAGTAGGAGCTTGAATGAATCCTCCGACATCCGTAGATAATTCCGGAAATCCTGCGGATTCTTCTCCTGCAACTCCCTCACTAGATGCATGTGGGAGAATTTGGACCTCTGCTCCAGCCATTCCCTGGTCCACATGCGACGCTTTCGCTTGGAGCGCCTCTCTTCCACCCGCGCCTCTTCCTGACGATCTGCCTCCATTGACAGTGCAACTGCCACAATCACACGCTCCGCGGTGGACAGGTTCATTATGTGCAACCTGTACGGTAAAGGTACTGCCACACTAAACAATCCGCTAGCGATCACGATAACGACGCATACTAATGCGATCGCTAGCGGGATTGTTTCTATATCGCTAAATGCGGCCACATTTAGCGATATAGTTAACATCGCTATCGCCGTTAGCGATCTTCTTAACGACTTTAGCGGTACAAAAGTACCGCTAAATCGCTAAGAAAAGGTGCCACACAGCGATTAGATACTTACCCAGCGGGAGCGCCGACGAGAAAATAGGGTCCGGAACGATTCCAGCGACGAGCGAGATCACAGCAGGAAGCTCGTCGCTGGAAGCTGCCGCACTGAACAACACGCTAACAGATCGCAAAAGTGACTTTTTAGCGATCCCGTTAGCGTATTTTAGTGTGCATACCTTAAAGAAGAGAAAAGTTAATTACTAATTAATTACTATTAATAAAGTGTTTAAACAAAATAAAATAAAGAATAGAATAAAAAATATATAAAAAAAAATAAACTTTTCTGTTAACATTTAATATACAGTTTACAAGTGTCTACAATGGTGGGGGGTGTAAAATAAATAAAGCAGACGAAAAAAAAAATAAGGTCAGGGGTGTTAAATATATAAAGCAGACGAAAAAAAAAAAAAAAAAATAAGGTCAGGGGTGTTAAATATATAAAGCAGACAAAAAAAAAAAAAAAATAAGGTCAGGGGTGTTAAATATATAAAGCAGACGAAAAAAAAAAAATAAGGTCAGGGATGTAAAATAAATAAAGCAGACAAAAAAAAAAAAAATAAGGTTAAAAAACATTATCAAACAACATCACAAATAATATGTACCTTGAATCAAAATATCCCGAAGATCCAAATGAGGATGGATGGTGCTCTAGCGACTCAGACAGGATCGCAAAAACCCACCACTGCGCCACAAACAGGATCGCAAAACTCCGACACACGATACTATCCTCGCAACAACGCAAAAAGAGACCCATAAAGTGCTCTGGAAACAATGGATGGGGGCGCAGTTATTATAGCTGAGGTGATGTTGTGGTCACCAATCGGAGCTGTAGGGCGTTAACGAAAGAAAACAAAGTCCCGCCTGCGCCGCTGACTAATACGTCGTTAACGAGGTCGCACATCGTTCACAAAAGGTGCCAGACACAGCGATATAGCGTCACCAGCGGGACGCCAACGATCAAAATACGGTCCAGAACTCTAGTGAACGATCAGCGAGATCACAGCAGGGGCCACGTCGTTACTACATGCCACACACAACTACGTCGCTAACGAGATTGCTAAATAGTGACGTATTTTAGCGATCTCATTAACAACCTTGTTTAGTGTGGCATACCCTTTAGAATTTATATGTAAGGTTCTGTGTACATGTTCCTGAAACTCAGTTTGTTCGTCAGCCATTTTACTTTCTGTCTTGCTGCAGCTATCTTGCCCTCAGTCAAAATGGAGTTTCCAGCTTGCATGTTCCCGCCCTGATTCTCTCCTTTTGCTTCTTAAGCAGCCACAGCTGAGCAATCAGTGCTTCAGAATCTAGCCTGCAGTGAACCTGTGACCTGACTCCTAAAGCCTTGGACCTTGTACTCCAGCTATTCCTACTGAGGAACTCTGAAGCACTTGTGGACTCTGAACCCTGCTCTTTGAAAGACCCACGTTTGCATGGACTTACGGTAACAGAGAAGAAGATCCTGAACCTGTTGTGGAGAGTGATTGCTGAGCTTAGATTACTCTGGCCTGCTGTGTCTCCTGCTTCTGTGTCTGCAAACTGTGTGACTATTTTTGCCAACTTGTATGAAGTAATACAAGACTTTCTATATCAAACCTGTGTCTCATGTATTTTCATCGCACCCAAGCACAAGACGCTATATGAACTGTACTACATACATTACAAGATTCTGAAGCCAAAACGTTAGTGTCTGCTGGGTCTGGAAAGGCTGTGTCTGCTGTAACTGTGGATATCGGATGTCCGGTTGTACTTTCTGTGATGACAGTGGTTGTGACTTCTCACAACCATTCCAGGTGAGCAATTCCCTAAAGTGTTTTTTTTTCTGCAGTGTTACCACAGGTAAACACTATTGTTTTTTTTTTTTTTTTTTTCTTCTCTTTTCTCTTTTTTGTCTGCTGTAACTGTGGATATCAGATGTCCGGGTGAACTTTCTGTGATGATAGTGGTTGTGACTTCTCACAACCATTCCAGGTGAGCAGTTCCCTTAATTTTTTTTTCTCTCTGCAGTGTTACCACAGGTAAACACTATTGTTTTTTTTTTTTTCCTCTCCTTTTTTTCTTCTCTTTTCTCTTTTTTGTCTGCTGTACTGTGGATATCAGACATCCGGTTGTACTTTCTGTGATGACAGTGGTTGTGACTTCTCACAACCATTCCAGGTGAGCAATTCCCTTAAGTTTTTTCTTTTTGCAGTGTTACCACAGGTAAACACTATTGTTTTTTTTTTCCTTTCTTTTCTCTTTTTTGTCTGCTGTAACTCTGGATATCAGATGTCTGGTTGAAACTTTCTGTGATGATAGTGGTTGTGACTTCTCACAACCATTCCAGGTGAGCAGTTCCCTTAATTTTTTTTTCTCTCTGCAGTGTTACCACAGGTAAACACTATTGTTTTTTTTTTTTTCTCCTCTCCTTTTTTTCTTCTCTTTTCTCTTTTTGTCTGCTGTACTGTGGATATCAGACATCCGGTTGTACTTTCTGTGATGACAGTGGTTGTGACTTCTCACAACCATTCCAGGTGAGCAATTCCCTTAAGTTTTTTCTTTTTGCAGTGTTACCACAGTAAACACTATTGTTTTTTTTTTCCTTTCTTTCTCTTTTTTGTCTGCTGTAACTCTGGATATCAGATGTCTGGTTGAAACTTTCTGTGATGATAGTGGTTGTGACTTCTCACAACCATTCCAGGTGAGCAGTTCCCTTAATTTTTTTTTCTCTCTCTGCAGTGTTGTCACAGGTGAACACTATTGTTTTTTTTTCTCTCCTCTTCTTCCAGTAATCCTGTCTTAAAAGATCGGAAAATGGAGGCCCGCATAAAGGAACTTTGCGGAGTGACTGATAATATCCTTGCAGATTTGCAGAATATAAAGACCCGTTTTTCAAGCCTACAGGACCTCACTAATCACAATTTGCAAGTGTTTGGACAGACTGCCCAGGATTTGCGAGCCAGGATTGAGGTTCTAGAAGAGCGAGTCCAGGCTCCTGCCGTAGCCCCGAGTTCTGGGATTCCCAAGTTGCCCCCTTTTCGTTTTGGCGGTGAACGTGAGAAATTCAGGGGATTTATTAATCAATGCAATCTTTTTTTTTCTGCACATGCTTCACAATTTCCCACTGAACGATCTAAGGTGCTTACTATAATTATGTTGCTTACCAACAAGGCTTTGATGTGGGCAAACCCTCTGATTGAGACTGAGGATGATTGTTTGAATCACCTTGATGCTTTTATTTCAGCCATGGGGCAGGTGTTTGATGACCCCAATCGAGGTGCAACAGCTGAAGCAGCCATGTTAGCTTTGCGCCAAGGTAAGCACTCGGTAGCTGAATATGCCTTGGATTTCAGGAGATGGGCCCTTGATACCACCTGGGACAGTTCCGCCAAAAAATCTATTTTTCGAAAGGGGTTATCTCCACTGATTAAGGATGAACTTGCTCGTGCCGACCCTCCCACTGCGTTAGGTGACTTTATTAACTACTGCATCCGTATTGATACTCGTCTGACTGAACGCAGGCAAGAGAGATGGTTCGAAAGCAATCGCACTAACCTTTTCCTACCTTCCTCTCCAGCTAAGGAACCTTTGAGTAGGATTACACGGGAACCTGAACCTGAACCCATGCAGGTAGACTCTTTACAACGACGGGTTAGTGATGCACGCAAGGAACATCGTTTTAAGGAGAATCTATGTTTCTATTGTGGTAAGTCAGGGCACTTCATTATAAACTGCCCCAGCCGTTCTCGTAAGACTACTGCAGCACTCATTCATTGTGAGTGTTGCGAGAGGGGATCTGTCAGGTCCGAGCCTCAGGCTCCAGAGAGATCTGCAGCAACAGATCTTGATTTCTCGGACTTAAACTCCGTTACCTCTGAGGACGTTGACTGTGTAAACGCTGCCATTTTTCAAGTTTCCTCAGCGGTGTCCCAGCTGAGTTGTAAGAAAAACAATTCTCATTGCTTTCTTTCCATCAAACTCTGGGTTGATTCAGCTTGGGTGTCTAGCTCTGCTATGATCGACTCAGGGGCAAGTGGAAATTTTATGGATGTCTCCTTTGCTCTGAAACAGGGGATACGTTCAGTGAAGAAGACTACTCCAGTACAGATGGAAACTGTGGATGGCTCCCTGCTGACCTCTGGACCAGTGGATCAGGAAACAGAGCCTTTGAGGGTTCTTATGGGTAAAGATCATCAGAGAAACTGTCCTTTATGCTTATCTCTTCTCCCCACTTTCCCATTATTCTAGGGCTACCATGGCTGCAGGCTCAGAATCCTACCATTAACTGGGAGACCAAGGAATTACACTTTCCAGAGAAACAGATGAGTCCAAAAGTTTCAGCTTGCTCTGTTCCTAAAGGAACCATGTCAGTCCCTGAACTACCAGCTGTATACCAGGACTATGTGGATTTATGTGACAAGAAGAACGCTGACCAGCTTCCTCCTCACCGTCCATATGATTGTCCAATTGAATTATTGCCTGGAGCAGAGATACCTTTTGGTAAGATCTACCCCCTGGCGGGGCCCGAGCTAAAGGCTTTAAAGGATTACATAGACGAAAATCTAGCCAAGGGCTTCATACGCCCCTCTTCATCTCCTGCAGGTGCACCCATCTTCTTTGTAAAGAAGAAAGATGGATCTCTGAGACCATGCGTAGACTATAGGGAACTCAATAAGGTTACTATTAGAAACCGTTATCCATTGCCTTTAATCCCTGAGTTATTGGAGAGAGTGCGACATGCCAAAATTTTCTCTAAACTAGATCTTCGTGGGGCCTATAACTTAGTCCGTATTAGACCTGGGGATGAATGGAAGACTGCATTCAGGTCACGCTATGGACACTTTGAATATCTAGTTATGCCTTTTGGTCTGAGTACCGCCCCAGCCACTTTCCAACACTTGGTGAATGACATCTTCAGGGATCTCCTAGATACATTCGTGGTAATTTATTTGGATGATATTCTAATTTTTTCTAACTCCACAGAGGAACATCATGGACATGTGAGAATGGTCTTGGAACGTCTAAGACAAAATCATCTTTACATCAAACTTGAAAAGTGTGAATTCCATAGGACCGAAATTCAATTTCTGGGGTATGTACTGTCTACACAAGGAATTAGTATGGATGGAAGCAAAACCCAAGCCATCAAGGATTGGCCAAGTCCTAGAAATGTGAAGGAGGTACAGCGCTTCATCGGGTTTGCCAACTCCTATAGACGTTTCATTAGAAATTTCTCTGAGGTAGTGTCACCTATCACCCAACTTACCCGGAAAGAGTCTAGGTTCTCCTGGACTCCCCAAGCCCAGGAAGCATTTTCCCGTCTAAAAGATAAATTTACCACTGCACCTATCCTAGTACATCCCAACCCCGAGCTTGCCTTCATAATAGAGGTGGATGCTTCAGATTGTGCCGTTGGAGCTATACTCTCTCAGAGAACAGGTGAGAAGAATGTCTTGCATCCCTGTGCCTTCTTTTCCCAGCAGTTGTCTTCGGCTGACAGGAACAACGATGTGGGCAATAGAGAGTTGTTGGCCATTATTGCCGCCTTCAAAGAATGGAGACACGTTCTTCAGGGAGCTGCACAGCAAATAGTCGTCCTGACAGACCATCGTAACCTTGAGTTTATCAGGTCAGCTAAGTGCCTGACTGCTCGCCAGGCTCGCTGGAATCTTTTCTTAAACCAATTTAATTTTATCATTTCTTATAGACCAGGATCGCGCAATGGAAAGGCTGATGCACTCTCTAGGATTTACTCAGCAGAGACACGTCCAATTACTCCTCCTAAGACTATTCTTCCTGACTCTAGATTCCTAGGAGTAATTCATAATCAAGACCTACTTAAGGACATCAAGGAAGCATACCATGCGGATTCCTTTTTGGCACAACCCCCAAGGGACGTAAGTCTTGTCTTTAAGAATGGTGTGTGGATTCAGGGACAACGCCTGTATATTCCTGAAACAGTCAGATTGAGAGTATTGCAACTCATTCACGATTCCAAGATAGCTGGGCATAGAGGAATTCTAAAGACACAGGAATTTCTCTCTCGTTTCTTTTGGTGGCCCACTTGCAGGAAGGATGTTTTAAACTATGTCACTTCATGTGAAGTCTGTGCAAGATGCAAAACACCTCGCTCCTCACCAACTGGTCTGTTACAGCCTCTTCCCACCCCGTCCCGCCCGTGGGGATCCATTTCTATGGACTTCATTGTGGAGTTACCAACCTCTCAAGGGAAGAACACCATTCTAGTGGTGGTTGACCGTCTAACAAAGGCAGCTCCTTTTATCCCTTGTGTCGGCTTACCCACTGCAAAACAGACATCAGATTTGATGATTAAAGATGTGTTTTGCTTACATGGAGTACCGGATGAGGTTATTTCGGATCGAGGGGTGCAATTCACTTCTAGGTTTTGGCAAAATTTCTGTGCAGCATTGGACATTAAAGTAAACCTTTCTTCTGCTTTTCATCCCCAGACTAATGGACAGACCGAACGAACCAATCAAACCCTGGAGCAGTATCTCCGCTGCTTTATCTGCCACCTACAGGATGATTGGGTGGATCTACTTCCATTAGCTGAGTTCTCGTATAACAACTCTCAGAGTGCCTCCACTAAGCAGTCTCCTTTTTACTCTAATCTAGGTTATCATCCTAACATTCTACCATGATTTCCCATAGAAACGCCTTTACCAGCAGTGGCTGAAAGAATCACGTCTTTACAGAAGAATATGGATCTTCTAAAGGAGAATCTGGAATCGGCTCAGGAAAGGTACAAGAAAGCAGCAGATAAATTTCGTAAACCTGCACCAGCTTTCAAGGTAGGAGACTTGGTCTGGCTGTCAACCAGAAATCTTAAGTTAAGGATTCCATCGTCTAAGTTGGGACATAAGTACATTGGACCCTATAAAATCAGTAAAATTATAAGTGCCGTTGCTTGTCGTCTTCAACTGCCCAGAACTATGAGACTTCACCCTGTCTTTCATGTATCCCTACTAAAGGCTGCGACACCCAATACGTTTCCTGGACGTTCTTCTCCTTGCCCTGACCCAGTGCTAGTCGATGGTCAGGAAGAATTTGTGGTGGAAAGGATTTTAGATTCCAGGTTGTATAGAAATCAGTTACAATATCTGATTAAATGGCAGGGCTACCCAGTGGAGGACAACTCATGGGAACCAGTCAATAACGTTAATGCTCCTCGCTTGCTCCGTCAGTTTCATCAGAGGTACCCACACAAGCCTGGCCTGAGGTCATCCGGAGGTTGTCCCTAAGGGGGGAGTAATGTAAGGTTCTGTGTACATGTTCCTGAAACTCCGTTTGTTCGTCAGCCATTTTACTTTCTGTCTTGCTGCAGCTATCTTGCCCTCAGTCAAAATGGAGTTTCCAGCTTGCATGTTCCCCCCCTGATTCTCTCCTTTTGCTTCTTAAGCAGCCACAGCTGAGCAATCAGTGCTTCAGAATCTAGCCTGCAGTGAACCTGTGACCTGACTCCTAAAGCCTTGGACCTTGTACTCCAGCTATTCCTACTGAGGAACTCTGAAGCACTTGTGGACTCTGAACCCTGCTCTTTGAAAGACCCACGTTTGCATGGACTTACGGTAACAGAGAAGAAGATCCTGAACCTGTTGTGGAGAGTGATTGCTGAGCTTAGATTACTCTGGCCTGCTGTGTCTCCTGCTTCTGTGTCTGCAAACTGTGTGACTATTTTTGCCAACTTGTATGAAGTAATACAAGACTTTCTATATCAAACCTGTGTCTCATGTATTTTCATCGCACCCAAGCACAAGACGCTATATGAACTGTACTACATA
Organism: Oophaga sylvatica; assembly: GCA_033576555.1. Classification (NCBI taxonomy): domain Eukaryota; kingdom Metazoa; phylum Chordata; class Amphibia; order Anura; family Dendrobatidae; genus Oophaga; species Oophaga sylvatica. Next base: position 182,309,329 of record JARQOD010000005.1, on the reverse strand, counting down.
CATTACATTATAAGGCAATAATCCCTGACTAGATGACTGTCATACGTTATAGCTACTGCCACTGCCACACCTCACCCTACACAAATTGCAGATAAGAAGTGGAAATTCCAGTTCCAGTAGAGTAAAGTTTCCCACCACTACCTTCTTACATATAGATGCTAGAGAGAAACTGTGAGTGGACACATTAAATCAGTTAATTTTGCCTGCTTTGATGAATTTCTGAGAACAGAACAACATAAAAAACATGAATCGATCAATGATTCCATGGAAAAAACAGCAAAGCTTAGGATTTATAAGGCAATAATCCCTGACTAGATGCCTGTCAAACGCTATACCTAGTGTCACACCTCACCCTACATGAATTGCAGTTAAGATAAGCATTATTGTAGAATATAGAAGAGATTTGAAATGGCCTTGATAAGATTTTTTTGTTGTTCGTGGCAGCAACAAACGCTGGAGGAATGCAAGTAAAGGGTATGTCACACTAAGCGAGATCGCTAACGAGATCGCTAATGAGATCACTACTGCGTCACCATTTATGATGCAGTAGCGATCTCGTTAGCGATCTCGTTTGCGACTTAGCTGTGTCTGACATGTAGCAGCGATGTGGCCCCTGCTGAGATGTCGTTGATCTCTTATAAACGTTCTGAGCCGTTTTTTGGTCGTTGGTGTCCCGCTGGTGAGCCTGAATCGCTGAGTGTGACACCCTTTATGAACGACTTCACCAGCATCGCAGGTGGGACTAGGTTTTCCCAACGACCGCAGAGGTCGTTATACAGATCGCTGATGAGATGTGTTTGGAATCACAGATAGCTAATGAGTTGTGTTTGGAATCTCACAACTAAAGGGTATGCCACACTAAACAAGGCCGTTAACGAGATCGCTAAAATACGTCACTATTAAGCGATCTCGTTAGCGACGTAGTTGTGTGTGGCATGTAGCAACGACGTGGCCCCTTCTGTGATCTCGTTGATCGTTCACTAGAGTTCTGGACCGTATTTTGATCGTTGGCGTCCCGCTGGTGAGCCTGAATCGCTGTGTTTGGCACCTTTTGTGAACGATGTGCGACCTCGCTGACGACGCATTAGTCAGCGGCGCAGGCGGGACTTTGTTTTCTTTCGTTAACGCCCTACAGCTCCGATTGGTGACCACAACATCACCTCAGCTATAATAACTGCGCCCCCATCCATTGTTTCCAGAGCACTTTATGGGTGACTCTTTGTGCGTTGTTGCGGGGAGAGTATCGTGTGGCGGAGTTGACCTTATTTTGCTCTGTTTGTGCGCAGTGTGGGTTTTTGCGTCCTGTCTGAGCATCATCCATTTGATTTTATCTCCGGATATTTATTCAGTAATATTGTTCGTGATGTTGTTTGATATGTTTTAACCTTTTTTTTTTTTTTCGTCTGCTTTATTTATTTTACACCCTGACCTTATTTTCTTTTTATTTTATTTTCCGTCTGCTTTATTTATTTTACACCCCTGACCTTATTTTTATTTTTCCGTCTGCTTTATTTATTTTACACCCCTGACCTTATTTTTATTTTTCCGTCTGCTTTATTTATTTTACACCCCTGACCTTATTTTTATTTTTTCGTCTGCTTTATTTATTTTACACCCCTGACCTTATTTTTATTTTTCGTCTGCTTTATTTATTTTACACCCCTGACCTTATTTTTATTTTTTCGTCTGCTTTATTTATTTTAGACCCCTGACCTTATTTTTTTTTTATATTTTTTCGTCTGCTTTATTTTTTTTACACCCCCCACCATTTTAGACATTTGTAAACTGTATATTAAATGTTAACTGAAAAGTTTAATTTTTTTTTTTTTATATATTTTTTATTTTATTCTTTATTTTATTTTGTTTAAACACTTTATTAATAGTAATTAATTAGTAATTAACTTTTCTCTTCTTTACCGTACAGGTTGCACATAATGAACCTGTCCACCGCAGAGCGTATGATTGTGGCAGTTGCACTGTCAATGGAGGCAGATCGTCAGGAAGAGGCGCGGGTGGAAGAGAGGCGCTCCAAGCGAAAGCGTCGCATGTGGACCAGAGAATGGCTGGAGCAGAGGTCCAAATTCTCCCACATGCATCTAGTGAGGGAGTTGCAGGAGAAGAATCCGCAGGATTTCCGGAATTATCTACGGATGTCGGAGGATTCATTCAAGCTCCTACTGGAAGCTGTGAGGCCATTCATTGAACGGCAGGATACAAGGATGCGTGCAGCTGTTTCAGCAGAGGAACGTTTGGCAGTAACGCTGCGATTTCTGGCAACCGGACGTTCAATGAAGGATTTGCAATATTCTGCTGCAATTTCTCAGTCGCTGTTTGGAGAACTAATTCCGGAGACATGCAACGCCATCGTCCGCAGTTTACGGAGCTACATGCCTTTTCCCAAATCAGTGTTGGAATGGCAAATTATTGCCTCTGATTTTGAAAGGATTTGGCAGTTCCCAAACTGTGGTGGTGCCTTGGATGGCAAACATGTGCGGATCACGCAACCAGCCAAAAGCGGATCCTTTTTCATAATTACAAGGGCTACTTCAGCGTGATCCTCATGGCCCTTGTTAATGCCAATTATGAATTTATTGACGTTGATGTTGGCATGAACGGAAGGGCTTCTGACGGTGGCGTTTTGGAGCACACAAGTTTTGGTGAACGGTTGTTTAATAATAAACTTAACTTGCCAATCAACATGGACACCACCGCCAACCTAAACTTTGTGTTTGTGGGCGATGAAGCCTTCCCCCTTCATGCGCATCTTGTGAAACCATATCCACAAAAGACTTTGACAGGGGAAAGGCAGATTTTTAATTACAGACTGTCTAGGGCACGGCGCGTTGTGGAGAATGCCTTCGGCATAATGGCCAATCGCTTCAGGGTTTTCCACACTCCAATCAACATGAAGCTGGAATCCATAGACTCTGTGGTGTTGGCCTGTTGTGTGCTGCACAATTTTCTACGCAAACGCGATGCTGGTACTTACAGTCCGCCAGGCTTCATGGACTCGGACAGCAATGGTGACGTGGTGCTCGGAGAATGGCGTGACAATGATCCCGCTATTGCAGGCCTTCAACCTGTCAATCAAGGCAGGAGCAAGGACGATGCGAAGGCCGGCAGAGACAAGTACTGCCATTACTTTAACGGGCCTGGTGCAGTGAGTTGGCAGCATCAGGTCTAGTTTGATTTTGATAATGTTTGACTTTTGCCTTTTTTTAACAATGTTTTTATAATAAAAAAATGTTATTTTAAAAATGCATTTGTGTTTTTTTTCAATTATTTTACCTATATGGGAGAAGGGCTAATGATGGGTGAGATGTGGGGAGGGAGTAATGGGGATGGCAAAGAGACATGTTACCAGCAGCTGCAGTTTTTAAAATCTTTTTAAAGGCTTTTTTGTTGTATATTTTTTGTTTTACATTGTATCTACTTGTCACACACGGGGTCATGGAGTACCATCAGTCATAGGAGTTAATTGTTAAAAAAATAAAGAAAAAAGTTTCAAATATTTACAATTATTTTAAGGGCCTATGGTCTCACTAGCGTTCAAACATTATAATTAAATATAACAGATAATACACCACTGCTGCATATATAAAGTTTAAATATATAATATATATATATTATAGTCATATATGAAAGGTTAAAAAAATGTTCTAAATATATTTGAAAATTCTTGGGAGGTAAAGGTCAACATTCACCAGGGAATCACAGCTATTCACAGATAAGCGACGCCATTGTGATCGCAATGTGAGTATTGTCACGAGCTCCAGCTATCCAGATATGCATACAGATATGCAAAAAGCCATTGTGATTGCAAAGGCGAAGATTCTCGAGCCCCAACCATACAGATATGCGACGTCATTGTGATCGCTATGTGAGTATTGTCACGAGCTCCAGCTATCCAGATATGCATACAGATATGCAAAAAGCCATTGTGATTTCAAAGGTGAAGATTATCGAGCCCCAACCATACAGATATGCGATGTCATTGTGATCGCTATGTGAGTATTATCACGCACTCCAGCTATACAGATATGCATACAGATATGCAAAAAGCCATTGTGCTTGCAATGGTACTGTGAAAGATTACGAGCTCGATAGGCGTGACTGAGCGCGACCTTTTGCACGCCCCTCATCACAGATTGGTGGTCAGTATTTATCTCATAGATATTCATCACAGCTCCCCCGGCTTTGTGATTGGATGACCGCGTCATAAAAGACGACGCATCAGCACTCCTCTCCATTGCTCTCGAGCAGAAGCGGTTCTTTTCAAATCTCCAGCATCGTTCCAGTGTGTCCTGCTAGCATTTGTAGCTACTACTGCGATCCAGTTTGCGCCACTATTGCGGTTGCTGCGTTCCAGTCTACGGCTTTGGGGTTTTTGCGATCCAGTCTGTGGCGTTATATCCTCTGCGATCGTTTGTGACTGTAATGTATGTAGTACAGTTCATATAGCGTCTTGTGCTTGGGTGCGATGAAAACACAGGAGTCACAGGTTTGATATAGAAAAGTCCTGTATTACTTCATACAAGTTGGCAGAAATAGTCACACAGTTTGCAGACACAGAAACAGGAGACACAGCAGGCCAGAGTAATCCAAGCTCAGCAATCACTCTCCAATACAGATTCAGGATCTTCTTCTCTGTTACCGTAAGTCCATGCAAACGTGGGTCTTTCAAAGAGCAGGGTTCAGAGTCCACAAGTGCTTCAGAGTTCCTCAGTAGGAATAGCTGGAGTACAAGGTCCAAGGCTTACAGGAGTCAAGTCACAGGTTCACTGCAGGCTAGATTCTGAAGCACTGATTGCTCAGCTGTGGCTGCTTAAGAAGCAAAGGAGAGAATCAGGGCGGGAACATGCAAGCTGGAAACTCCATTTTGACTGAGGGCAAGATAGCTGCAGCAAGACAGAAAGTAAAATGGCTGACGAACAAACTGAGTTTCAGGAATATATACATAGAACCTTACAGTGACGCTAATTTGTTTCCCTATTTCCTTTTTTTTTTTCAAAAATCACAAACAAGTTTTGTAAGGTAGGTATATTTTTTGTCACATTTAATTTTTATTTTTTCTTTAATTTTACAGATCCATTTTAGATCTCTGCTGTTGTTTACCATTGTCGTCCATCAATTTTTTTTTTGCCATTGTTTTGTTCAGGCACGCCCACCAATTTTAGGATCCCAGAGCTCTGTCAATGTTTGCTCCTGCTGCGCCCACAACCACCATTTTGTGATCCCTGCTTTTTTTGGCTGTTTTTTTCCGTAATTGTTCATCTATAATTTTTTTATTTTTTTTTCAATTGTTTTGTTCTGGCACGACCACCACCACCACCATTTTATGATCCCAGCTCTGTCAATGTTTACTCCAGCTGCGCCCACAACCACCGTTTTATGTTCCCTGCTGTGTTCTATGTTGTAGGCTATGTAAGCATTTTATTTAACCATTATGCCGTTCTCACATAATCATTTTTTTTATAACAGATGGCTGATAAGCAGGAATTTTTGCGGGAGTTTATCGAGCTGTACCGCTCAATGCCGTGCCTGTGGAAAATAAAGTCGGCTGATTACTGTAACAGGCTTAAAAAGAAGGACGCATACCAAAAACTGGTGGAGCTCTGCAAGAACAGTTACCCAGATGAACCGGTGGATGAGTCATCGGTGAAAAAACGCATTCAGGCCCTCCGCACAGTGTACAAAAAAGAGCTCAATAAAGTTATAAATTCTAACAAATCTGGAGCGGGGGCCGAAGATGTTTATGTCCCCCAACTGTGGTACTTTGATCTGTTCGCTTTTACAAGGGACCAAGAAATACCCAGACAAGGGACATCCATGTCGAATCTAGACCCAGTGATCCAGCCGGACACCCCTGTCATACATGTAAGTACCTTTGTATTACAACACATTTTAATGTACATGCCAAAGTGTACTTAAATTTAAAAAATATAATTGTGAAATGTAGATAAAATGGCAGAATTAATCCCTTCATGTACTGATAATTTATCTAGCTCAATGGTTGAGGCCTATCCATTTACAAGTGTCGTTTTCACATTTTTGCTGTTTTTGGGTATAGTGTGAAGATTAATTTCTTTGTCTTTACAAGTGTCGTTTTCACATTTTTGCTGTATATGGGTGTTATAGTGTGAAGATTAATTTCTTTGTCTTTGTGATTTACCATTTGTTTTTTGTTCATGCAGGACACAGAAGAGGCCGTCTCCACACCTGCAACTGAACAAGACAGCATGGCGTTGATCCAAGATGAAGAAGAGCCACCATCCTCATCTGTGCGGCGCCGGCTTTCACTTTCAGGAAGGAAAAGGAAGGCTCCCACCTCGGCTACCACCTCGGCTACTCCTGAATTGGTGGAAATTGCGAAAAAAGTGCTTACGGCAGAAAAAAAACAACCTTAAATAACAGGGTTTGCATACTTTGCTAATGAGAGGCTCTCTACACTGGATCCTGTTCAGCGGCTTCATGCAGAGAGACTCATGTTTGAGGTACTGACTGAAGCGTCTTTTGGAAACCTGGATAACAGATATGTCGTCATGCCAAGACCGCAGTACCCGGACTACTCATGGCTAGTGTTGAGCGATACGATAATGCAAATATCGGCTATCGGCCGATATTAGCTCTATTGGCCTTTCGATAATTCGTTTCGATATTTTCGTCTTATCGAATACCGGAATCGGATTTGTCACTGTCACTGTGAGTGTCCGTCGGTCGGGTCTGTCAGGAGTCAGCGGCACTTACCTGGCAGAAGATCTCCGGCGGTCACGTCCTGGACTGCTTGATGGCCGCCATTATCTTCTCCCTGGCGGTCACATGCAGTTTTTCGCGATAACTGCAGTGACTGCAGGGTAATCCCGGCCGTAAACCAGTCCAATGACGTCACCGCCGGGGAAGCAGGTAATCAGCTGTGCTGCGCCGGGATGACAGGCTCTGCCTGTCATTCTGATGTAGCAGAGCTGGATCGTCGTGGGACACTCGTTACTATGGACTGCGTCGGTCAGGTGGTATACTTTTTTTTTTTTTTTTTCATTTTTTTACAGGAGATCGATGGCGTCGCAGGATGAGACTGTAATAAAAGTAATGAAAACTGTGTTTTTTTTTTTTTTATTAAATTAAAAAACTTTTTTATGAACATTCACCCGTCCGGGTACATAAACAATTTAACTATTTACATACAGGGACCCTGTCCGGGTTATTTATAATTCTTTGGCAGGGGTGTTCCAGGTACCACCTGGTACTCTTCTGATGCTTGCCAAACATCCGAGGCACCAAGGACCACCAGGACCTGATGACGTCGTGTGGCCTGTACAGTCAAGTCGTGACCCGCTATCTGGGTCTGTGTGGCCACCTCTTTCATCTCCCTCCGGGTCTGGAACCCTATGTCCCGGACTGAACGAACCCCAGGGGGCCTAACAGGCGCCGGGTACGGGCCAGCTATACTTATCATGTCCATAGCTGGGGCTGCTGAGGAGACCACTGAGGGAGGCTTGGGAGATTTATGGCGTGGGTGGGCACTTTTGCAGAGGCCTGGATGTGGGAGGCTGAAGGCTCCGAGGGTCTCACAGGTTCCTGACACTCTGGGGAGTAGGGGTCGCACCTGGTAACATTTAGGGCGTACCATCCATTGTAACCCCAGTGTCGGGTGTAAGTCACCAAGTCTCCTGGCAACAGGTCCCTCCCCGGGTGTCCTTCTGGGAGGTGAGCCTCCACGTCCCGCCGGTTCACAAAAACTTCTAAATAAAGTCCAGGCTCCTGGATGAAGCCCCAACCACCTTTCAATTTAAAGCTCCGTACTGCACCCTTACGCCACGGCTCACACAGGGTTCCTTTATCCTTTCTCATCCGGTCCTTATCTGCCCGGTCCTTCTCCAGCTGACGTTGGCGAAGTTTTTGGGATTCTCGCTGCTCCCTTTGTCGCTCTGCTTCCCGCTCCCAACGTCTCCACTCTTCCTCCTGACGCCGGTTGTAATTCTCCTCCACCAGCTGCTCCATGTCTCCACCATCAAACTGCAGCTTACAGTGTCCGGTTTGCGGCAGCTCTCCTGGCGCCCCCCAGTCCTGGCGGCGCTCACCTGCGGAGGAAGCAGCCGGCTCTGGAACAGATGACAGTCGGGGCTCCGGTACAGACAGGTAGACCTCTGGTGCCTGCGCGGCCTCCTCCATGAGGACGGGTGTCGCTTCTTCTGTCTCAGCGACGGGGGCAGACAGCGGGATCCGGGGTGCTGCCGGTGCAGAGTTTTTTGCACGAACGAGTGCCTCCACTGCGACAACGTCAACCGGATCACATTGCAAGGACTCCTCTACTAGAACGGGTGCCTCACCTTCCGGTACAGACACTTCAGGTAAGAGGGATTGGCGCCGCTCCAAGTTTAGTTTTAGGGCACGCCAGCTCGCTTCCATCCTGGCGACCTCCTCCCGGTGCCGGGCAAGGCCTCTTAGGGTATCCTCCGCTTCTTGCAGCGTAGGAGGGTTTCCAGGCCGGGTGCCCAACGGTGGTTCCGTGGCGATCGGGTCGCTTCCGTGGGGGGAGAGCTCTGACTGCTCCATCCCTTCACACTTCTGCTCGTGTCCATTAGCCATCTCTGCCAAGTCACATGTGTCATTAGCATCTGGAGAGGGCCCCTCTTTTGTAGGGAGGCGGGACCTTCGTGTTAGTTTCCGCACACTGAGGAGGATGAGGAGGCGGAACTGAAGAGCTGTGGGGCACGATCTTACATTGCAGTACCATTTAGAGTGGTCGGCCATCGTTTTCTGCGCCACTGAGTGAGTGTACACCCACGAAGAGCACGTCCTTCTTCTTCACCAGTGCCTCGTCGTGACGCAGATATGGCGGAAAAATGGCAAATACATTCTCTGATGATTTTAGCAATTCTCAAGCACAAAACCAGTTCAATTCAGGCACACAGGACTCGCTTATAGCGAGCTACAGAATCCTGTTCGTGACGCCCAAGTTGAGTCGCACAGAGCCAGAGGTTTTGGGGGTACTCGGCACCGAGCCCGTCGACTTCTATGGGGTATGTCACGGCTTTACCCGGCAATTGAATCAGAGTCTATTTTACTATGTAGAAGTGTATAAACTATAAATATATGTATATATATATGTCACAATGACATGTATATATATATATGTATTCTATGTGTGTATATTTTGTGTTTACAACGAAAGAAAGGTTTTTTTTTGTTGCGATATTTTGTTCCCATAGACTTACATGGGACTTCCGGTATCGAAATCGGATATCGACGATATTTAGTGATATCGGCGATACAATTTCGATACGATATTTTTAGATATCGAGCAATATCGCTCAACACTACTCATGGCCGCACAATCCTGTGCCGAACCCAATTGGGCAAAATCCAGCAAACCCAAACGTTGGTGCTCCCCCTTATTTTTATACACGCAGAAGCAGCGTGGTAATGGCAATTACGATCCATCTTACCAGCAGTTGTAGTTTTAAAAATGTTTTACAAAAGTATTTTTTTGTTGTTTATATATTTTTTACATTGATACCTTTTTTAATAAAAATCTTATTTATCTAATGAATTGTGGTCTTTTGTTATGTAATGTCAACTATTAAAATGTTGTATTTTTATTACATCTACTTGTCACACACGGGGTCATGGGAATACCAGCTATCATAGGAGTTCCATCATAGGGAAAAAATGAAATGAAAAAAATTTCAAAAATTAACATTTCATTTAAAGGTCCCTGGTCACACTAGCGCTAAAACCTTATACTAAAAAATAATACACCACACCTGCGTAGATTAAAGTAAAGTAAAGTAGAAAATATATATTGTTTTCATATATATATATTTTTTTTAAAAGAAATCAAATTTAAATAAAAACAAAAAACAGTAACATAATAACATAAAAAATTATATACAAAATATTAACAAAATAAAAATAATTAACAAAAAAAAAATTAATGAGGGCCCCGGAGTCCAGGAAATGCCCTCTCCAGCATCACCCCGTGTTGATGCAGAGCTCCCATGGCATGTTGCAGCTCTGCCACCGCTGTCTGCATGGCTCCCACCACGCTGCTCATTGCCGCCATCAGCCGGCGGTGTAACTGAAACAGGTCCTGGGCAGTTGGGATTTCTGTGGAGGTAAAGGTAACAGTTAACCAGGGAATTCAGTTGAAACATCAACATGTACATGTTATGTTTGTTAACACTTACGGTTTTCCTCAGAGGAACCGCTGACCGCCCACCCAGAACCTGTTGCTCCGCCGGCTAGGGAAAAAAAGGAAAAAAAATTATATCACAACAGTCATTACACATAAGACCTTACAAAGTTCTCAAACTTGTCTGAAGCTTATATAATGTGTGTTAATTACCTGATGGGGAGCCTGCATCCGTGTCCCGGGATGATGCTGGATAGAAGGTAACGTCTGGGGAAGGGCTGGAACCCACCGAGTCACGAGGGGGGTTGCTGCCGATGAAGGGGTTGAAGGGTTGCAGAGGTGTGGTGAGGATGGTGGTGGAGGGGTAGCCGGGGAAGGAGATGGAGGTGGAGGGGTAGCTGGGGACGGTGGAGCCGCAGCAGCTGGTGAAGGTGGTGCTGTAAATAAAATATACAATTCAGTCAAATAATCCTTCTACTAACCCCGTTACTGCCAGTACTTCCATCTATGCCTGTAAACCCCCTCACGACTGGTACTCCCTTCACTGCCTGCCCTATCACTGCTGGTACTCCCATCGCTACTGGTCTGTCATGTGTGCATTGCCACGAAGATCG
>JARQOD010000005.1:182243670-182298483 GCA_033576555.1 Oophaga sylvatica | reverse complement strand
TCGCGGTTGCACATTTTGACTTCTCACAGCTGAGCTGCTGTTTCTTTGTGTTTGGCAGCTAGGGAGTTAATTCTGTCTGTGCTCGGTTCTGGGACTGGGTGCAGTTTCTCCCGGCTGCAATTGATTATTTGTTGATTGGTTTCCTTTAAATTCCTGGTTGTCTGCTTGGGGAGTTGCCAGTGAAACCTTCATGCAGACCACAGATAGGAATGAATCTGTATAGACTTTAGTTGTGAGCTCCTTAGTTGTTCTAAGCTCATCTTGGTTAGAGTTTATTTCCCAGACCATTTATGTTCCTTTGGTGTTTGAGTGTGTATGCAAGCGAGTGTTATCCTGTCTGTCTTATATGTCTAATCTGTGTATTTAGCTGAGATCAGCCCATATCCCTTTGGTGGTAGTCAGGATCCTTCTTAGGACTGATTACAGGGTTCAGGGTCTGATAGGAGACAGGGTTAGGTTGGAGACTTGGACCTCTGAACCATTATCAGTACCTCCAAGGTGAGGGATTAGTTAGGACCCCAGTTTAGGGTCAGGTTAGATCCTGGTCCACCTCTTCCCTGTTTCAGCTCATCAAGTCCTCAAGATTAACCCTGAGTTCAGCAGATATCGTGTCAGGTAAATCTATTCTATACTTACATGCTGATGTTGCTATACTAGTTGTTGTATAGAGTGTTGTTCCTGTATTAATAGTTTACTGACATTGTATACATATCATTAGACAGCGTGACATTTTCACTGGCCATAAAAATTATCTCCAGTTACCATGGATCCAGTAGCCCAGCTGGCTCTGCAGTTGCAGGGATTATCCATGGAGCTGATGGACATTAAGTCCAAAGTTTTGTCTCCCCTGGAGCAAACCAGAGTTGAACCTAAAGTAGCTCTCCCGGACAGGTTCACTGGTGGGCGAGACAAATTTTTCACCTTCCGGGAGGCATGTAAATTGTATTTTCGGCTTCGGCCTCGATCATCAGGGAGTGAGGAGCAGAGAGTGGGAATTGTTATCTCACTTCTGCAAGGGGACCCTCAATCCTGGGCATTTTCCCTTCCTCGGGATCCCCGGCTCTACTGTCTGTAGATCAATTTTTTACTGCCCTGGGATTGGTATATGATGACCCAGATCGGGTCTCTCTTGCTGAGACAAAATTACGTAAGATACAGCAGGGAGATCGTCCGGCAGAGGAATTTGCTTCTGAGTTTCGTAGATGGGCCACAGATACTCAGTGGAATGACCCAGCTCTTAGGAGCCAGTTTTGTCATGGGCTTTCTGATAAATTAAAAGACGTTTTGGCTCAGTATGAGTCTCCTCCTTCTCTGGAGGCTGCTATGGCCTTAGCTATCCGTACTGATAGACGGCTTCGGGAGAGGGGTGAGGTAACCCCACTCCCTGTTGTTTCTCCACCTACCACTAAAGTCCCTTATGTTGAGGTTCCCCTTGTCTGTTCGGATGAGCCTATGCAGTTGGGAGGGACATCATTTCGTAGGAGGGGATTGGCGGTACTCCGCAGGACTAGAAGATGTTTTTTCTGCGGGAAAGAGGGACATTTTGTTGGAGAATGTCCATCCCGTGCCTTGTTGAGCCAAAAGTCGCCGGAAAACTGTTAATCCCAGGTTGTGTGGTGGACGACAACCTGGGAGTATGTATTTCATCCGCCAGTTCTTCTCAGTTCCTTGTACCAGTGGAGGTGGTAGTTGGTACTAGAGTGGAGAGATTGTCTGTTCTTCTTGATAGTGGTTCCGGGGCTAATCTGGTTGACGCTCAGTTTGCTCAGGCTCAAGGTATGCATCAGAGTGTATTGGTCAAACCGATCCCTATATTCTCCATTGACGCCAGGCCTCTCGGCCAAGGTAGCTTTGTTCATGAGGTTCATAACATTGACCTTCGGGTAGGGGCAATACATAGGGAACAATTATCGTGTTATGTGTTGGAGGGTCTACCTACTCCCATTGTGTTGGGACTTCCTTGGTTGGTTAAACATAACCCTGTGATTAATTGGCAGTCCAGAGAAATAAGCCAATGGGGTGAGTTTTGCAAAAGCAACTGCATGAACACAGTCATCAGTGCGGTCGTGCCTAGTACATTGCCTCCTTTTTTGGAGGATTTTGGGGATGTTTTCTCTGAGGAGGGGTGTCAGAGTTGCCTCCTCATCGCGTGTATGACTGCTCTATTAATCTCCTTCCTGATGCTAAGTTTCCTAAAGCTAGGTTGTATAATCTTTCTGGTCCTGAGAGGCAGGCTATGAAAGATTATATTTCTGAAAGTCTGGCCAAAGGGCATATTAGACCTTCATCTTCCCCAGTAGCCGCGGGGTTCTTCTTTGTGAAGAAGAAAGATGGAGGCCTACGCCCTTGCTTGGATTTCCGCGAACTTAATCGGATTACTGTTCGAGATCCGTATCCACTCCCTCTTATTCCTGATCTCTTCAATCAAATTGTTGGCGCCAAATGGTTTTCTAAATTGGATCTCAGGGGGGCGTATAATCTGATTAGGATAAAAGAGGGGGATGAGTGGAAAACGGCGTTTAACACGCCGGAGGGACATTATGAGAACCTAGTCATGCCTTTTGGTCTGACTACTGCACCAGCAGTATTCCAACATTTTGTTAATGACATTTTTCGTCACCTTGTGGGGCTGTTTGTGGTTGTATATTTGGACGACATTTTAATTTACTCGCCAGATCTTGTGTCTCATCAGGAGCATGTGAGACAGGTGTTGCAGATCTTGCGAGACAATAAACTATACGCCAAACTGGAGAAGTGTGTATTTGCCGTACAGGAACTTCAGTTTTTGGGTTTTTTGGTGTCAGCCTCCGGTTTCCGTATGGACCCTGAAAAGGTGAGAGCAGTGCTTGAATGGGATCAGCCAGGGGATCTTAAGGCTCTGCAGCGTTTTTTGGGGTTTGCTAACTACTACCGGAAATTTATTTGTAATTTCTCATCTGTCGTCAAACCTCTCACTGACATGACAAGAAAAGGGACGGATTTTTCTAAATGGTCGGACAAAGCTTGCCAAGCCTTTTCCTCTTTGAAGAAATGTTTTGCTTCGGCACCCGTTCTCATCCAACCAGATGCATCTCAGCCGTTCATTGTGGAGGTGGATGCGTCTGACGTAGGGGTGGGTGCTATATTGTCCCAGGGTCCTCCCCTGGTAAATGGCATCCGTGCGCTTTCTTTTCTAAGAAATTGTCGTCCGCCGAAAGGAATTATGATATCGGCAATAGGGAACTTTTGGCCATTAAGTTAGCTTTTGAAGAATGGCGTCACTTTTTGGAGGGGGCAGTCCACCCGGTTACCGTTATTACTGATCACAAGAACCTGTTGTATTTGGAATCCGCTAAGCGTCTGAATTCCAGACAAGCTCGATGGTCGTTGTTTTTTACCAGGTTTAATTTTGTTGTCACTTATCGCCCTGGATCTAAGAATGTAAGGCGATGCCTTGTCTCGCAGTTTCCCAGGGGCCGGGAAAACGGATGACCCGAGTCCTATCCTTCTAGAGGGGGTGGTAGTGTCGGCTGTATTTTCTGAGCTTGAGGAGGAGGTGTTAGAGGCTCAGGGGGACGCCCCTGCAGGACCTCCAGGGAGACTGTTTGTCCCAAATCTGTTGAGACAAAAGGTTATTGAGGCACATCATAATTCTGCTCTAGCAGGACATCCAGGGAGTAAGGCTACTTTAGATCTCCTTTCTCGCCGGTTTTGGTGGCCTAATGCTAATAAAGATGTTATAACTTTTGTCGCGTCATGTGGGGTGTGTGCTCGCTCTAAAACCCCTCATACCCGTCCGTCTGGGACCCTTTTACCCTTGAAACTTCCGGAGCGTCCATGGACTCATTTATCTATGGACTTCATTACGGACCTTCCTCCGTCGTCAGGGAATACTGTCATCCTGGTGGTTGTTGACAGGTTCAGTAAGATGGCACATTTCGTTGCTCTTCCTGCACTCCCTAATGCAAAAACTCTGGCGCAGGTGTTCATTAGGGAGATCGTTAGACTTCATGGGTTGCCTTCTGATGTGGTGTCAGATAGGGGGTCTCAGTTTGTGTCCAAATTTTGGAGGGCATTTTGTTTACGTCGGGGGATGCAATTGTCATTTTCCTCGGCTTTTCATCCGCAGACCAATGGTCAGACAGAGCGTCTGAATCAGAGCTTAGAGACATATCTCCGGTGTTTTGTCTCAGAGAACCAAGAGGACTGGTCTTCTTTCTTGCCTCTGGCAGAGTTCGCTCTTAACAACAGGCGGAGCGAGTCCACTGGTAAGTCCCCGTTTTTTGGGGCATATGGTTTCCATCCCCAGTTTTGTACTTTCAATTGGGGGGCCCTTCTGGGGTTCCTGAGGAGGAGCGTTTCTCGTCGTCACTTGCTTCTGTGTGGAGAGGTGTATTGAATAATCTGAGTGCGATGGGGAACCGTTACAAACGTATGGCTGATAGGAGGAGAGTTTCTGGTCCAGATCTTAATGTGAACGATCTGGTATGGTTGTCTACCAGGAATATAAAACTTAAAGTGCCCTCCTGGAAACTGGGTCCCAGATTCATCGGGCCGTACAGGATCAGTTCCATAATTAATCCTGTGGCATTTCGTCTGGACCTCCCTCCTACGTTTAAAATTCATAATGTGTTCCACAAGTCATTACTTAAAAGGTATGTGGCACCAGTCATACCGTCACCTCTACCTCCTCCTCCTGTGTTGGTCAATGGTAACTTGGAATTTCAAGTATCAAAGATCATTGACTCACGTCTGAATCGCCGGTCCCTTCAGTACTTGGTGCATTGGAAGGGGTATGGTCCAGAGGAGAGGACGTGGGTCCCTGCGTCTGATGTTAACGCAGATCGTTTGGTTCAGACCTTCCATAGAACTCACCCGGGCAGGCCTGGCCCTGAGGGTCCGGAGGCCCCTCGTAGAAGGGGGGGTACTGTCATGTGTGCATTGCCACGAAGATCGTCGCGGTTGCACATTTTGACTTCTCACAGCTGAGCTGCTGTTTCTTTGTGTTTGGCAGCTAGGGAGTTAATTCTGTCTGTGCTCGGTTCTGGGACTGGGTGCAGTTTCTCCCGGCTGCAATTGATTATTTGTTGATTGGTTTCCTTTAAATTCCTGGTTGTCTGCTTGGGGAGTTGCCAGTGAAACCTTCATGCAGACCACAGATAGGAATGAATCTGTATAGACTTTAGTTGTGAGCTCCTTAGTTGTTCTAAGCTCATCTTGGTTAGAGTTTATTTCCCAGACCATTTATGTTCCTTTGGTGTTTGAGTGTGTATGCAAGCGAGTGTTATCCTGTCTGTCTTATATGTCTAATCTGTGTATTTAGCTGAGATCAGCCCATATCCCTTTGGTGGTAGTCAGGATCCTTCTTAGGACTGATTACAGGGTTCAGGGTCTGATAGGAGACAGGGTTAGGTTGGAGACTTGGACCTCTGAACCATTATCAGTACCTCCAAGGTGAGGGATTAGTTAGGATCCCAGTTTAGGGTCAGGTTAGATCCCGGTCCACCTCTTTCCTGTTTCAGCTCATCAAGTCCTCAAGATTAACCCTGAGTTCAGCAGATATCGTGTCAGGTAAATCTATTCTATACTTACATGCTGATGTTGCTATACTAGTTGTTGTATAGAGTGTTGTTCCTGTATTAATAGTTTACTGACATTGTATACATATCATTAGACAGCGTGACATGGTCCTCCCGTTACTGCCAGTACTTCCATCTATGCCTGTAAACCCCTCACAACTGGTACTCCCTTCACTGCCTTGCCCCATCACTGCCGGTACTCCCATCACTGCGGGTGCATTGATATAGGTAGATAAGGCTACTTTCACAATTGCGTTTTTTTTGGCAGCGCAACTTGCGCTATCGGACGCATGCGCAGTGTTCCCCTATCTTTAACATGCCGGGTGCAGGGTCTAGCGCTTGCACGCATTCATGTGCGTTTGTCGTGCGCTGCGCATTTTCCCGGTGTGCGCCCATACGCGCTAGACGCTACATGTTGCAATTTATTTTCCGGTCAAAAAAGACAGAGATGATTGAGACAGAGATGATGGAGACAGATGATAGAGACAGAGATGATAGAAATGTGACACATAGACAATGCATGCGCCAAAAAAACGCAAACGCATGCAAAAACGCATGAAATCGCAGACAAACGCTGCTTTTTTTTGTCGAAATGCGCATGCAGATGCGACTAAATATTCGCAGCGTTTACAAGCGTTTGCATGCGTTTTTTTAATGCGCTTCATGTGCGCTCGAAACGCAGCGCAAAAAAAACGCAAGTGTGAAAGTAGCCTAACCCACAAAACATAACCTCTCCAAATACCCTCATCAATACTCACTCAGAGGCCTGCGGAGCTGGGCCCGGATGCTGGCGACCCTATCGCGTGAGCGGTATCGCAGGTCCGCCAGCTTCTTGCGGATTTGCTGCCTGGTCCGCCGCACATTCAAGCGCCTCTGCAGGCCCCGCCGGATTCTCTGCAGGCATACCTTTTTGTGGCGCATTGGATGCGCCACAGGTAGCCTGCAGTGGTAATCCCAGAGGTCTGTTTTTTTTATTAAGTAACGGACCTCTTCATCTGCCCACTTAGCCCCGCGCTGTCTCGCCTGTCTCGCCGCCATTGCCGCCATTACAAGCAACTCCGCATTGGGCGACGCCAGCGCCATGACGTCACGGCGTGCGCACGTTACGTGCGGCCGAATTCGCGACGCAAAACGGTATTGCGATTGCAAAGTAACCGCAGCAGTCACAAACTGGATCGCAGAGAATATGTGAAATATCTGAGATAAATAGTGACCACCAATCTGTGATGAGGGGCGTGCAAAAGGTTGCGCTCAGTCACGCCTATCGAGGTCGTGATCTTTCACAGTACATGCAGTGTGGCAGGTACCAACGACCGCCAAAGTCGTTAAAGAGATCGCTAAATGTGGCAGCTAATAGCGACATTAAAACGATCACAAAAACGATCGCATTAGTATGCGTCGTTATCGTGATCGTTAGCGGGAGCGTTTAGTGTGGCAGTACCTTAAGTCGCTAACAAGATCGCTACTGCATCATAAATGGTGATGCAATAGTGATCTCGTTAGTGATCTCGCTAGCGATCTCGCTTAGTGTGGCATACCCTTAACACTGCCATTTCTGAGTAGAGATCACCATAAAAACATGGATCTGTCAATAAGTGCATGGAAAAAAGCAGCAGCAAGTCTTAGAATTTATAACGCAATAATCCCTGATTAGATGGGTGTAATATCACTACTTCAACACCTCACTGTAGACGAAGTGCAGATAAGAGCGGTGTTATTATAACAGAATACAATCTATTTGAATTATCCCTAAAAAAAAAAAGATTAGTTTAATGTAGCAGCAATAGAGGACTGTTATTTCATCAGCCCTGCTAGGGAATATAGTGGAGTGTTTCACATCTACTCAGCCTGATATGGAGGGGGCCAGGATCTTCTCTACTTACTGTACAAAGTCTCCTATCCCGGCTGTGAAATCCTGTATGCAGTGTGAGAACTACCTATGTGATGACCACCTGACATCCAACAAGAAGGCACTGGATCATACACTGTGTGCAGAATTATTAGGCAAATGAGTATTTTGATCACATCATCCTTTTTATACATGTTGTCCTACGCCAAGCTGTATAGGCTTGAAAGCCAACTGCCAATTATGTAAATCAGGTGACTTGCATCTCTGTAATGAGGAGGGGTGTGGTCTAATGACATCAACACCCTATATAAGGTGTGCTTAATTATTAGGCAACTTCCTTTCCTTTGGCAAAATGGGTCAGAAGAGAGATTTGATGGACTCTGAAAAGTCAAAAATTGTGAGATGTCTTGCAGAGGGATGCAGCAGTCTTGAAATTGCCAAACTTTTGAAGCATGATCATCGAACAATGAAGTGTTTCATGGCAAATAGCCAACAGGGTCGCAAGAAGCGTGTTGAGAAAATAAGGCGCAAAATAACTGCCCATGAATTGAGGAAAATCAAGCGTGAAGCTGCCAAGATGCCATTTGCCACCAGTTTTGCCATATTTCAGAGCTGCAACATTACTGGAGTATCAAAAAGCACAAGGTGTGCCATACTCAGGGACATGGCCAAGGTAAGGAAGGCTGAAAAACAACCACCTTTGAACAAGAAACATAAGATAAAATGTCAAGACTGGGCCAAGAAATATCTTAAGACTGATTTTTCAAATTTTTTATGGACTGATGAAATGAGAGTGACTCTTGATGGGCCAGATGGATGGGCCCGAGACTGGATCAGTAAAAGGCAGAGAGCTCCACTCCGACTTAGACGCCAGCAAGGTGGAAGTGGGGTACTGGTATGGGCTGGTATCATCAAAGATGAACTTGTGGGACCTTTTCGGGTTGAGGATGGAGTGAAGCTCAACTCCCACACCTACTGCCAGTTTCTGGAAGACACCTTCTTCAAGCAGTGGTACAGGAAGAAGTTGGTATCGTTCAAGAAAAACATGATTTTCATGCAGGACAATGCTCCATTACATGCATTCAAATACTCCACAGCGTGGCTGGCCAGTAAAGGTCTAAAAGAAGAAAAAATAATGACATGGCCCCCTTGTTCATCTGATCTGAACCCCATAGAGAACCTGTGGTCCCTCATAAAATGTGAGATCTACAGGGAGGGAAAACAGTACACCTCTCAGAACAGTGTCTGGGAGGCTGTGGTGGCTGCTGCACGCAATGTGGATCGTAAACAGATCAAGCAACTGACAGAATCTATGGATGGAAGGCTTTTGAGTGTCATCGTAAAGAAAGGTGGCTATATTGGTCACTGATTTTTTTTTTTGTTTTTGAATGTCAGAAATGTTTATTTCTACAGTCATGGCCAAAAGTATTGAGAATGACACAAATATTAATTTTTACAAAGTCTACTGCTTCACTTTTTCTAATGGCAATTTGAATATACTCAAGAATGTTATAAAGAGTGATAAGCTTAACAGCAATTACTTGCAAAGGTGTGGGTGTTGATGAGGACATGGCTGAAGATCAATCTGTCATGATTAAGTAAGAATGACACCACTGGACACTTTAAAAGGAGGCTGGTGCTTGGCATCATTGTTTCTCTTCTGTTAACCATGGTTATCTCTAAAGAAACACGTGCAGTCATCATTGCAATGCACAAAAATGGCCTAACAGGGAAGAGTATCGCAGCTAGAAAGATTGCACCTCAGTCAACAATCTATCGCATCATCAAGAACTTCAAGGAGAGAGGTTCCATTGTTGCCAAAAAGGCTCCAGGGCGCCCAAGAAAGACCAGCAAGTGCCAGGACCGTCTCTTATAAGTGTTTCAGCTGCGGGATCGGGCTACCAGCAGTGCAGAGCTTGCTCAGGAATGGCAGCAGGCAGGTGTGAGTGCATCTGCACGCACTGTGAGGCGGAGACTCTTGGAGCAAGGCCTGGTCTCAAGGAGGGCAGCAAAGAAGCCACTTCTCTCCAGAAAAAACATCATGGACAGACTGATATTCTGCAAAAGGTACAGGCAGTGGACTGCTGAGGACTGGGCTAAAGTTATTTTCTCTGATGAATCCCCTTTTCGATTGTTTGGGACATCAGGAAAACGCCTCATTCGGAGAAGACAAGGTGAGCGCTACCACCAGTCTTGTCTCATGCCAACTGTTAAGCATCCTGAAACCATTCATGTGTGGGGTTGCTTCTCAGCCAAGGGAATCGGCTCTCTCACAGTCTTGCCTAAAAACACAGCCATGAATAAAGAATGGTACCAGAATGTCCTCCAAGAGCAACTTCTCCCAACCCTCCAAGAGCAGTTTGGCGATCAACAATGCCTTTTCCAGCATGATGGAGCACCTTGCCATAAAGCAAAGGTGATAACTAAATGGCTCAGGGAACAAAACAGAGATTTTGGGTCCATGGCCTGGAAACTCCCCAGATCTTAATCCCATTGAGAACTTGTAGTCAATCATCAAGAGACGGGTGGACAAACAAAAAAATAAAAATTCTGACAAAATGAAAGCATTGATTGTGCAAGAATGGACTGCTATCAGTCAGGATTTGGTCCAGAAGTTGACTGAGAGCATGCCAGGGAGAATTGCAGAGGTCCTGAAGAAGAAGGGTCAACACTGCAAATATTGACTTGCTGCATTAACTCATTCTAACTGTCAATATAAGCTTTTGTTACTCATATGTTTGCAATTATATTTCCATCTGGTCTCAAGTTGGGCAAGATGGATCTGGACATTACATACTATTTTTCCTGATGGTCTAAATGAGAACCTGTCCTTTGTTCCCTTCTTCTAACTTTGTCTTTTGAATATGGGGTTAGTCCTTGCACATGTGTTTTGTTTTTATGTTTTTTATGTTACTTATGTTTTTTATTATATCTTTAATAGCCTGAATATGGATGGTCCATTTATATATATACCTCCTTCACGGCTTCGTCTATGGAAATCAAGCTATCCAAGTTCAACATCGTACTTTATGTCGTTGTAAAATATATGTATATGTTTTCTTTACATTGTAATCATATATATGCTGGGGTGACATAGATTTATCTGTATATATTCCCCGGTTCTGTATAATGTTTATCTATTAATGTCATCAATCTTATATGGTGGTTGCAATGTACAGTGCATATTTGTTGATTTTATTATTTTTTTCATATATATATTTGCCCCCTTTTCTTTTTTCTATTGAGGAGGTTTATATTATATTGTCGTCCGGCTTATAATATGTATTGGCCACAGTACGTATCATGCGACAACCGTGACCGCTCGTTCCCTTCTTGTTCGGTATCTTACTATGTGGGGCCCCACATGTGTTTGCTACCTGTTCATAGTAGGGATATATTGCGTGGTCCGGTATGTTTTGCTACAATCCTCTTTAGTATTCCTTTATGGCTTCGCCCTTACTGATCATGGTGGCGATGCTGCCCGTTTGCATATGCGCATGCGCCGGCTGTCCTGGTAGGCCGCGCCCCCTCTCTGATGCTCATTCTCCGGTCACATGGTCTCATGTTCCTGGCAGTGATGCGCGGGAGGGCGGCGGCTGGGCGGGACAGCGTGGACACACGCTTGTTCTTTGACTTCCGGTGGCCAGCATATAAAATATTGGCTTTTTGTATCCATCTTACGCTCCCTGATGAAGGAGCAGTACGCTCCGAAACGCGCGTCGGGGATAGCCTGACTATAACCTGCTTCAGCCCTAAGGTAAGTATGGTACCCATTGATATCATTTGGCATTTAGGTTTTGTACTATGCATATAATGTGGCGTCTACATCAGCAGTGTGGCTATGTTATAGTGTACCCATGAGTGTATGGCTTGGTACTTACCTGCTATGCACCCTATATGACAGATTCCATTATATGGTACTTACCTAATATTCTATGTATATGATGCTTGTTTTGTCAAAAAAAATTTCTGTCTTGCCACCTGCGATGACTATATGGTTATTTATTGTATATGGTACCATGATATCTATTTCTAATTCTATGGTTACTTATTATTGCATATAATTCATGTACTAATGACTTTAGCAAGCTATTTGTTTGTGCTTTTTTCATGTGCATTATTGGGTGTACCCCATGTGTTTTTCTTGCCCCTGTCATTGTCCTGTATTTTTATCAATTTTACATTTTTTGTATCAATAAAATTTTCATAGTATAAGACTACATGGCTGTTTTTCATTGTGATATGTCTGTATTATGTACAGTTGGTCTTTTCTATTCGTCCTGCATATATATGCATAGTGGCCACATATATCTATTATACAGTCATGGCCAAAAGTTTTGAGAATGACACAAATATTAATTTTTACAAAGTCTACTGCTTCACTTTTTCTAATGGCAATTTGCATATACTCCAAGATGTTATAAAGAGTGATCAGCTTAACAGCAATTACTTTCAAAGGGATATTTGGCTAGAAAATGAACTTTATCCCCCAAAACACATTTCAACATAATTGCAGCCCTGCCTTAAAAGGACCAGCTAACCTCTTTTCAGTGATTGCTCCATTAACACAGGTGTGGGTGTTGATGAGGACATGGCTGGAGATCAATCTGTCATGATTAAGTAAGAATGACACCACTGGACACTTTAAAAGGAGGCTGGTGCTTGGCATCATTGTTTCTCTTCTGTTAACCATGGTTATCTCTAAAGAAACACGTGCAGTCATCATTGCAATGCACAAAAATGGCCTAACAGGGAAGAGTATCGCAGCTAGAAAGATTGCACCTCAGTCAACAATCTATCGCATCATCAAGAACTTCAAGGAGAGAGGTTCCATTGTTGCCAAAAAGGCTCCAGGGCGCCCAAGAAAGACCAGCAAGTGCCAGGACCGTCTCTTATAAGTGTTTCAGCTGCGGGATCGGGCTACCAGCAGTGCAGAGCTTGCTCAGGAATGGCAGCAGGCAGGTGTGAGTGCATCTGCACGCACTGTGAGGCGGAGACTCTTGGAGCAAGGCCTGGTCTCAAGGAGGGCAGCAAAGAAGCCACTTCTCTCCAGAAAAAACATCATGGACAGACTGATATTCTGCAAAAGGTACAGGCAGTGGATTGCTGAGGACTGGGGTAAAGTTATTTTCTCTGATGAATCCCCTTTTAGATTGTTTGGGACATCAGGAAAACGCCTCATTCGGAGAAGACAAGCTACCACCAGTCTTGCCTCATGCCAACTGTTAAGCATCCTGAAACTATTCATGTGTGGGGTTGCTTCTCAGCCAAGGGAATCGGCTCTCTCACAGTCTTGCCTAAAAACACAGCCATGAAAAAAATGGTACCAGAATGTCCTCCAAGAGCAACTTCTCCCATTCCTCCAAGAGCAGTTTGGCGATCAACAATGCCTTTTCCAGCATGATGGAGCACCTTGCCATAAAGCAAAGGTGATAACTAAATGGCTCAGGGAACAAAACATAGAGATTTTGGGTCCATGGCCTGGAAACTCCCCAGATATTAATCCCATTGAGAACTTGTGGTCAATCACCAAGAGACGGGTGGACAAACAAAAACCTAAAAATTCTGACAAAATGAAAGCATTGATTGTGCAAGAATGGACTGCTATCAGTCAGGATTTGGTCCAGAAGTTGATTGAGAGCATGCCAGGGAGAATTGCAGAGGTCCTGAAGAAGAAGGGTCAACACTGCAAATATTGACTTGCTGCATTAACTCATTCTAACTGTCAATATTGTTAAGGTAGGATCTAAGTGACCCTTCACGGTTGACCTAGTGATTTCCAAATTAATTCATAGAACGTTGCTAGCAACATAAATAACCAAACAGACACGTGTTTCCGTCTGGGAGGATCACGCAAGATTCCTATCCCATATATTACATCATCATCTTTTATAGTATTTAGTGAGCTTGTGCTTCAACCAATAGTATAAAACCACACCTACAACATTAAACCAATGAAAATACAAGGAAATTGACCTATAAGAATACAAGAAAATAGGAAACTACATATATGGTCATATCCATGTGACCATAGAAGCGAACAATAACATACTCATTCTCAAAGTATTCTACAGTGATAAATCTCAAGGTCTCATATCTTGTCCAAACTGGAGCAGTCTGGTTTTATCACAGCCCAAACCTTTACTCTACTTCTCTACAACGGCCAGAAACTATTGCCTAGTAACAGAATTTATCTCATAAAGACAAGATGGAGTTACAAACACAAAATGGAACATTCAGTTTTGATCTTTCTTAATTTAGTCCTTCCCATTCCCCCCTAGATAAATTTTGTTAACTTATGTCCAGCATCAGAGGTACTATCCCAAGCTATAAGCTCAAGGGGTACTGGTCTTCACATATCTGATGCCATGTTATCAGACATGGCTGTTGCGGCGTACCCATCCCCCCCTGTATACTACAATTTACAAATAACAATTTTTGATAACGGTGGTGGAGATCTTTTAAGATAGCCATGCTCTTGGCTTCAACATCTTCATCAGATAACTTCTTGAAATCGATGTAGAGAAGAGCAGGGGTAACAACACCTTTTGGTATCATTAGCTGTCCAAGTACCGAATTTCCTAATACATACAGAAATACACCAAAAAAACAACAAGTTTTAGTATTACATACATACCAAGAATAAAAAACAGCAATATATAACAAACTTTTCAGGATTTCAGCTATCCAACCCCCAATTCCCTTAAACCAATTGGCTGGATTAAAAAGAAAATATCTGCCAGAGACTGGGAATTATTCAACAAATCTCTCAGTAATTTTTCATAATATTATATTAACTTATTATTTAAGAACGGGGAATTTAGGCTGTCCCATATAGTTACCAATAATAACATAAAAAATATGAAAAACCAAAACATTATGTCCCCTTTATTTGCTATTGGCTTGTTTAACCAGCTTGCAGTGCGATACGTGGATCCAAGTCGGTCTTCCTTCCAGTTTCACTGACATAGGGGTAATGAGAAGAACTTAATAGGGACCATCATACAAGAGTTCTAGTCCATATTTTCTGACATGCCTTTTCACAACCACAAAATCATCAGACTTCAAACTAACAAATATCGGTTTCTGCTGAATCTGGAAAAGAAAAAGAAACTAGAGCATAGGTGTTAGCAAGATTTTTACTAAACTGAATAACATTTTGAACAGCACGGTCAGTTTCTTCTGATAACTACTGAGACTGGAAATTTGCAACAGGGGTCCTAGCACCAAACAATATCTCATATAGGGACAGGCCATGTTTTGCAATAGGGGTAATACAAATATAGTATAGTACAATGGGTAGGAGCTCTGGCCATAGAGCAGTAGTCTCCTGCATCATTTTGGTCAATTGTCCCCTCAGTGTGTCATTCAACCTCTCAACTTTCCCCTGGATTGTGGATAGTACGGAGTATGGAGGGCTACAGTGGATCCAAGCATTGTTAGAACCTCCTGATACACATGAGAAGAAAAAGCCGGACCTTGGTCACTTTCAACGACTTCTGGAACTCCATATCTGCAGATAACTTCCATCACCAGTTTCTTTGCTGTGGTCTTTGCAGTCATGTTGGTAACGGGGAATGCTTCCGGCCAACTAGAGAACGTATCGACAACCACCAGACAATATTCATACCTTCCAGATTTAGGCATTTATGGTCCTCCTGGATCCCAGTAGAATTTTTGTACCAGGGCTAGGGCCTGGTTTTTTCCTTGGTGTCCATGTGCCCATGCGGCAATAGCAGGGTACATCAGCTTAGGGAGACACATAAGTTGATCCTTTCTCCAGAGACCATTGTCCATACGTGCTCCATCAGCCTTCCACTGCTTCACCTTTTGGAGACATTCTCTGCATCGTCAATAGGCGGTCTCGCGGGGTTCGACAGAAAACCTCAGTCTGTTGTAGATCATCAGGTTCTTGTAGAGTCAGGATTTCTTGCAACTGTTTACGCTGAGAGTGTGTGGTCACCATAGTTGGTATGGTTAGTTCAAAGGGCAGAAGAGCAGCGGCCTTTGCTTGCATATCCGCAAATACGTTGCCAATAGTCTGTGGACTGTTCCTAGGACCGTGCTCCTTGACTTTGATTATGGCCACCTGAGTAGGCAATTTGATCGAATCCATGAGAGTTTTAACAGCTTCAGCATTTTTCACTGGAGTTCCGGCAGTAGTAATAAACCCTCGATTGGCTTATAGAGCTCCAAAATCGTGAGCAATACCAAATGCATATCATGAGTCCGTGTATATATTAGCCCGTCTGTCTTTGGCCAAAGTTCAAGCAGTAGACAGAGCCTGAAGTTCTACTTCTTGTGCTGACTGTGATGGCGGGAGCGCAGCTGCGTGCACTTCAGTGTCCTCTGTGGTAACAGCATATCCCGTGTGGAATCTTCCAAACTCATCAGCATATCTTGAAGCATCCGTGTATAACACCAGATCGGGATTTGGAAGTGGATTCTCAATGACATTTGGCGGAGAAGCTGTTTCTTCAGTCAGAAGTTGGGAACAATCATGCTGGAGATAATCCTCATCACTGCCATCTTTCTTGGGGACCGGTAGTAAAGTAGCGGGGTTGATTGTAGCACAGCGATGCAACTTGATAATACTCAGGCCACGGGGTCGAGGCGGGCCAAATAATAGTCCACTAGTCGTTGCTAATTGCCATGTGATTGTATAAGTACCCCTGCTGCGTGTCCTTCATTCTCAGACACATACAAATAGAACGGTGGAGTATAGTCCGGGATGCCCAGGGCAGAGGCGGAAACAATAAGCCACTTTAATTCAGAGAAGGCACGATAAAGGCTTTCCATACAAACCGGTGATCTGTCCTTATAGTTCATTATACCGTCTCTTAAGGCATTGTAAAGGGGTTGCATTATGCGGGATGCATCCGGTATCCACTGACAACAATAAGTGTTGTGAATAGGCTGGAAATGAGTTCTGAGCAGAAGCTCCCTCTGGTGGTTACAAACGGTACTGGACTGTCCAGTGAAGATTGTGAGGATTGGGAATCAGGTGTTACTGACTGGTCTTATATAAGGGAGTCGCCTTCCCATCAGGGTTGCCGGTGATCAATTGTTCTGGTCTAAATCCTTGATTCCTGTTTCCTTGGTAGCCTGCTGTGCCATGTCTGAATCTCCTGCTAACAGATAAGACATTTTCTTCTTTTTGTTTTTGTGCTTGATTTTTGCATTTTGTCCTGCACTTCTGTGGGGGCCTTCAGGGTCCCCTCTGGGGCTTTTGCCCTCTCAGTTCAGTTCAACCACTGATGTTTGTACATTTGCTTTTTCCAGTTTTTTCAGTGGCTGCTGTTTTGTTTTTGGTTACACCAGAGAACTAATTTAGGTGGTAGAGGTCGTGTGATCTCAGGTATTTTTGAAATTAGTAGAGTTGGTTCTTTTCAGGGTTTTTTGGGATTGCAGTAAGTGCCCTTCCTATCCTTTTCTATTTAGTAAGTTTGGGCCCCAACGTTTGCTCATACTATTTTCTGTCTGTGTCAGTATTTCTTCTTGTCTAACCGCCATTACATGTTTGGGGTGTCACGCGGTCTTATGATATGTGTACGATGTCAGTAAACTATTCTTAAAAGAACAACACTCTATACAACATATAGAATAGCAACATCAGCATGTAAATATAGAATAGATTTACCTGACACGATATCCGTTGAACTCAGGGTTAATCTTGAGGACTTGATACACTGTCACAGGAAAGAGGAGGACCGGGGTCTAACCTGACCCTAAACTGGGGTCCTAACTAATCCCTCACCTTGGAGGTACTGATAATGGTTCAGAGGTCCAAGTCTCCAGCCTAACCCTGTCTCCTATCAGTCCCTGAACCCTGTAATCAGTCCTAAGAAGGATACTGATTACCACCAAAGGAATACGGGCTGATCTCTGCTAAATACACAGATTAGACATATTAGACAGACTGGAGAAAACACAGACTTGCATACACACTCAAACACAGAAGGAACATAAATGATCTGGGATATTAAACTCTAAGCAAGGTGAGCTTAAAACAACTAAGGAGCTCTTTAACTTAAGTCTATACAGATACAATCCTATCTGTGGTCTGCATGAAGAATTTCACTGGCAACTCCCAACACAGACAACCAGAGATTTAAAGGAAACCAATCAACAAATAATTAATTGCAGCCGGGAGAAACTGCACCCAGTCCCAGAACTGAGCACAGACAGAATTAACTCCCTAACTGCCAAACACAAAGAAACAGCAACTCAGCTGTGAGAAGTCAGAATGTGCAACCGCGACGATCTTCGTGGCAATGCACACATGACAGTACCCCCCCTTCTACGAGGGGCCTCCGGACCCTCAGGGCCAGGTTTGCCCGGGTGAGTTCTGTGGAAGGTCCGCACCAAACGATCTGCGTTAATGTCAGACGCAGGAACCCACGTCCTCTCCTCTGGACCATACCCCTTCCAATGCACCAAGTACTGAAGGGACCGGCGATTCAGACGTGAGTCAATGATCTTTGACACTTGAAACTCCAAGTTACCATTGACCACCACTGGAGGAGGAGGTAGAGGTGATGGTATGACTGGTGCCACGTACCTCTTAAGTAATGACTTGTGGAACACATTGTGGATTTTAAACGTAGGAGGGAGGTCCAGACGAAATGCCACAGGATTAATTATGGAACTGATCCTGTACGGCCCGATGAATCTGGGGCCCAGCTTCCAGGAGGGAACTTTAAGTTTTATATTCCTGGTAGACAACCATACCAGATCGTTCACATTAAGATCTGGACCAGAAACTCTCCTCCTATCAGCCATACGTTTATAACGGTTCCCCATAGCACTCAGATTATTCAATACACCTCTCCACACTGAAGCAAGTGACGACGAGAAATGCTCCTCCTCAGGAACCCCAGAAGGGACCCCCCCATTGAATGTACAAAACTGGGGATGAAAACCATATGCCCCAAAAAACGGGGACTTACCAGTGGACTCGCTCCGCCTGTTGTTAAGAGCGAACTCTGCCAGAGGCAAGAAAGAAGACCAGTCCTCCTGGTTCTCTGAGACAAAACACCGAAGATAAGTCTCTAGGCTTTGATTCAGACGCTCTGTCTGACCATTGGTCTGCGGATGAAAAGCCGAGGAAAATGACAATTGCATCCCCCGACGTAAACAAAATGCCCTCCAAAACTTGGACACAAACTGAGACCCCCTATCTGACACCACATCAGAAGGCAACCCATGAAGTCTCACAATCTCCCCAATGAACACCTGCGCCAGAGTTTTAGCATTAGGGAGGGCAGGAAGAGCAATGAAATGTGCCATCTTACTGAACCTGTCAACAACCACCAGTATGACAGTCTTCCCTGACGACTGAGGAAGGTCCGTGATGAAGTCCATAGACAAATGAGTCCATGGACGCTCCGGAAGTTTCAAGGGTAAGAGGGTCCCAGACGGACGGGTATGAGGGGTCTTAGAGCGAGCACAAACCCCACAGGACGCGACAAAAGTTAAAACATCTTTATTAACGTTAGGCCACCAAAACCGGCGAGAAAGGAGATCTAAAGTAGCCTTACTCCCTGGATGTCCTGCTAAAGCAGAATTATGATGTGCCTCAATAACCTTTTGTCTCAACTGATTTGGGACAAACAGTCTCCCTGGAGGTCCTGCAGGGGCGTCCCCCTGAGCCTCTAACACCTCCTCCTCAAGCTCAGAACATACAGCCGACACTACCACCCCCTCCTGAAGGATAGGAATCGGGTCATCCATTTTCCCGGCCCCTGGGAAACTGCGAGACAAGGCATCCGCCTTAACATTCTTAGATCCAGGGCGATAAGTGACAACAAAATTAAACCTGGTAAAAAACAACGACCATCGAGCTTGTCTGGAATTCAGACGCTTAGCAGATTCCAAATACAGCAGGTTCTTGTGATCAGTAATGACGGTGACCGGGTGGACTGCCCCCTCCAAAAAGTGACGCCATTCTTCAAAAGCCAACTTAATGGCCAAAAGTTCCCTATTGCCGATATCATAATTCCTTTCGGCGGACGACAATTTTTTAGAAAAGAAAGCGCACGGATGCCATTTACCAGGGGACGGACCCTGGGACAATATTGCACCCACCCCTACGTCAGACGCGTCCACCTCCACAACGAACGGCTGTGATGCATCTGGTTGGATGAGAACGGGTGCCGAAGCAAAACATTTTTTCAAAGAGGAAAAAGCTTGGCAAGCTTTGTCCGACCATTTAGAAAAATCCGTCCCTTTTCTTGTCATGTCAGTGAGAGGTTTGACAACAGATGAGAAATTACAAATAAATTTCCGGTAGTAGTTAGCAAACCCCAGAAAACGCTGCAGAGCCTTAAGATCCTCTGGCTGATCCCATTCAAGCACTGCTCTCACCTTTTCAGGGTCCATACGGAAACCGGAGGCTGACACCAAGAAACCCAAAAACTGAAGTTCCTGTACGGCGAATACACACTTTTCCAGTTTGGCGTATAGTTTATTGTCTCGCAAGATCTGCAACACCTGTCTCACATGCTCCTGGTGAGACACAAGATCTGGTGAGTAAATTAAAATGTCATCCAAATATACGACCACAAACAGCCCCACCAGATGACGAAAAATGTCATTAACAAAATGTTGGAACACTGCTGGTGCAGTAGTCAGACCAAAAGGCATGACAAGGTTCTCATAATGTCCCTCCGGCGTGTTAAACGCCGTTTTCCACTCATCCCCCTCTTTTATCCTAATCAGATTATACGCCCCCCTGAGATCCAATTTAGAGAACCATTTGGCGCCAACAATTTGATTGAAGAGATCAGGAATCAGAGGGAGTGGATACGGATCTCGAACAGTAATCCGATTAAGTTCGCGGAAATCCAAGCAAGGGCGTAGGCCTCCATCTTTTTTCTTCACAAAGAAGAACCCCGCGGCCACTGGGGAAGATGAAGGTCTAATATGCCCTTTGGCCAGACTCTCCGAAATATAATCTTTCATAGCCTGCCTCTCAGGACCAGAAAGGTTATATAACCTAGCTTTAGGTAACTTAGCATCAGGAAGTAAATTAATAGAGCAGTCATACACGCGATGAGGAGGCAACTCCTGACACCCCTCCTCAGAGAACACATCCCCAAAGTCCTCCAAAAAAGGAGGCAAAGTACTAGGCACGACCGCACTGATGACTGTGTTCATGCAGTTACTTTTGCAAAACTCCCCCCATTGGCTTATATCTCTGGACTGCCAATTAATCACAGGGTTATGTTTAACCAACCAAGGAAGTCCCAACACAATAGGAGTAGGTAGACCCTCCAACACATAACAAGATAATAGTTCCCTATGTATTGCCCCTACCCGAAGGTCAATGTTATGAACCTCATGAACAAAGCTACCTTGGCCGAGAGGCCTGGCGTCAATGGAGAATATAGGGATCGGTTTGACCAATACACTCAGATGCATACCTTGAGCCTGAGCAAACTGAGCGTCAACCAGATTAGCCCCGGACCCACTATCAAGAAGAACAGAAAATCTCTCCACTCTCGTACCAACCACCACCTCCACTGGTACAAGGAACTGAGAAGAACTAGCGGACGAAATACATACTCCCAGGTTGTCGTCCACCACACAACCTGGGATTAACAGTTTTCCGGCGACTTTTTGCTCAACAAGGCACGGGATGGACATCCCCCAACAAAATGTCCCTCTTTCCCGCAGAAGAAACACCTTCTAGTCCTGCGGCGTACCGCCAATCCCCTCCTACGAAATGATGTCCCTCCCAACTGCATAGGCTCCTCCGAACAGACAAGGGGAACCTCAACATAAGGGACTTTAGTAGTAGGTGGAGTAACAACAGGGGGCGGAGTTACCTCGCACCTCTCCCGGAGCCGTCTATCAGTACGGATAGCTAGGGCCATAGCAGCCTCCAGTGATGGAGGAGAATCATACTGAGCCAAAACGTCCTTTAATTTGTCAGAAAGCCCATGACAAAACTGGCTTCTAAGAGCTGGGTCATTCCACTGAGTATCTGTGGCCCATCTACGGAACTCAGAAGCAAATTCCTCCGCCGGACGATCTCCCTGCTGTATCTTACGTAATTTTGTCTCAGCAAGAGAGACCCGATCTGGGTCATCATATACCAAACCCAGGGCAGTAAAAAATCGATCTACTGACTGTAGAGCCGGGGATCCCGGAGGAAGGGAGAAGGCCCAGGATTGAGGGTCCCCTTGTAGGAGCGAGATAACAATTCCCACTCTCTGCTCTTCACTCCCTGATGATCGAGGCCGAAGCCGAAAATACAATTTACATGCTTCCCTGAAGGTAAAAAATTTGTCTCGCCCACCAGTGAACCTGTCCGGGAGAGCTACTTTAGGTTCAAATCTGGTTTTCTCCGAGGGAGACAAAACTTTGGACTTAATGTCCGTCAGCTCCATGGATAATCCCTGCAACTGCAGAGCCAGCTGGGCTACTGGATCCATGGCAACTGGGAATAATTTTATGGGCCAGTGAAAATGTCACGCGGTCTTATGATATGTGTACGATGTCAGTAAACTATTCTTAAAAGAACAACACTCTATACAACATATAGAATAGCAACATCAGCATGTAAATATAGAATAGATTTACCTGACACGATATCCGTTGAACTCAGGGTTAATCTTGAGGACTTGATACACTGTCACAGGAAAGAGGAGGACCGGGGGTCTAACCTGACCCTAAACTGGGGTCCTAACTAATCCCTCACCTTGGAGGTACTGATAATGGTTCAGAGGTCCAAGTCTCCAGCCTAACCCTGTCTCCTATCAGTCCCTGAACCCTGTAATCAGTCCTAAGAAGGATACTGATTACCACCAAAGGAATACGGGCTGATCTCTGCTAAATACACAGATTAGACATATTAGACAGACTGGAGAAAACACAGACTTGCATACACACTCAAACACAGAAGGAACATAAATGATCTGGGATATTAAACTCTAAGCAAGGTGAGCTTAAAACAACTAAGGAGCTCTTTAACTTAAGTCTATACAGATACAATCCTATCTGTGGTCTGCATGAAGAATTTCACTGGCAACTCCCAACACAGACAACCAGAGATTTAAAGGAAACCAATCAACAAATAATTAATTGCAGCCGGGAGAAACTGCACCCAGTCCCAGAACTGAGCACAGACAGAATTAACTCCCTAACTGCCAAACACAAAGAAACAGCAACTCAGCTGTGAGAAGTCAGAATGTGCAACCGCGACGATCTTCGTGGCAATGCACACATGACATGGGGGCTTTCTATGTTCTTTGGGGATCTGCTCCGGGGCAGATAGCTTTCCTCTTTCTATCTTTAGGTGTAGTTAGTTTCTCAGGCTGTGACGAGGCGTCTAGGACCAACGTAGGAACGCTCCACGGCTGCCTCTAGTTGTGGTGGTTAGTCAGGGTACTGCAATCTCATAGTTTCCAACTGCTCTGGTGTATTTCCTTTTTGCCTGCTCTCCTCAGCTACCAAATCATAACAAATAAGTACATAGTTCATTTTCATCTTTTGGGAAAGGAAGGGAGCTGACAGCTATTTTTCTTTCTTCTGTGAGGTATCTGACTCCCTGAAGGAGACAGTGACCCAAAAATATCACTTGACCAAGACAGAACTGAAGTTTCGAGGCCGAAACCCGACAATTCAGATCTGCCAGATGCTTCAGAATACTAACAATAGCAACATGGCTTCCTGCTCCGTCCACACACACAACAAAAATCATCCACATACTGAAGCAGCGTGACATGGGGGTGGTCAATTATCAGGGTAAAAGACACTCGCACATATTTTTTTACAAACTAATTGGGACTATTTAGGGCCCTTTGTGGCAGAAATATCCACATCAATTGTCCTCCCTGATAAATAAATACAAACAGAAATTCACAATCTTGGTATAATAGAATACTAAAAAACACATTGGCAAAATCGATAACTGTGAACCAAGCAGCATCCTGAGATATCTGGAACAAAAGAGTATATATATAATTAGACACCACTGGAGTTTCCAGATCAGTAACTGCATTAACTGCCCATAATTCTTGTACCAGCCGGTACACAGGGGTTAAGGTGAAGGGGGGCTGGAGTCTGCTATGTGGGCACTGATAAGAACTGTCCTTGGACCGGCAGATGTCTGCTTGTGGAGATGGGGGCTAGAACTACTCCTGGCTGGCTTTTTTTTTTTTTTTCTACCTGATACAGAACGGGCTGAATTCTTCTAACCTTTTTTTTTTTTTTTTTTTTCTACTTTTAATACATTGTCCGGAGTGGACAGGGAAAACATACAGGATTACATTCTGGACAGCTTCAGTAAGTAATTGTTGGGACCTAGGCATATTAGTAGGAGTATATCGTGATTTCATTGCATATATTACATATTGACACGGCAGCTGTCCTGCTCTGGTTGCTGGGACCTGTCCTATTTCTACCTGGCCATACGTTTGTATATACGAATTAGATTCGTCCTGTATCATAGGTCCGCCTTTCTGTGAAATTGTTGCGGCCAGTCCTCCAGCATAGCGGAGTTGATTATTTGCAGCATTTACTATGGCCCCAACATGCTGTTTCGTAAGATCCCCTGTCCCTCTCCTAAAGAGCACATCATGATGTTGGGGTCCAGGAATAACATTGGAATATATTTCCTGAAAATCTTCTCTTTCCTCTGTGCATCCTGTCTCTGACGGGTGAATAAAGTAGAAAAGGGTGGATGCTCATAACTGCTAGCAATACTAGAGCAGGGACTGGTGCTGGCAATAGTTGATAATAAGTGCCGTCAGAGTTTACCAAGGGAAAAGTTGAGACTACGACACGGCAACAGGTCTCTCTCCACTGAGGATTAGTAACCCCGCATACATCACAAATCCACCAAACAGGATCATAGGATGGGGGCGCACTAGCTTTTGGCAACTCAGGATATATTGGTGCCCTGGGGTTGAGGGGCACAGAGCTTACAATCGGAAGGAGAGACTTAATTTCCTGGGAAAAGATCTTATTATCTAGCAGAGAAACCCCTTGTTCCAAATTATCATTTTTAATTATTTGTCTTTCTGGTACTTTCAGTCACTTTCTCAGTTCCTTCCACAAAACATCCAATCTCTGTTATAGTAATAGACAGCTTTCCTTTTTTCATTATAACCATAACACAAACAATCAGAATTCACTTTCTGTTTTCTACCTCCATATCAATGTGCCTTTCTTTCTAACACCTTTGTCTCATAGCGTAGGCTTCATCCTCCCGCTCTGAAGAATTCCTCTGCATTTCTCACAGATTTTTTTTTTCTTTCGTCTCTGAACCATAAGACTGACAGTATCCAATCTATGACACAAATCCAAACTCTTCTTTAATTAAATATCCTTACTTAAATTGTGCCCAGTCCTAGAGCGGCCGTATAGTCTGTCGCTCCGGGCCTATCTATCCCCCACAGGGATGGCCCCACAACACGATACTCAGTGAAAGGAGGAGGGCGTCTTAGACTATCCCTCCGGACACCTCTGGTTATATATATCTATATATTCCTGAGTTACGCATCCTAACCAATCTTCGATCACTTCATCGTGCCTGATTCTAACAGTGATCAGGATTTCAGGATATTTTGACTAAAAAGAGAGTTACAATCACTGGTCAATCTGGGGTGTCGTCCCTTATGAGGTACGGTTCGAACACTGGGCCCCCAACGGAACTACACCTCTATATGATTCCACCCGAGAATCATCCCACCATCGGGGACAAACCTCAGATCCTCTTTCCAGCAACAAACACAGGAAAAACCACACCAAACAGTCAGTCTTACCGTGGTTGTGGGGGGTGATCAGTCCCAATTTTCCAGTGCTTATGTCCGATCCGAGGGTCCTTTGTCTTGTTGTCCTCCGGGGGCAGAGGCGTCCCTATATGGGGGCCCCACGTTGGGCGCCATCTGTTAAGGTAGGATCTAAGTGACCCTTCACGGTTGACCTAGTGATTTCCAAATTAATTCATAGAATGTTGCTAGCAACATAAATAACCAAACAGACACGTGTTTCCGTCTGGGAGGATCACGCAATATTCCTATCCCATATATTACATCATCATCTTTTATAGTATTTAGTGAGCTTGTACTTCAACCAATAGTATAAAACCACACTTACAACATTAAACCAATGAAAATACAAGAAAATTGACCTATAAGAATACAAGAAAATTAACCTATAAGAATACAAGAAAATAGGAAACTACATATATGGTCATATCCATGTGACCATAGAAACGAACAATAACATACTCATTCTCAAAGTATTCTACAGTGATAAATCTCAAGGTCTCATATCTTGTCCAAACTGGAGCAGTCTGGTTTTATCACAGCCCATAACCTTTACTCTACTTCTCTACAACCGCCAGAAACTATTGCCTAGTAACAGAATTTATCTCATAAAGACAAGATGGAGTTACAAACACAAAATGGAACATTCAGTTTTGATCTTTCTTAATTTAGTCCTTCACAATATAAGCTTTTGTTACTCATATGTTTGCAATTATTATATTTCTGTCTGTGATAAAAACATCTGTCAAACACACATAAAAACCAGAGGGCAGCAGATCATGTGAAAATATAATATTTGTGTCATTCTCAAAACTTTTGGCCATGACTGTATATTGGCATTGTTTGGGCCTGCATATAATATGTAATATGGTGTTTGCAAATATTTTTTGCCTTTGAAGAGATGTAGTGGAGGTGTTATGAGCTCGGTTGCAACAACTTTATTAAATAATGAAATGAATTGCAACCGAACCCGGGGTCCGCGATGCAGTTAAAGTCACTGCTGCCGAACACCCCGTGGGTATGAGGGTAAAACTGAGAACAGAAATATAATATTAGATCTCGCCTGTGTTACTTCACACTAGCGGAGATGTAGAATTGGCACTATCACCGCTAACGTCACGGAAGATGTGCTATCGACTGGCGTAGACATAGCTCTGTTGATTGCACAGAAGCTACGTGCCAGCCGCTAGGAAGTGCGTGCGACTAGCGCCAGGCGTACGTGCTACCAGCCGGCATGAGACCGGACTGAGCAACTCTCTGTTCAGCTTGGCAGGCGATGCCCAGATTATAAGCCCCACAGTCTGCTCAGGGTGTATAGCTACCCTATATTCGCAGCAAGACTGCGCCACATTGGCTACAGGTTACGCGGCCCGCAGTCTGCTCAGGGTGTATAGCTGCCCTATATTCATAGCAAGAACAGCGTCACATTGGCTACCTGCTGTCATAAGCTAAACCTGCCTGAAGGACCTGTGCTAATTAGCCGAGCGAACTCTGGCATCAGCAGGTCCCGGAGAGCAAAGCTAGAGAGCACGTGGAGCCCAGATTCTGGTACGTCCACATATGAGCACTGCCTATTTGAGTATGATCTGACCACGCCGCGGACAGACAAGCTATTTAAGGGCTATGCTCCGCCCCCAGCAATCTCGTTACTTGCATCATCGGTGACGTCATCCGTGACCAATCAGGCGGTGCCAGGTCAGAGGATCAGCTGACATTAACCACCAATCACGATTCGCCATGTCACGGACATGCTCAGTGCAGGCATTTCTGGACTTGGGCTGTAACAGCCCTGTCTCCTTCTGTAACCTATGCTTAAGGCTGCTATTAACAAAGACCCTGGAGACAGCTTGTATTCTCTTGTACTGGCCAGGCGTCGGGATTGAAGCTAAGCAGCATCTGCCCTGGCTGAGACCTGCATGGGGGACCACCGATGCCCCAGATCCAGGTTCAAATCTGCCTAACAGGAGGTCCTCAGAAAACATTTTTTTTCCCATTATTGAGTGGGTATCTTAAACTGGTAATGCCTATGCACTAAGTGCATGGGCTGAAAAGCATTTGCCCCGGGGGGTTATTCATATATATCAAAGAATGTTCAAGGTAAGCCTCCAAAAATTGTTAATGATGGCATCATCCTTAAAAAATGTATAGCGAGGGTCACATGATTACCCTGTTGATATGGTGGAGGAGCAGGACGACACAAAAAGACAAAATCTTTAATCGTATACCCATGTTTGGGTGGAAAGGGATGAGAGGGTTTGATAAAACTGTCCGAGACCTTTGAGAGTGTTCCCTTGACTCTGACGCATCTGGTGTGTTTCTCTCTCACTTCTCCACTACTTGGTTGTCTAAGAAACTGTGACCTCTGCCACTAGCGTTATCAGATGGGAATTTTTTAATAATTCTTCAACTGG
Source organism: Oophaga sylvatica (assembly GCA_033576555.1). NCBI lineage: Eukaryota > Metazoa > Chordata > Amphibia > Anura > Dendrobatidae > Oophaga > Oophaga sylvatica. Next base: position 182,270,888 of record JARQOD010000005.1, on the reverse strand, counting down.
GGCCTTCTGGTACTGCAACATTTTATTAGACCTCTCCTTGTAGCATGGGTCTATAAGGGTGACTAACTAGTAATTAGTATTGGAGGCCAAAATGCATACAAGGCGAGGGTGATGAGAAAGGCAGGGTAACCAAAACTCAGCCATGTGTGCCAGTCTGTCAACAGCCAAGAGTTCCCTGTCCCCACTAAGAAGACGACTGTCCATGATATCCTCTTGTCCTCCTCCTTGTCCTCCCTCTCCTCATCTTCAGCCATCCATGCTGAACAGACAGGATGAATGTGATGTGGGTACTACAGTCGGTAGCGCAGGCAACTTGCTCCTGTTCCTCTTCCTCCTCCTCCTCATTATCACTCAATCTGCGTTCAGAAGATAAGATGAGGCTGGGCTGTGTAGCATCACCCAGTATAGTTTCTTGCTCCATGTCAACTTGCTCTGTATGCAAAGCCTCCGCTTTAATTGTGAGTAGCGAGAATTTCAGTAGACAGAGAAGTGGGATGGTGACACTGATTATGGCATCATCGCCGCTCACCATCTTGTTCGATTCCTCAAAGTTTTAGAGAACCGCACAGATGTCAGACATCCTTGCCTACTCATCAGCTTTTATGTGAGGAGGCTGACTGGAATACTGACATGCATGGTGTAGCTGATATTCAACTACTGCCCTCTGTTGCTCACAAAGTCTTGCCAACATATGTAACATTGAGTTCCAATGCGTGGTGACATCAGTCGGTGAGCTCGAAGTTGCAAACGCATTTGCAGCACTGCCAGGGCGGCGACAGCGGCAGCTGACTTGTGGAAATGGGCACACATGTGGCGTACTTTCACAAGTAGCTCAGGCAGATCTGGGTAGGTTTTGAGAAACCGCTGAAAAACTAAGTTGAGCATGTGGTGTGCGGTTTGTCGCCTAAGCAGATTAGCTTTAGCAGAGCTTTTTGCTGCTTGGCCGAGGCAATACTGCAATGCTTCCAGTTTTCGACTGATGTTGATGTATGTGAGTTGAAGGGTGAGGAGGAGGAGGTGATGGAACTACTGTAGAATATATGTTACCGACACCGTAATCCTCAATGTCGGTACCATGTGTTCCGTCCCAGGGTGCAACTTGGTCCCGCATTCCACAATGTTCACCCAGTGTGCTGTTAGGGAAATGTAGCATCCCTGGCCACAAGCACTTGTTCAGGTGTCCGTGCTTAAGTGGACCTTCCAGTAACAACATTGGTCAGGGCTCAGCTGATGTTATGGGACACGTGCTTGTTTAAGGTGGGGATGGCACTCCAGGAGAAATAGTGTCGGCTGGGGACTGAGTACCGAAGGACAGCCACCGCCAGTGTATTTCATCTCCACAAGCTTAAACGGCAACATTTCCAGGGCAAGCAGTCTGGAACATTGTGGGTTGTCGGTGGCTGCGTATTTACCCTTGCGTTCCAAGGACTGGGATAGGGACAATTGAATGTTGTGCTGGGACAAGGATATGGTTTCTCATGGTGGTTGCAAGTGTGAAATGACATATTCATGACTTTAATGAGTGGTACCACACGACCGGTGTAGGACTGAAGAGCTGCGGAGACCGCAGGGAGAAGAGGAAAGGCTGCAAGTTTTTTTTTCCGTTTTGAGCCACAAGTGGAGCACTGTAAATGCCATATAAAATTTCACTGCTGAAAAAAAATGTACAGTACTACTATTGCAGGCAAATTTGGCCACTTCAGATGGACTTCTTACACTGCAGTGTAGATATCAATATAGCGATGCTATGTCTAACCAACCAATTGTTTTTCTTGTTTTGAGCCACGACTGAAGCATGATATATGCCGAATAAAATTTCACTGCTGAAAAAAATTGCAGTATTACAATGGCAGGAAAAATTGCTGACTTCAGATGAACTTCTTACACTGCAGTATCAATATAGCAAAGTTATTTCTAAGCAAACAAGTTTTTTGTGTGTTTTAGGTACAACTGGAGCATGACAAATGGCATAAAAAATTTCACTGCTGAAAAAAATTGCAGTGTTACAATTTCAGGAAAATTGGCCCACCTCAGATGGACTTCTTACACTGCAGTATCAATATATTTATAACCAAACACATGTTTTTTTGTTTTGAGGCACAAATGGAGCACAATAAATGTCATAAAAAATTCACTGCTATGGGGAGTGCATTATACTATATAGAAACAACCAGAGGCGTAGCTAGGGTTTTGGTTCGGGGGGCAAAACTTCTGAGTGGGCCCCTAACCAGGTAACCTTGATTACAACTCAGTGACGCACCCTTATAGTGGATGTAGGAGATGACTGCGCTGTTACTTAAAATAATTTCTATATAAAGACCAGCATGGATATTACCGCCATATGGTCAGTGGTAAATACCAGTCCTACAAAACATATAAGTGATTACTGCACAGTTATAGATAGTGACTTACCGCTGATGTTCTTTCTGATGGAATCGTTCACTTTTCACGTCTTTTCCATCTGGCCCAGACCGACATGACAACTTCTCTAGCCACAACTCGTCTGCAGAGATTCCAAGAAAGACACGTTTCACTTCTTATATTCCAGCCCCACCACCATCTATCCCCAACCTGCACAAACCCCTCATCCTGCTGATATCCCAATGCTGAGCCGCTGCTGCCGTATGTGTCCCTATTACTGCACCTGCTGGGTGGTTCTGTGCGCCCTTTAAATTCTAAAGCAACCCTCTATAATATAGTAATGCCCGGTGCAAGTGCCCTAGAAAATAGTGCCCATATTTTGTCCCCTAGAATGTAATAATGCCCTGTGTGTCCCTTTTGACAGTCACAGTAACCTGAGTTCCCCTATAACAATAAGTGCCCACTTTACATTTAATAATGTCCCAAGTCTACCCCCTGTACAGCTCTCCTATACACAGTATGATGCTCTCTTATACACAGTATAATGCGCCCTCACTGTTTGATCTCTCCAACACTGTATGATGGCCCCTCAATGTAATCTCCACACTGTATGATGGCCCCCTAGATAGCCTCTATATAGTATAATGTATCTGATATTCCTCAATATAGTATAATGCACTCCCCTTAGGCAAACTCTATATAGTATAATGCACACCCATAGGCAGACTCTATATTGTATAATGCAGCCCCCATAGGCAGACTCTACAGTATATTGCAGCCCCCCATAGGCAGACTCTATAGTATAATGCAGCCCCCCATAAGCAGACTCTATAGCATAATGCAGACCCCCATAAGCAGACTGCAATGTAAGGCAGCACCCCCTAGGCAAACTGTAATATAAGGCAGCACCCACCCCATAGGCAGACTGTAATATAAGGCAGCACCAAATGCCATTCTGGATCTGGCTGTAGAATGCCAATGTGCTTGGCTCTGCAGGCACATTCTGGATCTTGCATCTCTGCTATGGAGTGATATCCATCTTCTTCTAGGACCTAGCTGTGATCTCCACTGTCTGCTGCTGATTAACACACACTTGCAGGATGCTTAAATACCTTTAGTCGCTTCAGCAAGGGGCCAGAGATAGCTCTATTTACTTCTGTCTGTTGGAAATGCTTGAAGTCGACTAGTTTCTTCTTGGAGCCTCTTGAAAGATTGCTAGCATGAGCTACTGTGTCATCTCAAGCTAATTGTATTCCTTCGTCTTCCTGCTTTGTCTTTGGTTATAGTGGGGGCTGAATAGCGCACACCCCATCCCCTCTCTATCCAGGGTCCATTGCTAGGGGCAGTCAGGGATTAGATTCCTGCTCGGTGATAGGTGTGGAATCTATTTAGGAATGTTAGGATAGACAGGGTGTTGTCAGATCTGCCTAGGGGTCTTCACTCCCCCCTTTCCTAGTGTTTGGGCTCTGCCACCCTCTTCCCGTTGTTGTGCACTTAGCTTCTCCCTCACCCAGACTGACATGACGTTATAAATGCAGTTCATGCTTTGAAATCCTCCAATGTGGTTAAATTGCAACAATTCTGCAAAGATAAGTGGGCCATAATTCCTCCAGAGTGTTATAAAAGATTCATTGCCAGTTATTGCAAACGCTTGTGTGTAGCCCTGGTGTTAGGCACACGCAGTACCCTGGAGAGTGTGTGGCGAGACAGCAGTTTAATGCTAAATAACCATTCACTCAACATACACTAGACACACCCTTAGGGTAGTGTAGTTTACTTTTTAGGGAGTGGTCAAGGTGTATGTTTGTTGAGTGATTTTAGATGTTTTTCCGCCCTCTATCCGACCAGACTGCAAACCGTTCTGGATATCCTAGCTGAGGAGAGCTCCGATTGTCCTATTCATCATCTCTGGAGGTTCGTGGCTCTATACAGTGAGCCCTCTATAGTTCACTCAGCCGTAGTCAGAGCCTAGAACTACCATAATTCTTCTGAAAGAAAGCAGTGTGTCCTTTGCAGACAGACCTTCAGTCCCTTAAATGGCACAATTAAAGTCCAAGTACCCTGTCAGCTGCCTCCTGTATACACTGAGCTCTGTATACACTGAATGAAGTGAATGAATTGATACTCCCAACCTGTTATGCTAATGTGATTTCACTCTTATGTGCCACCAGGATAGGCCTAAAGACATGGTATTGAATTTAATATAGAAAGACTCCTTGGAACTTGAAGAATCACCATGCAACATTGCAAATGCAGCCCCTAGGAGGACCTACAGATATATTCAGCCCATACAGACTTATAGTAAGCAAAAACCTAGCATAATGAACCGCCTAAGGATCGAAGGCAGACACCCCTATAGTCAAACTGTAAATAGGCAGTATCAGGGGAGATTGCAGCACCATATTGATCTCGTGAGAATGCAAGGACAGGAATTCGGACTCTCTCTGCTATGGAGGATTATCCACTAACTACTAGGCAGACAGCTTGATACTCGATGTTGCTGTGAGTGAACTACGCTTGGCATGGTTGTTAAACTCATTGTGTTCAGCAAGGGCCAGAGGCTCTATTTCCAGTCTGTCTATGAATGCCTTGATCGACATCCTGGGCCTAGACTAGAAGCATCTTCAAGTAATTGGTAACCTTCGCTCCTGTGTGCTTGTTATGTTAATCTGCACACCCACTTCCCTCTCATACAGGGACCATTGTAGGGGCCAGTCAGATTAGTATCCCATGCTCGAGTAGAAGGTGTGGAAATATTAGAAGTAGGATACAGGTGTTGTCAGATTGCTATTACATTCTATCCCCTTTCTAAATATTGTCGCCCCACTTCCGCCAGCTTCCCTCACAGGGCACATGACTCTGAAGCACAGTTATGCTGTGAAATCCCCAAGTTTAATTCACATCTGCATCAGTGGATACCATTGCCCAGAAGTGTTATAAAGATTGTGTGCGTATGCACACTTGATTGCTGTTATTGCTGCTAAGGGTGGCCCAAACAGTTATTAGGTTTAGGGGGCAATCACCTTTTCATACAGGGCCCTATAGGTTCGGGTTTCTTTTTCCCATAATATTAACCCCTTTCTGCCATCTGACGTACTATTCCGTCCATGTGACCTGGGACTTAATTCCCAAGGATGGAATAGTACGTTATAAGCGATCAGCCGGGCTCACGGGGGGAGCACAGCTGATTGCGGCCGTGTGTCAGCTGATTCTCACAGCTGACACCAGGCACTAAGTGCCAGGAGTGGTCACGGACCGCTCCCGGCACTTTAACCCCCGGAACACTGCGATCAAACATGATCGCAGTGTTCCGGCGGCATAGGGAAGCATAGCGCAGGAGGGGGCTCCCTGCGTGCTTCCCTGAGACCCTCAGAGCAACGCGATGTGATTGCATGCTCGAAGGGCCTCCTACCTGTACGTCCCCAGATCCAAGATAGCCGCGGGGTCCTTCCAGGTCTTGCAGGGAGGTGGCTTGTCAGTGCCTGGTAAGAGCAGGCGCTGAGAAGTCTGCTGCACTGCCTGTCAGATCGCTGATCTGAAGAGTGCTGTATAAACTGTCAGATCAGCGATCTAACACTAAAGAGTGATGTCCCACCCTGGGATAATGTAAAAAAAATGAAATAAACATGTGTAAAAATAGTTTTTAAAAAAATTCCCTAAATAAGTAAAAATATATATATATTTCCCCAATAAACACATTATTATTATGCAAATAAAAAAACAATAAAAGTGCACATATTTCATATTGCCGCGTCCGTAACAACCCGCTCTATAAAACTGTCCCACTAGTTAACCCCTTTAGCGAACCCCTTAAAAAAAGGCAAAAAGAAATGCTTTATCATCATACAGCCGAACAAAAAGTGGAATAACACGCGATCAAAAAGACGGATATAAATAAACATGGTACCGCTGAAAATGTCATCTTGTCCCACAAAAAACGAGCTGCCATACAGCATCATTAGCAAAAAAGTAAAAAAAGTTATAGCTCGCAGAATTAAGTGATGCAAAAATAATTATTTTTTATATAAAATTGTTTTTATTGTATAAAAGTGGCAAAACATAAAAAAATATAAATGAGGTATCGCTGTAATCGTACTAACCCGAAGAATAAAACTGCTTTATCAATTTTACCACACGCGGAACGGTATAAATGCCCCCCAAACGAAATTCATGAATTGCTGGTTTTTGTTCATTCTGCCTCCCAAAAATCGGAATAAAATGTGATCAAAAAATGTCATGTGCCCAAAAATTGCACCAATAAAAACATAAACTCGTCCCACAAAAAATAAGACCTCACATGACTCTGTGGGCCAAAATAAGAAAAAAATATAGCTCTCAAAATGTGGTGATGCAAAAACTATTTTTTGCAATAAAAAGCATCTTTTAGCGTGTGACAGCTGCCAAACATAAAAACCCGCTATAAATAGTAAATCAAACCCCCCTTTATCACCACCTTAGTTAGGGAAAAATAATAAAATTTATTTATTTCCATTTTAACATTAGGGTAAGGGTTAGGGTTAGGGTTGGGGCTAAAGTTAGGGTTAGGGTTGGGATTAGGTTTAGGAGTGTGTTGGGGTTAGGGTTGGAGTTAGAATTGGAGGTTTCCACTGTTTAGGCACATCAGGGGCTCTCCAAGCGTGACATGGCATCTGATCTCAATTCCAGCCAATTCTGCGTTGAAAAAGTCAAACGGTGCTCCTTCCCTTCTGAGCTCTGCCATGCGCCCAAACAGTAGTTTACCACCACTTATGGGGTATCAGCGTACTCAGGACAAATTGCACAATAACTCTTGGGGTCCAATTTCTTATGTTACCCTTGGAAAAATAAAAAATTGGGGGCGAAAATATCATTTTTGTGGAAAAAATATGATTTTTTATTTTTATGGCTCTACGTTATAAACTTCTGTGAAGCACTTGGGGGTTCAAAGTTCTCACCACACATCTAGATAAGTTCCTTGGGGGGTCTAGTTTCCAAAATGGGGTCACTTGTGGGGGTTTCCACAGTTTAGGCACATCAGGGGCTCTCCAAACGCAACATGAAGCCTGCAGACTATTCCATTAAAGTCTGCAATCCAAAACGTCACTATTTCCCTTCCGAGCCCCGACGTGTGCCCATACAGTAGTTTTCTCCGACATATAGGGTATCGGCGTACTCAGGACTACTTTTGGTGTTCAATTTCCCCTGTTACCCTTGGGAAAATAAAAAACTGGGGACTAAAAGATCATGTTTGTGGAAAAAATATGATTATTTTTATTTTCATGCCCGTGCATTATAAACTTGTGTGAAGCACTTGGGGGTTCAAAGTGCTCACCACAGATCTATACAAGTTCCTTAGGGGGTCTAGTTTCCAAAATGGGGTCACTTGTGGGGGGTTTCCACTGTTTAGGCTCTGCAAACTGACCATGACACCATCAAAATCTGCATTCCAAAACGTCATTACTTCCTTTCCGAGCCCTGCCGTGTGCCCAAACAGTTCCCCCCCCACATATGAGGTATCAGCGTACTCAGAACAAATTGGACAACAACTTTTGGGGTCCAATTTCCTTGGGAAAAATCAAAAATTGGGGACTAAAAAATCATTTTTGTGGAATTTTTTTTTTTCACACCCAGGCATTATAAACTTTAGTGAAACACTTGGAGATTCAAAGTGCTCACAACAGATCTAGATAAGTTCCTTAGGGGGTCTAGTTTCCAAAATGGTGTCACTTGTGGGGGTTTTCCACTGTTTAGGCACATCAGGGGCTCTCCAAATGCGACATGGCGTCCAATCTCAATTCCAGCCAATTTTGGTTTGAAAAAGTCAAACGGAGCTCCTTCCCTTCCGAGTCCTGCCTTGCGTCCAGACAGTGGTTTTCCCCCACATATGGGGTATTGGCGTACTCAGAAGAAATTGCACAACAACTTTATCTGTCCATTTTCTCCTTTTACCCTTGTGAAATAAAAAAAATTGTTTGTAAAAATCATTTTTGTGACTAAAAAGTTAAATGTTCATTTTTTCCTTCCACGTTACTTTAGGTCCTGTGAAGCATCTGAAGGGTTAATAAACTTTTTGAATGTGGTTTTGAGTACCTTGAGGGGTGCAGGTTTAGAATGGTGTCACTTTTGGGTATTTTCTGCCATATAGACCCCTCAAAGTGACTTCACATGTGAGGTGGTCACTAAAAAAATGGTTTTGTAAATTTTGTTGTAAAAATGAGAAATCGCTGGTCAACTTTTAACCTTTAGAACTTACTAACAAAAAAAAATTTTGGTTCCAAAATTGTGCTGATGTAAAGTAGACATGTGGTAAATGTTATTTATTAACTATTTTGTGTGACATATTTCTCTGTTTTAAGGGAATAAAAATTCAAAGTTTGAAAATTGCAAAATGTTCAAAATTTTCACAATTTTCCATTTTTTTCATAAAGAAATGAAAGTTATATCGAAGAAATTTTACCACTATCATGAAGTACAATATGTCATGAGAAAACATTCTCAGAATCGCGAAGCTCCGTTGAAGCGTTCCAGAGTTATAACCTCATAAAGAGACAGTGGTCAAAATTGTAAAATTGTCCCGTCATTAACGTGCAAACCACCCTTAGGGGTTAAGGAGTTAAAGACCTTCATTTAAAAACTGCTTTTTGTGTTTACTTGATCTGTTTGATCTGAAACATTTTAGAGTACCGTATATACGCATGTATAAGCCACCCGTGTATAAGCCGACCCCCTTAATTTTGCCACAAAAACTGGGAAAACTTATTGACTCGCGTATAAGCCTAGGGTGAAAAATGATTATGCCCCCATATGATGCTCCACAGATTAGGCCCCCATAAACTGCACAGATTAGGCCCCGTATGATCCACAGATTATGCCCCCATATGCTGCACAGATTATGCCCTGTATGCTCCACAGATGATGCCCTCATATGCTCCAGATTATGCCCCCATATGCTCCAGATTATGCCCCCATATGCTCCAGATTATGCCCCCATATGCTCCAGATTATGCCCCATATGCTCCAGATTATGCCCCATATGCCCCCATATGCTCAAGATTATGCCCAATATGCCCAATATGCTCCAGAGATTATGCCCCCATATGCTCCAGATTATGCCCCATATGCTCCAGATTATGCCCAATATGCCCCCATATGCTCCAGATTATGCCCCCATATGCTCCAGATTATGCCCCATATGCTCCAGATTATGCCCCATATGCCCCCATATGCTCAAGATTATGCCCAATATGCCCAATATGCTCCAGAGATTATGCCCCCATATGCTCTAGATTATGCCCCCATATGTTCCATAGATTATGCCCCATAGTATGTCCCTTATGCTGCTGCTGCAAAAAAAAATGACATACCTCGTCGCTGGGGGCCAGGTGCCGGTGTCACCGCTCGCTCAGGACCCCGAAACCTGAGATATTTACCTGTCCTCTCTGCACCGCTGCATGCTGCTGTCTTCCAGGTCCTCGGCAGTGAATGATCAGGCAGAGGGCGCAGCGCACACTAACGACGTCATCGCGCCCTCTGCCTGAACATTCACAGCCAGAGGTGTCAGACGAGGGAGCAGCGCACAGCGGTGGAGAGAGGACAGGTAAATATCGCTATACTCACCCCTCCGCCGGCGCGTCTCTGCAGCCTCTCCTCTTCTCCCGACGGTCTCCGCAGCTCTTCCGTCCTACAGCGGTCACGTGGTGCCGCTGATTAAAGTCATGAATATGTACATATTCATGACTTTAATCAGCAGTACCATGTGACCGCTGCAGGAAGGAGCCGGAGATCGTGGGAGAAGCAGGGGGGCTACAGAGACCACATGGGCGGAGGGGTGAGTATGAGCCGACACCCCCGCAAAACCCTCCCCCGCCGACCCCCGTATATGACCCGCGTATAAGCCGAGAGGGGGACTTTCAGCCCTAAAAAATGGGCTGAAAATCTTGGCTTATACACAAGTATATACGGTAACAAACATGCAAAACAATAGGAAATCAGGAAGGGGCAAACACTTTTTCACACCACAATATATACAGAATAATACAGATACTGTGTGCTACATCCAATATATAGGACAGGAGGAGTGGTACTGTGCAGTATATTTATACAGGAGAGAAGTGCACATATACAGAATAATACAGATACTTAGAATTACACCCAGTATACAGGACAGGAGAAGTGGTACTGTGCAGAGTATATATACAGGAAAAGAGAGAAGTGGTCCTGTGCCATGTATATACAGAATAATACATATACTGAGAATTACACCCAGTATACAGGACAGAAAAGGTGTTACTGTGCAGTGCATATATACAGAATAATACAGAAACTGAGAATTACACCCAGTTTAAAGGACAGAAGAAGTGGTGCTGTGCAGTGTATACATACATAATAATACAGATAATGAGAATTACACCCCTATACAGGACAGCAGAATACTAGTGATGAATGAGAACTAAAATGCTCGGGTACTCCTTACTCTCATCTGGCATTTTGGCAACTCAAGCATTTTTCTAGCAGACCCTCCCATGAGGTCTTGGAGCATTAAAATTTCTGGAAAAAGTGCTCAAATGGAATGGTAACAGGATAGGGAAGATGCCTGGACACATCTATGACTCCCAAGTCGCTGCTGGGAACAATGTCATCAGAGTGTAATGACACTTTTACGGACTGACAATAAAACATACCAAAAAGAAGATAAAAGAAGATAAAACCGATTTTACAGGAAAAAAATGATAGGAAACATTCTATCCTGTATAATCACTTGTATATACAGCAAAATTAGAAAGAGTGAAAAATAGCCTCTTCCACACATTAAGCTATGTTCTCACATAGAGTTCTTACTGCGTTTCTGAACTTTCTCATTGCTTTCAATGGTGAAAAAACCATCCACCTGTAAATTTAATTTTAAAGAAAACCTGTCACCAGTTTTGTGACATAGCAGCTAAAACTATCACCTTATTCAGCGTCTGCTATGCATTCCCTAAATCCTTATAGAACCCCCTGACTCCCTTTGTATACCCCCGAAAACCTTTTTAATGTCTCCCGCGCTGTATGGTAATCTTCTCATTCTGGTCTGATGGGCGTGGTTTTGGGCCTCTACATCACTCCCATCGGCTGTTGCTCGCCATCCTATTTCATGGATAATGCCTCTTGCGCCGTGCGACATCTTGCGCCTGCTCAGAAATATTGCGTTTCCCACCTGATCAATGCGCTTTGCCAAACTGCAGGCAAAGCCGAAAAACAGAAGTGTCATACACCGACATACTTACTTCGGGGCACATATACTGGAACTATGTTTGCCAGAGCATGCGCACTTCTGTTTTTTGGCTTTGCCCGCCGTTGGGCAACACATACTGTGCAGGCGCGAAACGCAATATTTCTAAGCAGGTGGGATATGTTACATGGTGATGTGGATCATTATCCATGCAGGAGGACGGCGAGTAGAAGCCAGGGGGAGGGATGCAGAGGCCAGAAAACACGCCCATCGGACCAGACTGAAAAGATTACTATACAGTGCTGGAGACATTAAAAAACGTTTTCGTTAGTATACAAGGGGAGTCAGGGGGTTCTATAAGGATTTAGGGAATGTATAGCAGACGCTGAATAAGGCGATATTTTTAGCTGCTATGTCACAAAACTGGTGACAGGTTCCCTTTGACATTTTACTAACTTATCTGAGCATGTGTTGTGCATGACATGGTTAGATATATCCTGTGTAATTTATGGAGGAGAGACTCTGAAACTCACAAAGCCTTTGCGGTCAATGCAAGAACTGCCAAAAATTAGAAGGAAGAGTGACACCGATACACCCTGTATTAGACATAAAGAGGGCCTCATACACATTCTGTTAAATGTTAACATTTCTGGTAGTGGGTCTCATAGACTCATAAAGCCTATGCACGAAGTGCAAGGATTGAAAAACAATTATCCCCATATATACAGAGTCCTGGGGGAAGGCACAGGCTACATTAAAGATGACAACTGTTTCGTGGTTGGAAAAAATCAGAGGGTATCTGTGGGTCGGACATCTTGTCCTCATCTGAGCACAGGTTGCCCACGGAGTCAGCTTACGGAGGGAGGGAGGAATGGCTGCAGCTTGTGAGCCTCAGATTGGCTCAAGTCCATCAAAAAAAACCTGCACTTATTGAATAGATGAAAGACCCAATACATATCTTGTATTGGATGCCTGAAGCTCCCTTGTTGTGCCAGTTGTACGAGCGGCCTCAAATCCCACACTGCTTGGTGTTGGGCATAGATGGTTGAAGGTTTGGTTTGCATCTTTATAAGAGGATGTGGCATAAACAATGATAATCCCAAGGACTGTGTGGAATTTGTGCATGAGAACTGATATCTACTGTGCAAATGGGATCCTGCGGAATCGACTAGAAGAGAGAAAGTTACAGGAGGGACACGTTTCTATGAAGGACCAAGTCAGATGACCAAAATTGATGAAGATTGTTACGCCAAGAGAAGGGACAGTCAGGGCTTGTGTCGAGCAAGACACTAGGGCTGGTGCCTGGCCTCAAGAGTAAGTGAGAACCAGGGAGGTAAGGAGGACCATTTCTACCTCCAAAGTAAAGCGTATGCACTATGTGCAAGAGCTGCCAAAAATTAGGAGGCCAGGAATTAACTAGAGAGAAATAAGTACATACCGGCGATGCTATCGCAAGAGAAGAGGAAAAGATGAGCTGCTTCCCGGATGCAGGCTGAAGGAAAATGGAAGAAAATGGAGGGAAAGCTCCCAAAATACATTGCTAAGCTACCATCATGCATTGCTTAAGCTACCATCATGCATTGAAAAGGGAGGAAAAAGGATTTTGCTGAAAGTGAAAGAAAACATTATAACTGCGAATATGGCACTGGTCACTAGAGGGAGCCAAACAAGCAGAATTATTAAACTCCTATATAAACAATGGAAAATCAAACAAGTCAGAAACAATTGGATGCCGGAGGCAGAACACTCCCCGTCTGGCATCAACTGATGTCACTATCCTTTTCTTCCGAAGGCAACAATAAGACCAATTCGGATACTGGTCTGGAGAATGTCTTAGGTTCATTCCCTTTGGCCATCCTACTCTTGGCAGGCCATTGTTGTCGATGAATGGGTCGAGTTTCCTCAATACGCTGTGCTCTGGTATTGGAGCTTTGTTAATGAGACATTGGATTTCTACAGGGTAGGTTTCTCTTTGAACAGTGAGGATGATGTGGTTTCTGGAGAATTCCAAGTCTGAGGTAACATAGGTATTTTTACAAAGATGCCAACCTTCACATCCCTCCGTGTCACAAGCTCTGGTGGTACTGAACGATCGAGCTACATGAGTCAGGCAGGTAATAGCTCGAATAAGTGACTTCCAACTTGAAAATTTGTCAAATCTATGAGATCCAAGCTGGATAGCAGAGGTCGTTGTATGAAGTGTAGACACCTGAGGGCGGATTTCAGCATCTGAGTCCTCTCCTACTAGTTCAAAGGTGTCTGGGAAACGTTCCTCAGTGTACAGTAATTTTGGTTCTGAGAGCCATGTTGTGCTTCCCAGTCTACTTGCGTCAACTGCTCTAGTTGCGTGATCTGCAGGATTTTGGTCAGTGGGTATGTAATGCCACTGTTTTGGATGAACTGATCTCCTAATTCGTAGCACTCTGTTGTTGACATAAACATAGAATCGTCTAGTTTCATTGTGGATATATCCAAGGACTACTTTGCTGTCTGAGTAGAACTTGGCCTGTGACAAGTCGATATCCATCTCGGATGCGATGAACTCTGCCAATTCAACGGCTAAGACTGCAGCACAAAGCTCTAACCTGGGTATAGTGTGCTCTGGCGTGGAGCAAGTTTGGCTTTCCCCATAACGAATCCAATGTGGCTCTGACATTTGGAGTCTACAGTTTTGAGATAGGCGACAGCGGCAATTGCTTTGACAGAAGCATCTGCAAACACGTACAGTTTTTGGCTTTGTATTTCTGTAGACGGCACAGGGGTGTATGGTCTTGGTACATTCAGGTTGGAGAGGGCTGCTAAAGAGTTCTTCCATCCTTCCCACTGTATTCTCTTATCAGGTGGCAGAGGTGCATCCCGGTCGGATGTTTCCTTGGTTGAGTCCCTTAGTAAGGCTTTACCTTGTATAGTGACGGGAGCTGCGAGACCCAAGGGATCGTACAGACTGTTGATGGTGGACAGGACACCTCTACGTGTGAAAGGCTTTTCTTCCTGGCTGACCCTGAAGGTGAAAGTGTCTGACTGTAGATTCCAGAGAAGCCGAGGCTGCGTTGCATTAGTGCGGGTTCTGACCCCAAGTCCAAGTCTCTGAGACTGTTACATAAGTCTTGTGAAGGGAATGCTTCCATGAGTTCTTGGCTGTTTGAGGCTATTTTGTGAAGTATGAGGTTTGAGCAAGCAAGCATCTCTTGGACTCTCCTGAGAAGACTGATGGCAGTCTCATTTGAAGGCATGGCTTTCAGACAGTCGTCAACATAAAAGTCTTTTTCTATGAATTAGATTCTTGAAAACCCGGTCAGCAAGAATCTTTCTCAATAGTATCCCACTCGGGGTACCCGGCTGGAGCAGCATTAGATTTCTTAATTGCTTACGACACTTACACCTGGCTGGCGCTCCTACAGACTGTCTATCCCACGTGTCTCATCCATTTTTCTATGAATTGTCTGACATCTGATCCATATTCTGTTTCTCCTTCTTGAGCCGACCTTTTGAGTCAATAGATGGCGACTGCAGGAGAAGGACTGTTGCCAAAGATGTGCACTCTCATGCGATACTCTGTGACTTCTTTAGCAGGATCATTGTCTCTGTACCAGAAGAATCTTAGGAAGTTCCTGTCTCTCTCTCTCACAAGGAAACAATGGAACATTTGCTGGATGTCAGCGATGAAGGTGATGGAATCCTTACGGAAACGCATAAGTACTCCCAGCAGTTTGTTATTGACGTCTGGTCCTGTCAGTAGAACATCATTCAGGGAGATATCATCAAACTTAGCACTGGAGTCAAACACCACTCTAATTTGGCCTGGTTTCTTAGGGTGGTATACTCCAAACATGGGTAGGAACCAGCATTCTTCAGAGTCTTTGAGAGTGGGAGCTAGCTCTGCATGGCAATTCTCAAAGATCTTTGCCTTGAAGGAGAAAAAGTGATCTTTCATCTCTGGCTTCCTTTGCAGATTATGTTTGAGAGAGGAGAAACGCTTTAATGCTTGATTTCTGTTGTTCGATAAACGTGGTCTGTGAGTTCTGAAGGGAAGAGGTGCGACCCAGCTGTTAGTCTCATCTTTAACAAGTCCCTTGTCCATTACCTCTAAGAACAACTTATCTTCTACTGACATTGCCACTTGGTTGTCTTGCTTAGTTCTCTGGAAGACTGTGCACCCTAACTGATCCTCATAGCTTCCTGACACTATACTGCTGTCATAAGTAAAGTCTATTAGATGATTGGGCAGTTGGATGCTATGTGGTAGCTCTCTGACATGGAATTCGTTGTTACAAGATTGAAACAGAGATGAGCGTCCTTTCTCCAATGTATTTGTCAGCATACTTGTCACAGAAGATGGGGCGTGCATGCGTCCCAAGCATACGTTTCCCATTATGACCCATCCTAGGTCTAGCTTTTGGGCATAGGGAGCACTGTGGAGTCCACTGATATGACGTCTCACTTTATAAACCTGCAGGATGTCTCTCCCCAACAGCAGAATTATCTGGGCCTGATGGTCGAGTTCCGGTATGAGGTGTGCTATGCGTTTTAAGTGAGCGTGATGGATTGCCACATCTGGCGTAGGTATTTCAGATCTGTTGTCTGGGATCTGATTACACTCGATGATCGTAGGTAGTGGTAGGCAGAATTGACAGTCTAAGGACTCAATTTGGTAGTCAGTAGCTTTCCTACCTGCTGTTGGCACAGTACCTGCACACGTCTTTAATGAGTAGGGGGTGCTTGGCCCTTTGATATTGAATAGGTTCAAAGAATGTTGATCTAGCCAAGGATCGATTACTTTGATCATCCAAGATAGCATACAGTTTTACAGCTTTGTCTCTATGGCCTTTTGGATACACTCTGACAAGGCATATTTTTGAACAGGATCTACTGTCTATTGTCCCTTTACAGACTTCAGTACATTGTGAAGTGATCTCTGGCGTAGCTGTATCAGTGTTCCTTTCCTCCCCCCATGCTCACTGTCCGCTTGCGTGGTTTGTGGACCACCGCAACATCTCCCTCTAGGAGTACCACCACCACTCCACAAAATTTTAGGAGCACCGTCACCACTTCTCCGTCTAGGAGCACCGCCACCACTCCGCACCATTTTAGGAGCACATCCACCACTTCTCTGTCTAGGAGCACCGCCACCACTCCGCACCATTTTAGGAGCACAGCCACCACTTCTCCTCCTAGGACCACCGCCACCACTTCTCCTCCTCGGAGCACCGCCACCACTTGTTCTCCTTCTAGGAGCACCGCCACCACAGAGCATGAGAGGGGTGACCGACATTCCCTCTTTTACGTATCAAGGCCACGGTCCACCAGCTCAAGGCGGTCACACGGAAGTCGGTCCATGCAGGGGACTCCTGCTTCAAAGAAGACAAAAAAAAAAGACTTTGTTTGTCCATCCCCCCTCTCCTCCTAATGTGTCTCAACCTGCTTCTACTTCCATACCTGATCTTCCTACCCCCACTACTTTCGTCACCCCTTCCGCTAGAACCACTTACTCGCTTTCCAGCCGTTCCTCGTCTCTCCACACCCCCAAAGTATCCCAATCTTCCCCCAAACGTCCTTCACAATAAAAATGATTTTTTTTTTTGTTTTAAAATTAATGTGCAATTCTGCTTTTACTAAATACTGTTTGATTAATGTGTCTTTCGCCGCCTACACATACTGCGCCGTACACACACTGCGCCGTACACTTTGCGTTTTTCACTATAACTCCAGGAATGACACATGTTTCTTGCGTCATTCCTGGAGATATGTGCAGTCAAAAACACAAATATATGACTTGTATTTTCCCCACTAGTCTCTTCAGTCTGCTAATATTGCACAGACTGAATAGAGGATGGTGCTGAGTGCAAGGCATATCTATTTTACCTTGCCAGGTATCATAAAAAGTTAAATAAGTATGGTGTGCTTTTACCATCATTTAACTCTTTGTGATACAAGGCCAGGCATTCTAGATATACCTTGTAATTAACCACATCCTCTATTCAGTGTGTGTTGAATAAACTGAGGAGATGATGGTGAAAATACATGTTATATGTACAATACCCTGGCCTTGTATCATTACTATCACACCTGGGTAGGTGAATACACATGAGTTTTAACCTGCAGCGTCACTTCAGTCTGCATATACAGTACAGACCAAAAGTTTGGACACATCTTCTCATTTCATGACTATGAAAATTGTAAATTCACACTGAAGGCATCAAAACTATGAATTAACACATGCGGAATTATATACTTAAATAAGAAAGTGTGTAACAACTGAAATTATGGCTTATATTCTAGGTTCTTCAAAGTAGCCACCTTTTGCTTTGATGACTGCTTTGCACACTCTTGGCATTCTCTTGATGAGCTTCAAGATGTAGTCACCGGAAATGGTTTTCACTTCACAGGTGTGCCCTGTCAGGTTTAATAAGTGGGATTTCTGGCCTTATAAATGGGGTTGGGACCATCAGTTGTGTTGTGCAGAAGTCTGACTGTTAGAATTTGTATTATTGCAAGAAAAAAGCATCTAAGAAAAACGAGTGGCCATTATTACTTTAAGAAATGAAGGTCAGTCAGTCCAAAAAATTGGGAAAACTTTGAAAGTGTCCCCAAGTGCAGTTGCAAAAACTATCAAGAGATACAAAGAAACTGGCCCACATGAGGACCGCCCCAGGAAAGGAAGACCAAGAGTCACCTCTGCTTCTGAGGATAAGTTTATCCGAGTCACCAGCCTCAGAAATCGCAGGTTTACAGCAGCTCAGATTAGAGACCAGGTCAATGCCACACAGAGTTCTAGCAACAGACACATCTCTACAACAACTGTTAAGAGGAGACTTTGTGCAGCAGGCCTTCAAGGTAAAATAGCTGCTAGGAAACCACTGCTAAAGACAGGCAACAAGCAGAAGAGACTTGTTTGGGCTAAAGAACACAAGGAATGGACATTAGACCAGTGGAAATCTGTACTTTGGTCTGATGAGTCCAAATTTGAGATCTTTGGTTCAAACCACCGTGTCTTTGTGTGACGCAGAAAAGGTGAATGGATGGACTCTACATGCCTGGTTCCCACCGTGAAGCATGGAGGAGGAGGTGTGATGGTGTGGGGGTGCTTTGCTGGTGACACTGTTGGGGATTTATTCAAAATTGAAGGCATACTGAACCAGCATGGCTACCACAGCATTTTTCAGCGGCATGCTATTCCATCCGGTTTGCGTTTAGTTGGACCATCATTTATTTTTCAACAGGACAATGACCCCAAACATACCTCCAGGCTGTGTAAGGGCTATTTGACCAAGGAGAGTGATGGGGTGCTACGCCAGATGACCTGGCCTCCACCGTCACCAGACCTGAACCCAATCGAGATGGTTTGGGGTGAGCTGGCCCGCAGAGTGAAGGCAAAAGGGCCAACAAGTGCTAAGCATCTCTGGGAACTCCTTCAAGATTGTTGGAAGACCATTTTCGGTGACTACCCTTTGAAGCTCATCAAGAGAATGCCAAGAGTGTGAAAAGCAGTCATCAAAGCAAAAGGTGGCTACTTTGAAGAACCTAGAATATAAGACATATTTCAGTTGTTTCACACTTTTTTGTTAAGTATATAATTCCACATGTATTAATTCATAGTGTTGATATCTTCAATGTGAATGTACAATTTTCATAGTCATGAAAATACAGAAAAATCTTTAAATGAGAAGGTGTGTCCAAACTTTTGGTCTGTACTGTACTTCAAGCAGACTGTAGCAATGCTGCAGTTTATAACTCATATGTGTATTCACCTGCCCAGCCTTGTATCATTACTACAGTATCACACCTGGGCAGGTGAATGCACATGAGTTTTAACCAGCAGTGTCGCTTCAGTCTGCATATATTTCAAGCATACTGTAGCAATGCTGCAGTTTATATCTCATATGTGTATTCACCTGCCCAGGTGTGATAACATTCTGAAGTGAGGATGCGTTATTTTGGGTGTCCTCACTTCAGCATGACACCAGGCCTGGGGATTGTAGAAGATGTATAAACTTTATTATCTCTCCAGTCTGCGTTCAAAATCAAGCCACAGTGATGATACTACAAATAATATTTATAGTCACATGGTCAGGTGTAATAAAGAGTGACAGATGCTAGTGCATTTCCAAATCACTATTTGTAACATCAGGCCAGGTGACACAAATATTAGTTGTTTTATCTCCACCGTCGCTGCAAATTGAACCCAAACTGTAGAGATGATAAAGGTCATACAACTTGTGTGTGTGTGTGTGTATGTATAGTCACCTGGTCAGGATTAGTAGTAAATTCATGATGCACAAAAAACACAGCATCATGAATTCACTGGTAAAGCTGGCCAGCTGATTATTGTATTTGAGTGCAAAAACACAGAGTGCACTCGGTACAGGTATCAAAACAGTTATTTTATTAACATACACACAAGAAAACTTTTTTTTACACCATTTGATTTTGCCATTCCACCCGTCCTACATCTGAGATGAAGTAGGCCGCATTTTGGTCCCTCATATGGCAAACTTCAACGGATGACCTGAGAGGGTGCTGTTGTGAGTGGGCTTGGGATGAGTTCTGAGCAGAGGCTCCCTCTGGTGGTTACAAGCGGTGCTGGTCTGTCCAGTGAAGATTGTGAGGATTGGGAATCAGGTGTTACTGACTGGTCTTATATAAGGGAGTCACCTTCCCATCAGGGTTGCCGGTGATCAATTGTTCTGGTCTCTATCCTTGATTCCTGTTTCCCTTGTAGCCTGCTGTGTCGTGTCTGCATCTCCTGCTAACAGATAAGACATTTTCTTCTTTTTGTTTTTGTGCTTGATTTTTGCATTTTGTCCTGCACTTCTGTGGGGGCCTTCAGGGTCCCCTCCGGGGGCTTTTGCCCTCTCAGTTTAGTTCAGCCACTGATGTTTGTACTTTTGCTTTTTCCAGTTTTTTCAGTGGCTGCTGTTTTGATTTTGTTACACCAGAGAACTAATTTAGGTGGTAGAGGTCGTGTGATCTCAGGTGATTTTGAAATTAGTAGAGTTGGTGCTTTTCAGGGTTTTCTGGGATTGCAGTAAGTACCCTTCCTATCCTTTTCTATTTAGTTAGTTTGGGCCCCAACGTTTGCTCATACTATTTTCTGTCTGTGTCAGTATTTCTTCTTGTCTAACCGCCATTACATGTTTGGGGGCTTTCTATTATCTTTGGGGTTCTGCTCCGGGGCAGATAGCTTTCCTATATCTATCTTTAGGTGTAGTTAGTTTCTCAGGCTGTGACGAGGCGTCTAGGACCAACGTAGGAACGCTCCACGGCTGCCTCTAGTTGTTGTGGTTAGTCAGGGTACTGCAATCTCATAGATTCCAACTGCTCTGGTGTATTGCCTTTTTTGCCTGCACTCCTCAGCTACCGAAACATAACAGTATCACCGGCCTAAAATTTAAAATTGTTTGGTACTCACAGAAGGAAAAAAAATTGTGAAAGAAAAAACGGTTGTCAGAGTTGTCAGAGATATTTTTCTGTTTGTTGTATTTTTTTTTTTTTTCCCTCTGTATCTCTGGGTGCTGGGGAGGATTTTTTCTCTCAATGGAGTTTGCACAGTTGTCTGGCCGTGTGGATCAGCTTGCCACTGAGGTTCGGAGTATTGCTATCTATTTTGCTAGGTTGCCTGTTGTGGAACCTAGGATTCCCATGCCAGATTTGTTTTTAGGGGATCGAGCTAAGTTTCAGAATTTCAAAAATAATTGTAAATTGTTTTTTGCCTTAAAATCTAAGTCCTCAGGGAACGCAGCGCAGCAGGTTCAAATTGTCATGTCTATCCTGCGCGGCGATCCTCAGGATTGGGCTTTTTCCCTGACACCTGTGGATCCTGTTTTGAGTGATGTTGATGCATTTTTTCAGGCTTTGGGGTTATTGTACGATGAGCCTAATGTCACTGATCAAGCTGAAAAAGCCTTGTTGGCATTAAATCAGGGGCTTGATGACGCTGAGTTATACTGTCAGAGATTCCGTAGGTGGGCAGTCCTGACCAAGTGGAATGACGACGCTTTGGCGGCCCTTTTTCAGAAGGGTCTGTCAGATAATGTAAAGGATGTTATGGTGGGATTCCCTGTCCCCTCTGGTCTCAATGATTCTATGTCATTAGCGATTCAAATTGACAGACGTTTGCGTGAGCGGAGACGTATGCGTGGAATAGTGTTGCCTTGTGAACCTGCTTCTGAATCCATGCAGTGTGATAGAGTGGTGTCTGGGCACAGCGTCATGAGTTTCGAAGCGCAATGGGTTATGTTTCTACTGTGGTGATGCCTCTCATGCTATTTCAGTCTGCCCTAAGCGGGGAAGACGTTTTGCACGCTCAGTTGTCTTGGGTAGTGTTCAGACTAAGTTTTTATTAACTGTCACTCTGATATGCTCTCTGTCCTCATTTTCTGCTCAGGCTTTCGTTGATTCTGGAGCAGCTATTAACCTGATGGATTATGATTTTGCTAAACATTGTGGGTTTCCCTTGATACCCCTACGGAAGTCTATTCCCCTACTGGGGATCGATTCTACCCCTTTGGCTGAGAATAAACCTCAGTTCTCTACTCAGGTGATAATGAGGGTTGAACCTGATCATCAAGAGTGCTGCAAATTTTTGGTTCTGTATAATCTGCATGATATTATCGTACTGGGTTTCCCTTGGTTACAGTCTCATAATCCTGTTTTGGATTGGAAATCTGTGTCTGTAACCAGTTGGGGCTGCCAATGTGTTAATACCAACACTCCTGTTTTTTCTGCCTCTCCCCAGGCTCAGGATGTTCCTGACTTTTTGATTGATTTTTCTGATGTATTTAGCGAAAGTAAATCTGCATCCTTGCCTCCCCATAGGAGCTATGACTGCGCTATTGAATTAGTGCCTGGTAGTAAATTCCCTAAAGGTCACCTTTTTAACTTGTCTGTACCTGAACATGACGCTATGCGGTCTTATATCAAGGAGTCATTGGAGAAGGGTCATATCAGACCATCCTCTTCACCCTTAGGTGCCGGTTTTTTCTTTGTGGCCAAAAAGGATGGCTCATTAAGGCCGTGTATTGATTATCGTCTTTTGAACAATATTACTGTGAAATATCAATACCCGTTACCCTTGATTTATGACCTGTTTTCCAGGGTGAAAAACGCTACTTGGTTTACCAAGCTTGACCTCAGGGGGGCATATAACCTTATTCGCATTAAGCACGGGGATGAATGGAAGACGGCATTCAATACCCCGGAGGGGCATTTTGAGTACCTTGTGATGCCCTTTGGGCTCACTAATGCTCCTTCTGTCTTCCAGTCCTTCATGAATGACATTTTCAGGGATTTTGTGGACAAATTTCTGATTGTTTATTTGGATGATATCTTGATTTTTTCTAATGACTGGGACTCTCATGTGAAACATGTTCGAACTGTATTCCAGATTTTGAGAGAGAATGCTCTGTATGTGAAGGGATCAAAGTGTCTTTTTGGCGTACAGAGGATCTCATTTCTGGGATTCATTTTGTCCCCATCTGTTATTGAAATGGACCCGGTCAAGGTTCAGGCCATCTGTGATTGGGTCCAACCTACTTCATTAAAGGCTCTTCAAAGATTTTTGGGTTTTGCCAATTTTTATCGTAAATTTATTGGTACTTTCTCGGTTATTGTTAAACCATTAACTGATTTGACCAAAAAGGGTTCTGATGTGGTTAATTGGCCTCCTGAGGCAGTCTCTGCATTTCAGGAACTTAAGCAGAGATTCACTTCTGCTCCTGTTCTACGGCAGCCTGATGTTTCTCTGCCATTTCAGGTGGAGGTTGATGCCTCTGAAATTGGGGCAGGTGCCGTTTTGTCCCAAAAAGATCCAGAGACCTCTAAAAGTAACCCTTGTGCCTTTTTCTCTCGAAAATTTTCTCCTACTGAACGTAATTATGACGTGGGTAATCGGGAGTTATTGGCCATGAAGTGGGCTTTTGAAGAGTGGAGACATTGGCTGGAGGGAGCCAAACATCAGGTGGTGGTCCTTACTGACCATAAGAATCTGGTTTATCTGGAATCTGCCAAGCGACTCAATCCTAGACAGGCCAGGTGGGCCTTGTTTTTCACACGTTTTAATTTTGTGGTTTCCTTTCTTCCTGGCACTAAGAATGTTAAGGCGGATGCCCTCTCGAGGAGCTTCCTTGCGGACTCTCCTGAGTTATCTGATCCTTCTGTTATTTTGAAAGAGGGTGTAGTTCTTTCCGCCATCTCACCTAATTTGAGACTTGCTCTGGAGGGGTGTCAGGAGGATAGGCCCGAGCGCTGCCCTGTTGGAAAATTGTTTGTCCCGGACCAGTGGAAAAAGAGTGTGATGTCTGAGATTCATTGTACCGCGTTGGCTGGGCATCCCGGAATTTTTGGTACCAGAGACTTGGTTAGTCGGTCCTTTTGGTGGCCTACCTTGTCTCGTGATGTCAGGGAATTTGTGCAGTCCTGCGGGACTTGCTCTCGCTCCAAGCCTTGCTCTCGCTCTAGTGGTTTGTTGATGCCATTGCCTGTGCCCAAGAGACCATGGACCCATATCTCTATGGATTTCATTTCCGACCTTCCTGTTTCTCAGAGAATGACCGCCATCTGGTGATTTGTGATAGGTTTTCCAAGATGATACATCTTGTGCCATTACCTAAGTTGCCTTCCTCCTCTGAATTGGTGCCGTTGTTCCTTCAGCACGTGGTTCGTTTACACGGCATTCCTGAGAACATAGTGTCTGACAGAGCAGTCCAGTTTGTTTCCAGATTTTGGAGGACTTTTTGTTCTAAACTGGGTGTTCAATTGTCTTTCTCCTCGGCATTTCATCCTCAGACCAATGGTCAAACTGAGAGAACAAACCAGACATTGGAGACTTATCTAAGATGCTTTGTGTCTGCTGATCAGGATGACTGGGTCTCTTTTTTGCCTTTGGCTGAGTTTGCTCTTAATAATAGGGCTAGCTCTGCCACTTTGATGTCTCCGTTTTTCTGTAATTCTGGGTTTCACCCTCGATTTTCTTCAGGACAGACGGAGGCTTCTGTCTGTCCAGGTGTTGACTCTGTTGTGGAGCGTATGCAACAGATTTGGGACCAGGTAGTGGAGAGGTTGTCCCTCTCTCAGGAGAGGGCCCAGCGGTTTGCTAACCGGCATAGGACTGATGGTCCTCGGTTTAAAGTAGGGGACTTGGTCTGGTTGTCCTCAAAAAATATTCCTATGAGAGTAGCATCTCCTAAATTTAAGCCTAGGTTCATTGGACCTTATAAGATCATGGAGATTCTTAATCCTGTTTCTTTTCGTTTGCTTCTTCCAGAGACATTTAAGATCCATAACGTTTTCCACAAGTCCTTGTTGAAGAGTTTGTTGAGCCAGTGGTTCCTGCTGCTGTGCCTCCTGACCCTGTTTTGGTTGAGGGCAATCTGGAGTATGTGGTTGAGAAAATATTAGATTCTCGTTTTTCTAGACGGAAACTCCAGTATTTGGTTAAGTGGAGAGGTTATGGTCAGGAGGACAATTCTTGGGTGTTTGCTTCGGACATCCATGCTGGGAGACTCATCCGTGCGTACCATAGAGCTCATCCTGGCCGACCTGGTTGCTCAAGTGAGGGTTCGGTGACCCTCCTCAAGGGGGGGTACTGTTGTGAGTGGGCTTGGGATGAGTTCTGAGCAGAGGCTCCCTCTGGTGGTTACAAGCGGTGCTGGTCTGTCCAGTGAAGATTGTGAAGATTGTGAGGATTGGGAATCAGGTGTTACTGACTGGTCTTATATAAGGGAGTCACCTTCCCATCAGGGTTGCCGGTGATCAATTGTTCTGGTCTCTATCCTTGATTCCTGTTTCCCTTGTAGCCTGCTGTGTCGTGTCTGCATCTCCTGCTAACAGATAATACATTTTCTTCTTTTTGTTTTTGTGCTTGATTTTTGCATTTTGTCCTGCACTTCTGTGGGGGCCTTCAGGGTCCCCTCCGGGGGCTTTTGCCCTCTCAGTTTAGTTCAGCCACTGATGTTTGTTCTTTTGCTTTTTCCAGTTTTTTCAGTGGCTGCTGTTTTGATTTTGTTACACCAGAGAACTAATTTAGGTGGTAGAGGTCGTGTGATCTCAGGTGTTTTTGAAATTAGTAGAGTTGGTGCTTTTCAGGGTTTTCTGGGATTGCAGTAAGTACCCTTCCTATCCTTTTCTATTTAGTTAGTTTGGGCCCCAACGTTTGCTCATTCTATTTTCTGTCTGTGTCAGTATTTCTTCTTGTCTAACCGCCATTACATGTTTGGGGGCTTTCTATTATCTTTGGGGTTCTGCTCCGGGGCAGATAGCTTTCCTATATCTATCTTTAGGTGTAGTTAGTTTCTCAGGCTGTGACGAGGCGTCTAGGACCAACGTAGGAACGCTCCACGGCTGCCTCTAGTTGTTGTGGTTAGTCAGGGTACTGCAATCTCATAGATTCCAACTGCTCTGGTGTATTGCCTTTTTTGCCTGCACTCCTCAGCTACCGAAACATAACAGGGTGCTGAGTGAATTCAGGCAATGGGTTAGGAGCTGCATCATCGAGTTCAAAGTTTGGGTGCGCTTTATCCATCACAAAATTATGTAGAACCACACAGGCCTTCACGACTTCATCCACTGTTTCCAGTTTCAGATTAATGGCTGTGCTGAGAATGTGCCATCTGGAAACCAGTATACTGAAGGCACACTCTACCGTTCTTCTGGCCCTGGTCAGCCTGTATTTAAAAATTTTTTTGGTGTGG
This sequence comes from Oophaga sylvatica, assembly GCA_033576555.1. NCBI lineage: Eukaryota > Metazoa > Chordata > Amphibia > Anura > Dendrobatidae > Oophaga > Oophaga sylvatica. The sequence goes on along the minus strand of JARQOD010000005.1, from coordinate 182,244,650 downwards.
TCCAAGTCCCGTCTGGAGTAGGGTTTGAGCAGGTGTTGGTGTTAGAACTCTCCTGTTAGGTTTTTTCTATCTTGCTGGTCACATGACCTTTTTTGCCTACTTAATCCTGCTCCGCCCTTCTGGCTTTGCTGGAACTCATTGTAACTTCTACTCTTAAGCTAGCCGGGTGCTTTTGTACATTACTCAAATAGTTTTGCTTGGTCTTCTGACCTCTATGTTCTATGTTGTTTTGTTTTTCTTTTTACTGCTACAACTTCTGTTAGGAGGTGTCCATCTTTTCTCCCAGTCCCTAGTGCTTGTAGGGATCCCTTCCTCGCATCTATAGGTCTTCGTTCAGACTAGCTGAGGACTTTAGCAGGTCTGATCGCAGGATCAGGTTCCCCGTTACATCGTAGGGATTGAGCTTAGTTCTATTGTAGGGACAGATTTCCCTTTCTTTCCTTAGTGTTTGTAGCAGAACATAACAGTAAGTCCAGCCAAAAAAAAAAAAAAAATCTAAGGAAAGATTTCCTGTTTCCCTAATGGTGTCGGTTCAGGAGTTGGCTCAACGCCTGCAGGGACTCTCTCTGGAGGTGTCCGAGCTTCAGCAACACGTGAGTAGCTGTTCTGGAGCACATTTCGTGGAGCCAAAGGTACGTTTGCCTGATTTATTTTTTGGTGAACAACAAGATTTTTTTTCTTTTAAAAATGCTTGCTTGTTGTATTTTCGTTTGAGACCCAGATCCTCTGGTGATGAATCGCAGCGCATAGGGTTCATTATGTCACTTTTGCGCAAAGAATCTCAAGAATGGGCTTTTTCTCTGCAACCTACTGATCCATGCTTTAGATCAGTGGATAGTTTTTTTTCTGCTTTGGGGTTGCTGTATGATGATCCTGATCGTGTCTCATCAGCTGAGACAGAATTGAGACTTTTGAGGCAGGGATCTGGTAATGTGGAAAAATATTGTACACACTTCAGACAGTGGTCTACTCAGGTGGAG
>JARQOD010000005.1:182098825-182243570 GCA_033576555.1 Oophaga sylvatica | reverse complement strand
TGCGGCAAGTGTACTGTCAGAAGGTGTGATTAGCACAGAAGGGGGTATCATCACAGACAGGCACATCCGCCTGTCCACAGCAAAAGTGAGCAAGCTCACATTCATTAAAATGAACCAGGAATGGATCACAAAGTACTTGTCCCTACCTTTGACTGATTAGACAACTATACCTGCTGCACCCAGCCATGTTTAGACTGTATTTGCCATTTGTCAAATTTTGGGGCCACCCCGACCAAAAAAAAGAAAAAAATGTAAAAAAGGTGTTGACTTCCTCTTCCATGTCCATCTCCATTTCTTCCTTATCCTCCACTTGGTCCTCAATCTACTGGTTCAAGATATTTATTTTCATTAGTACCCCTAAAAATAATTAAAAGAAAAATATATAAAAAACATGTTGGATAACACCTACTTCGACTGCTAAACCTACATGTCAACGTCTGCCTCATCTTCCACTTGGACCTCGGCCTCCTGGTTCAAGATAATACTTTGTTTTTGTATTAAATTTCTGTTATTTTCATTAGTTCCCCTAAAATACCTTAAAAAAAAGTGTTGGCTACATTCTACTTGGACTGTTTTACCTACATCACAACGTGTATCTCATCCTTGACTTGGACCTTGGCCTCTAAGTTGAAGGTAATTGTTTGTTTTTGTATTTTATCATCTGTTATTTCCATTAGTTCCCCTTAAAAAATAAAAAATGCCAAATAAAGATAAAAAAAACTTTGTTGGCTACCCCCTACTTTGCCTCTTAGGTCGGAGTCACACTAGCGAGAAATACGGACGAGTGCAATGCGAGAAAAAAAAATCGCATTGCACTCGGACCAATGTTAATCTATGGGGCAGCTCCCATCATCCGATTTTTTTCTCGTCCGTTTTATACGTGCGAGTGAAATAGCAGCATGATGCGATTTGCACCATATTACGCCCGAGACTCGCCAATGCAAGTCTATGAGTGCATGAAAACATCGGATTACACACGGACCAGACATGTGACTTGCGAGAAATACGCACCGGTGTCCTTTAGAAAAGCCGGCAATTCATCCCCGGCTATACTGTAAAATCACACTGACAGGTTTAATAAAGAATAATAAGAATAGTTATATACACATAGAATATGTATATATATATATATATATACTAGCTGAAGAGCCCGGCGCTGCCCGGGCATAGTACCTAACTACGGTTAGTTATAACAAATTGTAATGATTATATCTATATACAAGTATTCAGCTTTCTCCCCATTATGTAGATAGGGCCAAAATAGTTTGGCGATTTGGAACGTGCGGGGGTTAAAATTTCCATTCAACACATAGCCTATGATGCTCCTGGGGTTGAGATGTGCGGGCATGAAAAATTTCATGCCCGTAAGTACAACGGTGCAGATTCCTATCCCGGGCCAAAATTATTTGCCGATTTGGAATGCGCGGGGTTAAAATTTCGACTCAAAACCTAGCCTATGACGCTCCCGGGGTCGAGACGTGCGGGTGTGCAAAATTTCATGCCCGTAAATGCAGATTCCTATGCCGGACATACACACAAGCATTCAGCTTTCTCCCCATTATGTAGATAGGGCCAAAATTGTTTGGCGATTTGGAACGTGCGGGGGTTAAAATTTCCATTCAACACATAGCCTATAATGCTCCTGGGGTTGAGATGTGCGGGCATGCAAAATTTCATGCCCGTAAGTACAATGGTGCAGATTCCTATCCCGAGCCAAAATTATTTGCCGATTTGGAATGCGCGGGGTTAAAATTTCGACTAAAAACCTAGCCTATGACGCTCCCGGGGTCGAGACGTGCGGGTGTGCAAAATTTCATGCCCGTAAATGCAGATTCCTATGCCGGACATACACACAAGCATTCAGCTTTCTCCCCATTATGTAGATAGGGCCAAAATAGTTTGGCGATTTGGAACGTGCGGGGGTTAAATTTCCATTCAACACATAGCCTATAATGCTCCTGGGGTTGAGATGTGCGGGCATGCAAAATTTCATGCCCGTAAGTACAACGGTGCAGATTCCTATCCCGAGCCAAAATTATTTGCCAATTTGGAATGCGCGGGGTTAAAATTTCTACTCAAAACCTAGCCTATGACGCTCCCGGGGTCGAGACGTGCGGGTGTGCAAAATTTCATGCCCGTAAATGCAGATTCCTATGCCGGACATACACACAAGCATTCAGCTTTCTCCCCATTATGTAGATAGGGCCAAAATTGTTTGGCGATTTGGAACGTGCGGGGTTAAAATTTCGATTCAAAACATAGCCTAGGACTCTTTTGGGGTCGAGACGTGCGGGCGTGCAAAATTTCATGCCCGTAAGTGCGACGGTGCGGATTCCAATCCCGGACAAACATACCCACATACATACATTCAGCTTTATATATTAGATAAACACATGTCATTGTGACATATATACAGTACAGACCAAAAGTTTGGACACACCTCATTCAAAGATTTTTCAGTATTTTCATGACTATGAAAATTGTAGAATCACACTGAAGGCATCAAAACTATGAATTAACACATGTGGAATTATACATTACACTTTACAAAAAAGTGTAAAACAACTGAAAATATGTCTTATATTCTAGGTTCTTCAAAGTAGCCACCTTTTGCTTTGATTACTGCTTTGCACGCAGAAAAGGTGAACGGATGGACTCTACATGCCTAATTCCCACCGTGAAGCATGGAGGAGAAGGTGTAATGGTGTTGGGGTGCTTTGCTGGTGACACTGTTGGGGATTTATTAAAAATTGAAGCGGTGAGCGATCCAGCTCACCCCAAACCATCACGATCAGGTTCAGGTCTGGTGACTGTGGAGGCCAGGTCATCTGGCGTAGCACCCCATCACTCTCCTTCTTGGTTAAATAGCCCTTACACAGCCTGGAGGTGTGTTTGGGGTCATTGTCCTGTTGAAAAATAAATGATGGTCCAACTAAACACAAACCTAATGGAATAGCATGCCGCTGCAAGATGCTGTGGTAGCCATGCTGGTTTAGAATGCCTTCAATTTTGAATAAATCCCCAACAGTGTCACCAGCAAAGCACCCCCACACCATCACACCACCTCCTCCATGCTTCACGGTGGGAACCAGGCATGTAGAGTCCATCCGTTCACCTTTTCTGCGTCGCAAAGACACGGTGGTTGGAACCAAAGATCTCAAATTTGGACTCATCAGACCAAAGCACAGATTTCCACTGGTCTAATGTCCATTCCTTGTGTTCTTTAGCCCAAACAAGTCTCTTCTGCTTGCTGCCTATCCTTAGCAATGGTTTCCTAGCAGCTATTTTACCTTGAAAGCCTGCTGCACAAAGTCTCTTAACAGTTGTTGTAGAGATGTGTCTGCTACTGTGTCGACCCGCCACCACAATTGTGGGTTACCAGGGCAATGGGGTACTCAGAGCCGAGCCCGTAGAAGTCTATGGGGATTGTTGTCACAGGTAGCTGTGGCTCGGTCTGTGGCCCTGGCGGTCTGGCGTATGTTGTTGGGGGATATTTACAGGGGATTGATTTATGTACAGTTCGTGACGCCACCTGTAGTGTTCTGGTAATTAGTACCAGCGCTGCTGTAGATCTCTGAGGGGATGGTGAGGCAGCTAGATGTCGGGTCCCCTACAGGTGGGACTCTTCCCTCAAAGTCTGTTAATATGGTGAAGTCGGGTGCCGGTAAATAACACAGTCTCACACAGTCAGCGTCTTTCCATACCTTTACTTGCAGAATGATAAGGCAGGTCCCAGGGAGGCTGATCCAAGGAGAGTGTATCTTGAGACGGCAGCTGGACAAGTTAGGGGCCTCCTTTAACTCCAATAAACGAGTACAACCAGCCTGAAGCGTAGTTCCCTCTATGATTCCAGCAAATCTTAGCTGTTCCTGCCCAGTCAGCTTAGTGTTAGGGATCTTCCTGTGAAGGAGCTGAATACTTATGTTTGTCCTGCAGAACTCCAAAGTGTTCACTCCCCCTGACCCCAGCTACGTACCGACTATAAGGGGCTTGTCTGCCGCGACCTAGGGTCCGGTAGATTCCTGGTTGTCCTGTCACTGTGCCTGAAGCAACAGTGACTCTTCGGTCCCCAGTGACCGGTAACAAGGCGCTGGACTTCTGCAATCCTGTAGCGCCAATTCTCTAATCCACTTGCCTTTCGCCTTGTCCACGCTGGTAACATAAACACTCTTACTAGCCAGGGGTCGAGCAGTCACTTCCAATCTTTTTCCTTCCAATGAAGCTAACCACAGATGCTCAGTTATCACAGGCAGGAGCACGTCTCTGTACCTGATACTGTCCTTTAGACAGGAATGCTGAAGACTTTCTGGGTTACAACTTGTTCTTTCCTTCAATGTATGCTGAGGAGATGACACAGCTCTGACCAGACTAAGGTGTATTCCAACACCTATACCAGACTCCACTTTCCAAGCTGATGAGATAGCAATCTAGACTCCTTCCTCCCTCCAGATGCAGACTCTCTCACTGTAGTCTAGACGCAGCCTCTCCACGTCCTTACTGCCCGAAGACAGGAACTACTCTCTACTCACTAAAATCACGCCTACACATACCTTCTTGACCACTCCCTAGAGTATACTTCACTACCCCAAGGGTGTGTCTAGTGTGTGTAGAATGAATGCATATTGAGCTTTAAGCCGCCGTCTCGCCATACACTCCCCAGGGTACTGCGTGTGCCTACCACCAGGGCTACACATTCCCCCATGGTAAACGACAGCACTCCCGGGCTGTGAAATACAAAAGACAGAAAAATTTTGTTTATGCAATAACATTTGGAACAATAACATCTTCCCATCCGGGAGGTAAGAATACTTTGAACGTTACAAACTTTAATACAAATAGTATCAAATAGCATTTTCAATAAATAGATATACAAGATACTTGTGAAGGACCCGCACCAAACCTTCAACGTAGGTCCTGGGTGGGCTGCAGGACATCCAAGTGCAGACCTCACTCAGTGCCACACCACACGGGTTTTGTTTTTCAGAGGTAGATATGGATGGTTTATGTAAAACCAAGATAGGGCACCAAAGTGCAACTATGTACAAGAGAGTTCCGGGTAAGCATAGTCCTTTACCTCGAAAAGTCCATTTATAAAGAAAGACATAATAAATCACATTGTAAAAGTGCAACTGTTTATCATATATTAATTATCAATTACCAATTACCAATTATCAATTATCAATTACCCAGCCGGGCATTCTATAATTAGGAATATATATTTACTATATATAATATCTGTGCAAACTTTTTCAAAAACATTTTAAACTTTCTGCTTTCTACTTGTGGTAGATCCGATAGGGATCTCACCAACTCTTTACCATTTATTCATCAGCTACTAAGACATTTTCCACCACATCTTCCACGCCGGGGGCTGGAATGATGCAATGAGCCCTTGATCCTAAGACCAGCAAATCATGTGCTGCGATCAGGGTTTGGGTTGCGACAGTTCTGGTTTGAACCTCCAGGGGCGCAACGGGTACACTTTCTTCGCATGACACCGATTGCGTCTCCATTACAGTCAACGATATAGACCGCGTCAGGGTTTGCGATCTAGACTGGGTCGCATTTGGCGATATGGAAGTGGCTTTTACTTGCGATAGACCTTGGGTCGCATGTTGCGATGACTTTGACGGGGGCGATGCTGGGGCACGGCCGGATGCTGCTGAAGCTGAGTACGGGGACGCTGCGGCAATGGTGACGATACCTGCGTCTGGGACGGGGTCGCGGACGATGGCGACGTTCAGGGCATACCACCCCTTCATTCCCCAATGCCGCGTATAGGTGACTATGTCGCCGTTTACTAAGTCCCTCCCGGAATGGCCTTGTGGCAGGTGAGATTCCACGTCACGCCTGCTGACGAAGACCGCTGGGTAGAGGCCCGGTTCACGAATAAAGCCCCAGCCCTTCCGGAGCTGGAACTCAGTCACACACCCCTGCCGCCGCGGTTCCCGTAAGGTACCTTTGTCGCGACGGACAGTCTCCTTGTCAGCAATCAGCTCAGCAAACTGTCGCTGGCGGTTCTTCTTGATTTCCCGCGCTTCCTCCTGCTGGCGCCTCTTCGTCTCCTCACGACTCTGCCATTCTTGTTCCCACTGGGCGGTGTAGGCGACGTCATCCAGGCGCGCCATCTCGTCCCAGTCCACATCTGGTAGTGACGGACAGGACCCCTCCGGTGTCCCTGCCGGGGACCGATAATCTGCTGCGGCCTCTTGGCCGGGCGGGCGTTCCGGGATTGGCTGTACCTCCTCAACCTCCTCCGCATCCACCGCTTCACCAGTGGGATCGGGAACGGTACTTTCGGGGGCAGCCTCCGGTTGCTCCTTCGCCTTGGGCAGCAGACTTTTCGGTACTTTGAATCGTGGGGGTTCGTTGAGGGGAGAGGACGCCGTGTTCGTCATTTGCCACTTCAGCAGATTACAGCGGCGCCTCTCAATCTCCTCCAGTCCAGGTTGGAACAACTTCTTTAGGCGTGAGTTCTCCTCCCGAACCTCTAACAACGCCTGTTGCAGGTGCAGGATCGCATAGGCCTCGGATGCCGATGGCAGCTTGGCGGGGGCACGGGGCCTGCCTTCCTCCGCTGCCCCGCTCGGCTCCACACGTCCTGCCTCCATCACGCTCCAGAAGATTCTTTCTTCTTTTTGCGGAGACATCCGGTCTCTTCCGTGGAGGTGGGGTTTGCGTCTCCTCCTCCTCGCAGGGAAGGTGAAGAGGAGGCGGACCTCCTTTGCTGTAGGGCAGGACCGCATGTTATAGTAGCACTTTGAGAGGGCAGGCATTTTCTTCGCGCCACAGGGGGTAGACGCCCACGAAGGTACGCCCACCTTCTTCTCCAGCGCCTGAGGGCGCGAATATGGCGACAAAAATGGCGATTTTGGCGCCAAAAGTGCAAACAGTCCTTTTTACAAAAAAAAACAAGTCCTTAGGCACGCAGGGCTCGCAATTTCGCGAGTTTGGTATCCTGTTCGTGACGCCAAGTTTAGTTGTGTCGACCCGCCACCACAATTGTGGGTTACCAGGGCAATGGGGTACTCAGAGCCGAGCCCGTAGAAGTCTATGGGGATTGTTGTCACAGGTAGCTGTGGCTCGGTCTGTGGCCCTGGCGGTCTGGCGTATGTTGTTGGGGGATATTTACAGGGATTGATTTATGTACAGTTCGTGACGCCACCTGTAGTGTTCTGGTAATTAGTACCAGCGCTGCTGTAGATCTCTGAGGGGATGGTGAGGCAGCTAGATGTCGGGTCCCCTACAGGTGGGACTCTTCCCTCAAAGTCTGTTAATATGGTGAAGTCGGGTGCCGGTAAATAACACAGTCTCACACAGTCAGCGTCTTTCCATACCTTTACTTGCAGAATGATAAGGCAGGTCCCAGGGAGGCTGATCCAAGGAGAGTGTATCTTGAGACGGCAGCTGGACAAGTTAGGGGCCTCCTTTAACTCCAATAAACGAGTACAACCAGCCTGAAGCGTAGTTCCCTCTATGATTCCAGCAAATCTTAGCTGTTCCTGCCCAGTCAGCTTAGTGTTAGGGATCTTCCTGTGAAGGAGCTGAATACTTATGTTTGTCCTGCAGAACTCCAAAGTGTTCACTCCCCCTGACCCCAGCTACGTACCGACTATAAGGGGCTTGTCTGCCGCGACCTAGGGTCCGGTAGATTCCTGGTTGTCCTGTCACTGTGCCTGAAGCAACAGTGACTCTTCGGTCCCCAGTGACCGGTAACAAGGCGCTGGACTTCTGCAATCCTGTAGCGCCAATTCTCTAATCCACTTGCCTTTCGCCTTGTCCACGCTGGTAACATAAACACTCTTACTAGCCAGGGGTCGAGCAGTCACTTCCAATCTTTTTCCTTCCAATGAAGCTAACCACAGATGCTCAGTTATCACAGGCAGGAGCACGTCTCTGTACCTGATACTGTCCTTTAGACAGGAATGCTGAAGACTTTCTGGGTTACAACTTGTTCTTTCCTTCAATGTATGCTGAGGAGATGACACAGCTCTGACCAGACTAAGGTGTATTCCAACACCTATACCAGACTCCACTTTCCAAGCTGATGAGATAGCAATCTAGACTCCTTCCTCCCTCCAGATGCAGACTCTCTCACTGTAGTCTAGACGCAGCCTCTCCACGTCCTTACTGCCCGAAGACAGGAACTACTCTCTACTCACTAAAATCACGCCTACACATACCTTCTTGACCACTCCCTAGAGTATACTTCACTACCCCAAGGGTGTGTCTAGTGTGTGTAGAATGAATGCATATTGAGCTTTAAGCCGCCGTCTCGCCATACACTCCCCAGGGTACTGCGTGTGTCCCACCACCAGGGCTACACACTACTAGAACTCTGTGGCATTGACCTGGTCTCTAATCTGAGCTGCTGTAAACCTGCGATTTCTGAGGCTGGTGACTCAGATAAACTTATCCTCAGAAGCAGAGGTGACTCTTGGTCTTCCTTTCCTGGGGCGGTCCTCATGTGAGCCAGTTTTTTTGTAGCGCTTGATGGTTTTTGCAATTGCACTTGGGGACACTTTCAAAGTTTTCCCAATTTTTCGAACTGACTGACCTACATTTCTTAAAGTAATGATGGCCACTCGTTTTTCTTTACTAAGCTGCTTTTTTCTTGCCATAATACAAATTCTAACAATCTATTCAGTAGGACTATCAGCTGTGAATCCACCAGACTTCTGCACAACACAACTGATGGTCCCAACCCCATTTATAAGGCAAGAAATCACACTTATTAAACCTGACAGGGCACACCTGTAAAGTGAAAACCATTTCTGGTGATTACCTCTTGAAGCTCATCAAGAGAATGCCAAGAGTGTGCAAAGCAGTAATCAAAGCAAAAGGTGGATACTTTGAAGAAACTAGAATATAAGACATAATTTCATTTGTTTCACACTTTTTTGTTAAGTATATAATTCCACATGTGTTAATTCATATTTTTGATGCCTTCAGTTTGAATGTACAATTTTCATATTCATGAAAATACAGAAAAATCTTTGAATGAGAAGGTGTGTCCAAACTTTTAGTCTGTACTGTATATATATTGTGAGACAGTGAGAGTATGTGTGTTGAATGGGGTGTACATTTCACCTAGATACTTTGCTGACTGGTATAAGGGAAATGTATGGCTTTGTAAACCTAGTGGTAGAGAAAGGTCACTACACCTTACATTCAGTACACACTTGCAGCTCAGGCCTGAAACCACTCAGCTGTTAATTAGGAGACCAGAAGTAGGTGTCTGCAAACACAGACAGAGAGCTCGCTTAGTCTGGACAAGGAGTCCAGGCACAAGAAGGAGTCTCCAGGAGTATGAGCTATCTCAGTCTGGGTGCTCGATGTACCCCGGACACAGGAGTAGTCTCTGTGAAAATCCATGCTGGTAGTTGCTGAATAGGAGGGGAGCTCTCTCAAGTCTGGACGTTGGATATGCCTTCAGACACAAAGAGGAGACTCTGTGAAACTCCATGCTGGTAAATGCTGAACATACAGTTAGGTCCATAAATATTTGGACAGAGACAACATTTATCTAATTTTGGTTCTAGACATTACCACAATGAATCTGAAACAAAACAAATCAGATGCAGTTGAAGTTCAGACTTTCAGCTTTCATTTGAGGGTATCCACATTAAAATTGGATGAAGGGTTTAGGAGTTTCAGCTCCTTAACATGTGCCACCCTGTTTTTAAAGGGACCAAAAGTAATTGGACAAATGACTCCAAGGCTATTTCATGGACAGGTGTGGGCAATCCCTTTGTTATGTCATTCTCAATTAAGCAGATGAAAGGGCCGGAGTTGATTTGAGGTGTGGTGTTTGCATTTGGAAGGTTTTGCTGTGAAGGAAACATGTGGTCACAGGAGCTCTCCATGCAGGTGAAACAAGCCATCCTTAAGCTGCAAGAACAGAAAAAAACCCATCCAAGAAATTGCTACAACATTAGAAGTGGCAAAATCTACAATTTGGTACATCCTGAGAAAGAAAGAAAGCACTGGTGAACTCATCAATCCAAAAAGACCTGGGAGCCCACGGAAGACAACAGTGGTGGATGATCGCCGCATACTTTCTTTGGTGAAGAAGAACCCGTTCACAACATCAACTGAAGTCCAGAACACTCTCAGTGAAGTAGGTGTATCTGTCTCTAAATCAACAGTAAAGAGAAGACTCCATGAAAGTAAATACAAAGGGTTCACATCTAGATGCAAACCATTCATCAATTCCAAAAATAGACAGGCCAGAGTTAAATTTGCTGAAAAACACCTCCAGAAGCCAGCTCAGTTCTGGAAAAGTATTCTATGGACAGATGAGACAAAGATCAACCTGTACCAGAATGATGGGAAGCCAAAAGTTTGGAGAAGAAAGGGAGCGGCACATGATCCAAGGCACACCACATCCTCTGTAAAACATGGTGGAGGCAACGTGATGGCATGGCCATGCATGGCTTTCAATGGCACTGGGTCACTTGTGTTTATTGATGACATAACAGCAGACAAGAGTAGCCGGATGAATTCTGAAGTGTACCGGGATATACTTTCAGCCCAGATTCAGCCAAATGCTGCAAACTTGATTGGACGGCGCTTCATAGTACAGATGGATAATGACCCCAAGCATACAGCCAAAGCTACACAGGAGTTCATGAGTGCAAAAAAGTGGAACATTCTTCAATGGCCAAGTCAATCACCAGATCTTAACCCAATTGAGCATGCATTTCACTTGCTCAAATCCAGACTTAAGAGGGTAAGACCCACAAACAAGCAAGACCTGAAGGCTGCGGCTGTAAAGGCCTGGCAAAGCATTAAGAAGGAGGAAACCCAGCGTTTGGTGATGTCCATGGGTTCCAGACTTAAGGCAGTGATTGCCTCCAAAGGATTCGCCACAAAATATTGAAAATAAAATATTTTGTTTGGGTTATGTTTATTTGTCCAATTACTTTTGACCTCCTAAAATGTGGAGTGTTTGTAAAGAAATGTGTACAATTCCTACATTTTCTAACACATATTTTTGTTCAACCCTTCAAATTAAACGTTACAATCTGCACTTGAATTCTGTTGTAGAGGTTTCATTTCAAATCCAATGTGGTGGCATGCAGAGCCCAACTCGCGAAAATTGTGTCACTGTCCAAATATTTCTGGCCCTGACTGTATGTGTTGTTTTGGGGACAGGCTGTTAGAGTCTGGACCCGGATAGAGAGGGAAATCTATCTAAGTGTAGTAAGTGGCTGGACAAGCCCAGGGCTTATGTTTATGATTTGGTTTTGATTATGTTCTGTTTGCTGTGGACTTTAATAAAGCTGGTTGCGGCCAGTTTTTACCAGAACTGCTGTCTGTGAATGAGCTGTTTCCGTGCCACTCCGTCTACCCGGACGGCGATCCCAGAGCTATATCCCCTGAAAAGCTTACAATTGGTGCTGGAATGTGCGTGCAGCACAGTGGCTTAGAGACAGCAATAAAGGAGAGAAGTCTGTTGAAGCAGCAGCAGAGAAAAAAAAAAGTGTGTCAGCAAAAACGTCTGATTGGAGCAGTCTTAAAGAGACAGTAGCCCTAATAGACTTTGCAAAGAAAAAAAAAAAAAAAAAGTGTGTCAATAAAGGAGAAACGTCTGTTGGAGCAGTCTTAAAGAGACAGTGGCCCTAATAGAGTTTGCAGAGAAAAAAAAAAAAAAAAAAAAAAGTGTCTGCACAGCAAAGCTGAACTTTCTATGGAAAAGACTGTGGAGTGTGTATGTCTTGAGTGAAGACTGCCGTTGTTGAGACAGAGAAGTCTGACAGCATGGATGACAGCATGGAGGCGCTATTTGAACAAATGGCGCAAGTTAATGTGCAACATAAGACTGCCGTGGTTGAGACAGATAAGTCCGGCAGTATGGAGGAGCTCATTGAGTACCTGGTCCAGGCCCAGCGGAGCATGCAGCAGAGCATGGAGCAGCAGCGCCTGCAGCACCAGCAGCGCATGCAGCAGGCCCAGCAGCAATTCCTGCAGCAGCAGCAGGAGAATAACCGGTTGTTTTTTGAGCAGGTTGCAGCACTACAAAAGACTTGCAGCGCATCGTCCCAAAGTAATGTTGCAAAGTCACCTGCATTGTCCGCTGTAAAGAAGGCGGTAAGACGGTCCCTGAAAAAGATGACACCTTGTGATGATGTGGAGGTATATCTCACTAGGTTTGAGGGACTGGCAGAGAAGGAGAATCTGCCCCTATCTGAATGGGCCATGATGGTCGCACCCTATCTGATTGGAGAACCCCAAAGGGCCTATGCTGACCTGAGCGAGCAGGACAGCCAAGACTATGCCAAGCTGAAAGCGGAGATTCTTACCCGGCTGGGTGTTACGGTGACAGCCCGTGCCAGGGGAGTTCATGACTGGAGATGCAGTTGGGAGTATGCAGTCAGAAAACCTGATTATGGAGTTGAAAAGGTGATAGTGGACCGCTACACCCAAGCACGTCCTCCTGAGGTACAGCCAGAGGTCGGACAAGGAGACCACCAGGACGCCAATCGTCTGGTCAGCCTGATGGAGAGGGCCTTCGCCACCAAGGACTGCCTCCGTGACCAGCCGTCTGAGAGGTCGTCACTTCGGAGTTCCTGGACGCCGAACTCTCCCGGTAAGAGCGTTCCAGCTGTTGGGGTCGTGTGGGTGGGAGAGTGTGATGGACAGTGTTGGAGATGTCGTGAAATTGCAGCCAACTGTCCAATAGAGGGGGAGCCTATGTGTTGTGATGTTGGCGGATCCCTCTCTCCCTGCGCAGAGCCTGTGTGTGTGTCCACCTCAGCCGAAGAGACTGGACCACAGGGGTCCCCGGTGGTTGTAAATGACTGCCCAGCACAGGCCCTCTTGGACTCAGAGAGTCCAGTGACTTCCGTATGGGACAGCCTGATTGATAGGGACTTTATCCCTGATAAACACCTGAGTGTGGTGTGCGTCCATGGAGACACCAAAGTCTACCCAGAGACTGCCGTGGACTTGTTCCCCAAACGCGGGGAGGTTTCATGTGAAGTGGGGGTAGTGAAGAACCTGGTGCACCCCGTCATATTGGGTAATGACTTTCCCCGGTCTAAGGATCTCTGGGGGAAAAATGTTTCTGATGGACAGTGTGATGAAGCTCCTATTGAGGGTGCGCAGTCCCGAGGGGCGGAACACAATGCTAGTGGGCCGTTAAACTTATGTGATAATGATGATGATGATCATGATAATGATGATGACCATGATAATAATGCTGATGCTGATAATGATAATGATGATGATCATGATAGTGATAATGATACTGATCATAATCATGATAATGATATTGATAATAATGATGACTGTGATAGTGATGAAATTCCTTTGCAGGTGATGTTGGGAGACGAGGATGGTGGTTCTCGGGAACCGAGTGTCCCTGACTTACCTGTGTCCTGTGACAATTTTGAGAGTGAGCAGTGGCGAGACCCCTCTCTTAAAACGGCCCAGGAAAATATAAATGTTCTAAATGAGGTTTCCCAAGAGCCTGGCTCTGAGGAGAGGTTTCCTCATGTTGCCATAAACACTCACCTGTTGTATAGGGACACTGAAGTCCAGGGAGAGGTCGTGAGCCAGCTCCTAGTACCTGAGCTATATGGAAGTATAGTGCTGGGGTTATCACATAGTCACATACTTGAGGGACCACCTGAGGGAAACCAGGGACCAGATGGTGAAGTTAATGTTGTGGATGACATGTTAACTAAGGTTCAAGATCAAGATGTGAATGAGAATGAAGTGTATAACCCTGAAAGTGAGCAGGATGTGAATGAGAATGAATTGTATAACCCTGACAGTGAGCAGGATGTGAATGAAAATGAAGTGTATAACCCTGAAAGTGAGCCAGATGTGGCTGAGAAAAAGGGGTCAGACAGGGATAGTGGTAGTGATAGTGAATCATCTGATGACAATCAAGCAACCAGTGCAAATGAGGAAGGCATGGTAGCAGAGGAGGTTGAGAGTCCTGAGAGGAAGGCTGATGCTGACCTTGCAGTCGGACAGAAGATGGCATCTGAAGATGTTTTACAGTTGGCCGGTTCCCTGGCGAAGACTAAGGTGAAAGGAGGAGAGCTGAGCTTTAAAGGCTGGACTCTGAAACTGAACACAGCCCAAGTAGATGCTTTTGGAAGTGGGAAGTTGTCGACGTGTGGTGTGGATCTGCATCATGCCAGGGACTCTGAGGGAGATGCTGCAAAGGTGGAAGGAGCCATAGAAGTGGTAGTCACCAAGCCAGATGCCTCATCAGAAGCTGAGGTCTCAAGTGAAGCTGTGAGGAACAAGACTGAAGATATGGGGACTGACTCTGTCCAGGAATCTGTTTCTGCCGAAGACAGCGGCGTGGACGGGTTGCGGTTCGGATCAGTAGCTGCAACTCGTGAAGCTCAGGCTGGAAGTTCGGCGCCCGGAGCCCCAGCGGTGTTCCCGAGTGACACCAAGGATCTGGATAAATCACAAGATGAGATTTTGAGACATCAGGCTGGCATTGGTGAGCTCAAGCGCACTTTCATGGAGTCTACATCGGAGCCACGTCCCAACAAATGGGAAAAGCGATGTGTCACTCCATTGCCGCTGCAGACACACGGGAGCTCAGATGGGATGCAGAACGTGGTGGAAGAGAAGAATCCGGCGGGTTCTGAGTATACAGATGCAGCTATCAAGGAGAACTTGAAAGCCGGAATAAATGGAAATATTGGAGACCATAATGATGTGACTGAAGAGGTAGAATGTAAGACTGACGGTAGGGCTTCTGAGCATGTTCTACCAGAAGAGCCTGAAGAAGGGGCCGAAGACATAAAAGACGTCCAACAGGTACCAGATGAATTGATGACTTCTCAGAAAAAACTCCAAACTGTGATGAAGGAGTGTGATGAAAGCCATGAGCATCTTCGTGAGAAGGTCAATGAAGTAAAAGGAAGGATACAGGGAATCTCTTCGTTGCAAGAGCAAATGCTGCTCAATAAGTCTAAGGCTCTATATAAGAATGCTGTTGTTACGGTAGAACATTACAATTCAGCTGGAGACTTAGCGGATGAATTATGTGTACTGCAAAAGAAAAACGATCTGCTCCTTCTACAGTCCCAATCATTTGAACAGAGTAGCTTAAAATGGTCAGAGACCATGGCAGAGGAGCTTAAGGTCTGTGAAATAGACTTTATGAGTCAACCGATATTCAAGAAAATAGATGTGCTAAAGAGGGTTCAAGGGGAACTAGAGAAAAGTGAAAAACCCCCTATACCTTCTGTGATAGTTGGTGACACATGGTCAGTGCACCAAGGACAGGAGGTACGTGAGTTTCTGAGGAAGAGTCAGCAGAAGTGTTCTGATGTGCCGGGTCGTACTTCTCTGGCCAGGCACTATATCGAAACTGAGCCCGGCCCTAAGGTCAAGATGAAACCGTGCAGGATACCCGAGGCCCGCAGAGAGCATAGGCCTGGGAGGGTACAGGGTAGTGTGGATGCTTCAGATGAAGAGAAAGCTGATGTTGGCTATATCTCAGGTGAAGATACAGATGACAGTAGTGAAGATGAAGCTGATGAGGGCCATAACTGGTCCAGAGTTCACTGTCTCTTTTGGATTGTTGACCAGCCCTCCGGTCTGGATGACCAGCCCTCCGGTCTGGAGAAGAGGGGGGGGGATATGTGAGACAGTGAGAGTATGTGTGTTGAATGGGGTGTACATTTCACCTAGATACTTTGCTGACTGGTATAAGGGAAATGTATGGCTTTGTAAACCTAGTGGTAGAGAAAGGTCACTACACCTTACATTCAGTACACACTTGCAGCTCAGGCCTGAAACCACTCAGCTGTTAATTAGGAGACCAGAAGTAGGTGTCTGCGAACACAGACAGAGAGCTCGCTTAGTCTGGACAAGGAGTCCAGGCACAAGAAGGAGTCTCCAGGAGTATGAGCTGTCTCAGTCTGGGTGCTCGATGTACCCCGGACACAGGAGTAGTCTCTGTGAAAATCCATGCTGGTAGTTGCTGAATAGGAGGGGAGCTCTCTCAAGTCTGGACGTTGGATATGCCTTCAGACACAAAGAGGAGACTCTGTGAAACTCCATGCTGGTAAATGCTGAACATATGTGTTGTTTTGGGGACAGGCTGTTAGAGTCTGGACCCGGATAGAGAGGGAAATCTATCTAGGTGTAGTAAGTGGCTGGACAAGCCCAGGGCTTATGTTTATGATTTGGTTTTGATTATGTTCTGTTTGCTGTGGACTTTAATAAAGCTGGTTGCGGCCAGTTTTTACCAGAACTGCTGTCTGTGAATGAGCTGTTTCCGTGCCACTCCGTCTACCCGGACGGCGATCCCAGAGCTATATCCCCTGAAAAGCTTACAATATATATATATATGTATTCTATGTGTATATATCTATTCTTTATTTTGTGATGTAAAAACTGTCATTGGGATCCATTATATGTCGGTTTTGCAAGCCGGCAAGAAAATCTCGCCGTACGGATGCCATACGGATGACACACAAATGTTTTGCTGCAAGGAAATATCATCCTCGCATTGCCAACGGATGACATACGGATCACTTTTCAGGGCACTTTTCTGCATATTACGGCCATATAATACGGTCCGATTTTTTATTGTTGTGTGTGACCCCGGCCTTACACGAATATCACCACGTCCACCTCCACATCCACTTGGACCTCGGCCTCCTGGTTCTAGATTTTTTTTTTGTTTTAAGTCTGTGCTCTATCCCCATTTGTAGAGGGTTGCAAGAATATTCGTTCAACCCCTCACAACAGAACTCCTTTAAGTAATTTCCCTATCCAGGTTTGTTTGCAGGGCAATTGTCCTACTCTTACCTCCATTTTGCTTCCTTTTGCAGCAGCTATCCGTTACAAACACCATTTTACAGCACAAAATTTCAGGCACCCATTGCCTCGGGGTGAAATTTGAATCGATGTCCATGGGGTAATGTTCCCCATGCCCTGAGACTGAAATTTGTTAAAATATTCTGCTGTTGCATTGTTTCCCATGCTCTGAGGCTGAAATTTTTACAAATCTTATGTGGGGGTATTGTTCCCCATGCTCTGTGGGTGAAATTTTGAATCAGCTTCTGTGGGGGTACTGAGCCCCATGGTCTGTGGGCAAAATTTTTAAGTGGATTGGTGGTAGCAAACCTCAGTCTCTGTGGTGGCACTGTTAGGCTATGTGCACACGATGTGTTTTTAAGAGTTTTCGCACCTTTTTTTCCCGCCCGGAAATGGCCCAAAAACACAATGGAATCCTTACGCAAGGTAATTCAATGACAACTCTGAAGTGCTGTGCACATGATCGGTAAATTTCCGTGCGCACGTGCAGTACGTTTTTTTCTGCAGCATGTCAATTCTTTTTGCATTTTTGCACCCATTGATTTCAATTGAGTCAGTCAAATCCACAGCAAAAGCGTAATTATAAAAATGTTTGCGGATTTGGTGAGTTTTTGTATTGCGTTTTACCGTCTTTCTTTGGTGTTTCCCACGCTGTCTTCTGTAGGTACAATTTAGGTACAATTTTTTTATTTATTTTTCAATTTTTAAAATGACCAATAATATCACATACAAGGGACAGATACCACCGCACCATGGCTAGACACCATATTACCACCACATAGTGACCTATAATACCACATACAAGGTACAAATACCACCACACCATGTCCAGACCACATATTACCACCACAGTGACCGAATAATATCACATACAAGGGACAAATACCGCAACACCATGTCCAGACCACATATTACCACCACAGTGACCGAATAATATCACATACAAGGGACAAATACCACCGCACCATGTCCAGATCACATATTACCACCACATGGTGTCCAATAATACAATGTACAAGAAACAAATACCACTACACCATGACCAAACCACATATTACCACCACATAGTGACCAAATAATAGCACATACAAGGAATACCGCCACACCATGGCCGGACAACATATTACCACAACATAGTGACTGAATACTACAATACTGATCATTAATAAAAAAAAACACAATACTAATATCACCATAAGTGCCATTATACACAGGAGACCTGTACTTAGTATGCAGTGTCTGTATACAAGTAATACCATGATTACCAGTGACATTATACACAGGAGCTTTGTATACAGTATCAGTGTACAGGTAATACAGTGATCAACAGTGACATTATACACACGAGCGCTGTATATATTGTACAGGTTATACAGTGATCAATAACATTATACACAGGAGCTAAGTATATAGTGTCAGTGTAAAGGTAATACAGTGATCACTGGTGACATTGTACACAGAACAGCTGTATATAGTATACAGTGTATAGTGTCAGTGTACAGGTGACACACTGACTCACCAGTGACGTCTCTAGGTGAAGTCCTTGATCTTCGCTTTTCATCTTTATCCAGAACAGACCGCCATCACTTCTTCCAGCCAGGGCTCGTCTCTGCAGGAAATAACACAATTATCTAGAGCACTGCTTGTAGAACAAATTAATTTTTTCCCAACTTCTGAACTACACCAGATGAAGAAAAAAAGGCGACATAGTGTCGCTCTGCACAGTAACAGGACCGCCTTCCCATTTAAAACAATATCCACAAAAAATAAAATAAATACATCACTGCATTAATAATATCCCTTAATTAGCCCTTATTGTAATAATATCCCCCATGCTGGCCACTGTGTGTCTCATTCCTGGCTCCAGCCATATGTTCTTCCATCCTCCCTCATGAGTATCCATTCTGCCTCCATGTGATGTCCCATCCTGCCCCATATGATCTCCCCATCCTGCCCAATCTGTCCTATGATCCTGCCCCATAAGTCTCCATCCTGCCCCATCTGTCCCATGATCCTGCTCTATAAGTCTCCATCCTGCTCCATGATCCTGTACCTTCTGTCTCCATCCTGCCCCATATTCCTGCCCTATATGTCTCCATCCTGCCCCGTGTCTCCATCCTACACCGTGTCTCCATTCTGCCCCATGTCTCCATTCTGCACTATGTGTTTACATCCTGCCCCGTGCCTCCTATCTTGTCACGTGTCTCCCATCCTGCCCCTCGTTCTTCCCATCCTGCCCCCATGCCTCCCATCCTTCCCCCGTGTCTCCCATCCTTCCCCCGTGCCTCCCATCCTGCCCCCGTGCCTTTCATCCTGCCCTCGTGTCTATCATCCTGCCCCATGTCTCCATTGTGCTCCATGTCTCCATCCTGCCGTCGAAACATATTGCGGCTTGCCGCTTTAAATAAAAATTAAAAAAAACAACTTTCTCCTTACCTGGCTGCGTTCCTGCAGCGATGTTCCCTCCTGGCAATGCAAGCACATACTCGCCGGTGAATGACAATGACGTCATATGCCGGCGACGTGTGCGCTGATGTCAGCTGTCAGCCTCACGCACGGCAATAGAGTTTAACTGAACCGGCAGAAGCCTGCCGCTGGAGCTCAATGAGCAGATGAGACGGGGCCTGATGAGGCCCCCTCTACCCATCGGGTCCCATACGCCAGTCAGAGCAGTAATGCCCTAATGGCAGCCTTGGCTGTGACTGTCACCCACTGTAAAGTTACCGCAGACTGTCAGCCAGAGTGCTGCGGGATCATGCTGTCAGATGTCAGCGTGACCTCGCAGCTGTGACTGTGATGCACGGTAATGCTACCGCAGACTGTCGGTCAGAGCGCTGCGGGATCATGCTGGCAGATGTCAGCGTGATCACGCAGCTGACTGTGACCCGCAGCGGTGACCTGTGGGAAAAAGCTGGCGTGGGCCAATGAGACTACTGCTCCCATTGGGCTATGTCTGCTGTCATTGATAACAGTGAGAGCAGGTGCCGCTGATGGAAGAAGTAGTATCATCTGCCGGCCCCTTTTTTACAGTTAAAAAGAAAAGAAAAAAAGTCAAATTAAATACATATTCACATAAAAATAAAAAACCATAATACTCACCTAATACCATATCCCTGACGCCCTCGTCTCCTAGAAATAATGTAAAATAATAAACCAACACATACTCACCTGTCCGCCGTAGTCCATGTGATCGAGAGTGTCCCACGGCGATCTCACGTGTACCGCTCTACCCGGCCGCCGGCAATACACTGACAGTCGGTAATCACTCCCACAGTGTATCACTGAGCTGCTGTGAGAGTTCACCGGAGTTCATCAGCTCCGGTGCTCTAACTTACGGCACCGCTGTGTGAGAACTTTCCCACGCCGCAGTGGTGCCGTAAGGGAGATCACCCGAACTGATCAGGTGATGAACTCCAGTGACCTCTCTCACGGCAGCTCAGTGATACACTGCAGGAGTGATTACCTCCTGTCAGCGTATCGCCTGCTGTCTTTGAGAGCAGTCCCATCTCTGATGGGACTGCTCTCAAAGTGAATCAGGATCGTTATGGGACATTATGGATTACTTTCTCGGTGGACAGGTGAGGAATATAGTGGTTTATTATTTTATTTTTGTTGCAGGAGACGTTGGCTTCGGTGGATTAGCTTTCGGTAAGTATGGTTTAATTAAGATTGTTAAAGGAGTCTGAGTCATTATTTCAAATAAAGGACTTTATTCCGGGTGTCTGTGTTTTTATACAATATCACTATGGGGTTACTAATGGATAGGTGTCTTATAGACGCCTCTCCATTACTAACCTGTGGGCTTGATGTCACCTGACAATAAAAAGGTGACATCAACCCACAAATATGAACCCCACTTGCCACCGCTACAGGGCAAGTGGGAAGAGCGAGGCTAAGTGCCATATTTAGCGTATCTTATAGATGCGCCTTTTCTGGGGCGGCTGAGAGCTGGTGTTTTTAGTCTGGGAAGTGCCAATATCCATGGCCCCTTCCTAGGCTAGTAATATCAGCCCGCAACTGTCTGCATAGCCTTTGCTGGTTATTAATTATGGGGGTACCCCAGTCATTTTTTGGGGGGTCCCCCATTTTAATAGGCAGTAAAGGCTAAGTATACAGCTGTGAGTTGATATTAATAGTTTGGGAAGCTCCATGGGTATTACCCCTTCACAGGCTATAAACATCTTTCCCCAGCTGTCGGCTTTCCCTCTGCTGGTTATTAAAATTACACGGGAGCCCACAACATTTTTTTTCTTCAAAATTAACAGTTGCTGTTTGGTTACAGCCTATGTATTTTCGTTCTGTTAAAACTCCTACATAGCCTGGTGACAATGTGTGTGTAGGTTTGTATGTATTTGTGTGTGTGTTTATGTTTACTTACTGGCTTAGCAATGAGGGTTTAGGGCTGACACCTTTTCATTACTAAACCTAGAGCTACTTGTCAATGACAGCTGCTGCCCTAATCCCATTAACCTGATGCCACACTGCATCAGCAAGAAAACGGTGGTGTTGAACCAAGAAATCACATCACAAAACTTTTTTTTTTTTAAATATATTTAACTCAAAAATACGGATTTTTGTGTTACTCACCGTAAAATCCTTTTCTCCGAGACGCTCATTGGGGGACACAGGACTGTGTGTGGGTGTATGCTACTGCCGCTAGGAGGCTGACACTAAGTAAACATAAAAAAAGGTTAGCTCCTCCTCCGCCGTATACACCTCAGCACTGGCCGCAGGCAAACCCAGTTTAGTGCAAAAAGCAGTAGGAGGCTAAAGAATAAATTAATGTTAATACAGGTACAATATATCCAGAAGTAAATCTACTGATATAGACCCAAGCAAATAAAATTAACTTAGAAATCGAAGCCATCCGGCTAAAAGGGAGGGAGCTGTGTCCCCCAATGAGCGTCTCGGAGAAAAGGATTTTACGGTGAGTAACACAAAAATCCGTATTTCTCCTTCGTCTCATTGGGGGACACAGGACTGTGGGACGTCCCAAAGCAGTCCCTTGGGTGGGAAACCGACTCCACAGTGTAATTTATAATCAAGCATTGCTTATAGGTGCGCAACCGCGCCCTGAAGAATCCTTCTACCCAGACTGGCATCCGCAGAAGCCTGGGTATGGACATTATAATGCTTGGAAAAGGTATGCAGACTGGACCAGGTTGCTGCTTTACAAACCTGTTCCACTGAAGCCTGATGCCGAAGGGCCCAGGAGGCAGCCACCGCTCTGGTGGAGTGAGCCTTGATCCCTGCAGGAACCACCGCGCCTCTGATGCGGTAAGCCTCCTGAATGGCTAACCGAATCCACCTAGCCAAGGTTGATTTAGAGGCAGCGAGTCCCTTCCTGCGACCTTCAGGGAGGACAAACAGCGTGTCCGTCTGTCGAAAGGACGCCGTCCGAGATACATATCTCCTGAGTGCTCTCACCAGATCCAGCGTATGGAGAGCCTTCTCCACTCGGTGCGTCGGAGCTGGGCAAAATGAGGGCAAAATAATGTCCTCATTAATATGAAATGAGGACACGACTTTAGGCAAAAAAGGTGGAGTAGGTCTGAGCACTACCTTATCCTGAAGGAAAAGCAAGTACGGAGCTTGACAAGACAGTGCAGCCAGCTCCGAAACCCGCCTTATGGATGTTATGGCTACCAAAAACACCACTTTCCAGGAAAGAAACGACAGAGAAACCTCCTGCAAAGGTTCAAAAGGAGACTCTTGCAGAACTCCCAGGACTAGATTGAGGTCCCAAACCTCTAAAGGAGTCTTGTAGGGAGGAACTATATGGACAACCCCCTGAATAAAGGTCCTAACCTGAAAATTAGACGCGATCCTTCGCTGAAAAAGCGCAGACAAGGCTGATATCTGCCGTCTAAGCGTACTTGGCGCTAGACCTGAATCTAGGCCTGCCTGGAGAAATGACAGAATGTTTGGAATTGAAAACCTAAGCGGGGAACAACCATGTTCCCTGCACCAAGCAAAAAAGATCTTCCAAGAACCGTGGTAGATGCGAGCCGAGACGGGCTTTCGGGCGCTAGCCATCGTCGCGGCGACCTTTTTAGAGAATCCAGCCCTGGTCAGGATCCAAGATTCAACGGCCAGGCCGTCAAACACAGGACCGCTGAGTTCTGGTGGTAAACTGGGCCCTGGGAGAGAAGGTCCGCGCGCTCTGGCAGTCGCCAGGGTGCGTCGGCGAGCAACTGTACCAGCTCCGCGTACCAAGAGCGACGCGGCCAATCCGGAGCGATTAATATCGCTGGAACCCCCTCTATCCTGATCTTTCTGATCACCCTTGGGAGAAGAGCTATTGGTGGAAATAAGTATGGAAGATGGAATTGATTCCACGGTAGAACCAGGGCGTCCACCGCAATTGCCTGCGGATCCCGGTACCGGGAGACGAAGTTGGGCACCTTGGCATTCATCCTGGAAGCCATCAGGTCCACATCTGGGGTTCCCCAGCGTCGACATATCTGCTGAAAAATCTCGGGATGTAGTGACCATTCCCCTGAAGCTATGCCGTGACGGCTGAGAAAATCCGCTGCCCAGTTTTCCTCGCCCGGAATGTGGACTGCTGAAATCACGGAGTGATTTACCTCTGCCCAGGACAGAATCTGTTTTACCTCGTGCATAGCCGCCCGGCTGCGGGTACCTCCCTGATGGTTTATGTATGCCACCGCCGTGGCATTGTCTGACTGAATTCGGACTGGGCGGCCTGCCAGATGCTGGTGAAAATGCCTCAGAGCCAGCCAAATAGCTCGGATCTCTAAAATATTTATCGGGAGGATCGACTCCTGCTGAGACCAAGTCCCCTGGGCTGTGTGGTGACGAAACACTGCTCCCCATCCGAGCAGGCTGGCATCCGTTGTGACTACCATCCAGATATTCGGAGGAAACAAACGGCCCTGTTGAAGAGTGGAACTCCTCGTCCACCACATAAGAGTCTGTCTGACCTGCAGGGACAGACGGCACCGAAGATTGAGGGAATAAAGGCTCCCGTCCCATACTGCCAAGAGTGCATGCTGAAGGGGGCGAAGATGAAACTGGGCAAATGGAATCGCCTCGATCGTTGCCACCATCCTTCCTAGGACCCTCATGCAAAACCGGATGGTATGAGGAATCGGTTTGTGAAGGATCCGTACCTCTTGACGGAGAACTAAGGCCTTGTCCTGAGGAAGGATTATCAACCCTTGAGCGGTGTCGAAATCCATCCCTAAGAAGGTGATCTTTCGAGATGGCACGGGAGATGACTTCTTCATATTCACCAGCCACCCCAGGCGAACAAGAGTGTCTAGGGTAATGCTGACACTTTCCTCGCATGCTTGGAAAGACGGACCCTTGATGAGAAGGTCGTCTAGGTAAGGCAAGATGACTATCCCCCTGGAGTGTAGAATGGATACAACAGTAGCCATGACCTTTGTGAACACTCTGGGAGCTGTGGCTAGCCCGAATGGCAAGGCAGCGAACTGAAAGTGAAGTTTGCCGATGGCAAACCGAAGAAACCTTTGATGAGGGGGAAATATGGGGATGTGAAGATAGGCATCCTGGATGTCTATTGATGCTAGAAATTCCCCTTTTTCCATGGCAGCAATGACCGAGCGGAGAGACTCCATTCGAAAATGTCGAATTTTGACGAACCGATTCAGTCTTTTTAGATCCAGAATGGGCCTTACGGTACCGTCCTTTTTGGGTACAATGAACAGATTGGAATAAAACCCCCAACCTCTTTCGACCTCTGGTACAGGTACGACAACCCCGCTGTGTCGAAGAGACTCGACCGCCTTGAATAAGGCGAGAACCCGAGACTCCTCCTTGGGAAGGCGCGAGGGAAAGAAATGATTTGAGGGAAGGCTGGTAAATTCTATCTTGTACCCCGAGGTGACTAATTCTCTGACCCATTCGTCTTGAGTAATTGATAGCCAAATGGGACGAAACCAGAGTAGACGGCCGCCTACTCTGGATGAATCGACCGGATTCTGCCTCCAGTCATTTATCCGAAAATCTTTGGGGCCTAGACCCTCTAGATTTCGGTTGTTGAGACCGCATTCTTCCCAACGGGTTGGTCTTGTAAGAGGCCTGACGATCTCTGGCCTGATTAGGTCGACCTGAGCCGCTGGAACTGGCTGTTGCAGCCCAACCTGGGTTGCGAAAGGCTCTAAAGCGAGGCTGAGGCTGTCGGCGAAAGGGCTGTTTGACCTTCTGCTGAGGCAAAAAAGAACTCTTCCCTCCTGTCGCATCAGATATAAGCTGATCCAGTTTTTCACCAAATAAACGACCGCTTTGATAAGGCAAGGACGTAAGTGACTTCTTTGAAGTCGAGTCTGCTCGCCAAGTCCTCAACCACAAGGATCTCCTAATGGCAATCGCATTAGCAGCAGCTAATGCTGCGCAATTTGCCGCATCCATAGAAGCGTTGATCAAAAAATCACCTGCGAGAGCCATCTGATTAGATATCTCCAAAACCTCAGGTGGCACTTCTACACCGTGAAGAGCTCTGTTCAGAGACTCCGACCAGGAAATCATGGCCTTAGCAACCCAAGTCGCTGCAAAGGAAGGAGAGAGAGATGACCCAGATGCTTCAAACACCGAGCGAGCCAGGCTTTCAATCAGACGATCCGTTGGATCCTTAATCGAGGAACCATCAGGAAGGGAGAGAAGCGTCTTAGATGCCAAGCGTGACACCGGAGGATCGACCACTGGGGATTCCGCCCACTTCTTAAGAAGTTCAGGAGCAAAAGGATACCTGGTATTGAGGGCCTTCTGTCCTGTAAAGCGCTTATCCGGTTTTTCTCGGTGGCGCTGCACAAGCTCCTCAAACTCAGGATGAGCACCAAAAACCTTATGGGTCTGTCTGGCTCGTTTGAAAGACACCTTATGACCAGAGGCCAAGGTGGATTCATCGTCTACCCCCAGAGATTGATTGACAGCTTCGATCAGACTGTCAATTGTCTCCTGACAACCTGGAGCTTCCAAATTGAGGGACCCTTCAGTATCGGAATCCGAATATTGATCACTTGCCTCTAAAGGTGAGGGAGAGCGAGAAGCTGAGCTGAAGGATGCCGAAGCCCTGGACGGCATAGGCGACGCAGTGTGGGTTCGCTTCCCCTGCGTCTGCCTGGTGAGAGCGCGGCCCCTGCAGGCCGGAGGTTCCTGAGACGTCGCCAAGACGGGTGAACCACTGTCCCTGCTCCTATCAGGAGCTTGAAGGGACTCGATTGCTCTTGTTAATGATGCCACAGATTGAGACAGAGACAGGGCCCATTCCGGGGGACCTGACGCACTGGGCTGGGCTATAGGTGAGGGCTCCTGAGCCCGTTCAGAGTCACAGGCTTCGCAGACCCGATTAGTCTGGGCATGCGGAAAAGGGGATTTACAGGCAATGCATGCGGTATACAGCACCGTGTGAGCCTTAGTTCTTCTGGACATACTGTATCTGTTCAGAGCCCTGTGACGATGCGGAGGTATGGTAGCGGGGCGCAGCGAAGTGGAGCCGGGCTGGAGGTAGCAGCACTTACCCCAGTCCTGTATCCCCGGACGTCCTTAAGCAGCGTTGACAGCGCAAAAGGAAAAGAGCAAAGGCTCCAGACTTTCAAAAAGAGCGCTCCCTGTCAGGGAGGCGTGGCTCATATAGCTGATCACAGGGGCCGGGGTCGAGAGGCGCGGCCTAGCGCCGTCAGATGCCGGAGACGCCACATCCGGCCGCGGCCTAGTCTCCGGCCGAAGCCGGGGACTAAATTTCCGGCAGCGGCCTAGCGCCGGCCGAAGCCTCGGCCTAAATTTTTGGCGGTGGCCGCCCGAAAAACAGGGGGCGGGCCCGCCGGAAGTGACGCTGCCGGGGGCGGAGCACGGCCTATCTTCCGGCCGACGCCGGGAGCAAAATTAGACATGCGGCCTGGTTCCCGGCCGAAGCCGGGGACTAAATTTCAGCCCGCGGCCTAGCACCGGCCGAAGCCGGGGGCTAGATTTTTGGCGGCGGCCGCCTAGAAGCCAGGCGGACCGTCACACGCAGAGAGGGGATGGCGCTCTCCGGGGGTTTCACAGACAGCCTCGCGGACCGCTCCCACCGAATCTCGACCGCCCCAGACGCTACCTGACGTCCGACACTGTTCTCCGGAGCTTTGAAGGTGGGTTCTCCTGCTTGCAGTCTTCTACCAAAAAAATGCATGGCTCCAGCTCCATGACCTCTAATGGTGGGTCTTCCTTGCTGCAGTGGACTTGCGGCTCTCCCAGACATTAGTCCAGCGTCTCCCGTCTTTTAGAGGGGGGCTTGCAGCAAAAAAAGGAGGGACGGTGCAGGCACCCTAACTCCATCACCCCTTCAGGGGATGAGGAGAGGGACCGTCCGCCACCTTGCAGCACCGCAGTCTAGCATTGGTGGTGCAGTGGGGGCCGCACGGACTAACTCCTGCCTCTGTACAGCCTAGGGCTTCAATACCTTAGGGTGGTCAGGGCTGAGTCCGGCATTTATGTCCCACGTTGCGGGAGAGGATACGTTGGAGGCTTTACTCCACGTGCTCGCCCGTTGATGGTTTGGGAGATCGGACCCTTTCAATAGGATCCGTCGCCCCTATCTCATCTTCGTGGGAAAGAAAAAAAAAAAAAAAATGGTCTGGAAAAAGAACCAGACGTGTGCCTCCATCAGACACTAAGCAATAACTGGGTTTGCCTGCGGCCAGTGCTGAGGTGTATACGGCGGAGGAGGAGCTAACCTTTTTTTATGTTTACTTAGTGTCAGCCTCCTAGCGGCAGTAGCATACACCCACACACAGTCCTGTGTCCCCCAATGAGACGAAGGAGAAAGCCTTCATTGCTGTACAAAAACGCATGCAAAAATGCATGCAAAAACGCACCAAATCGCTGCAAAAATGCGCGTTTTTTCCTGCCAAGAGATGCAGAAACCTTGCAGAAATTTCTGCAAGCAAATACTCAATGTGCACACATAACCTTAATATGTTTGTTATTCAATTACTTCCTATTTTACCATGATTGCTATGGTGAAATAAATACCCCTTTAAGACATTCTCCTATCCACATTTTCATTTGTTTGCAGGGCAGTTATACTGCTCTTATTTTGCTTGCTTTGCAGCCCCCTAGCCCTTACTACGACCATTTTATAGCCATTATACAGCTCTGAAGTTCGGGTTTCCATTGACTTATATGGGGTTTGGGATCCGGTGTCAAGTTTGCGACTCGAACCAGACTTTAAAAAAAAATTATTGATATATTTCAGGTGGTGTCAGGATTTTCCACGCGTTCAACATTTTTTCCATGTGTCATTTCCCATTATTACACATAACTTAATTCATGGACATCTATGGTCTGGTGTGGATTGGATGGTTTGTTACCGATATCTGGTGAGAATTTCATGTCAATAGCACCCTTAGAAAATTAGCGATATGTTCAATACTTATTTCACTTACCAGAATGGGGAACATATATACCAGGATGGGGACATATCTACCACCATGAGGGACATTTTACTGTCATGGCTCGACTTGGGTACTCGATCTGATAAATTTCTGGCTGTGGGTCAGTTTCCCTTCCTGCTGGACCACAGCCAGTGTTGTCTCTGTCCAACTGCTGTGCTATTTATACTCTCCTGGCACATGCAGTCTTTTTTGGCTATATTTCAGGTTAGACGGATGTTTGGAGTCCCAGCTGCCCATAGAAGCTTATCTTGCTTAGGTTTTCTTCTTTTACTTCTCCAGTGGTTGTTTCGGTATTCAAATCTCAGCTTTTTTCCCATTTTATTACATTCAGGGTCTGGGGTCTCGTATACCAAAAGTCTTTTGGGGGTTCCTTTCTTAGGATGTGGGACATACAGTACAGACCAAAAGTTTGGACATTTGGACACACATTCTCATTTAAAGACTTTTCTGTATTTTCATGACAACAGGGGCGTAACTAGGAACGGCAGGGCCCCACAGCAAACTTCACAATGGGCCCCCCCCCCCGCCTCCGGCCGCCATTTTAAAAATATATTTTTTTTTTAAAAATCACTAATCGCAAATGGCGAATGGATTGAATAATCCAGTCGCCATTTGCAAATTTTTAGCCGCTTTGGCGACCATTTTGGTCGCCATCTGCAGCACTGTAAAGAGGCCTGCTGTTTTCGGGGCCCCATTAGGGGCCTGCTGTTTCCTGGGACCCTAGGCCCCTGATGGGGCCTGCTGTTTCCTGGGGCCCTAGGCCCCTGATGGGGCCTGCAGTTTCCTGGGGCCCTAGGCCCCTGATGGGGCCTGCAGTTTTCTTTGGACCTAGGCCCCTAATGGGGCCTGCTGCTTCCTTTGGACCTAGGCCCCTAATGGGGCCTGCTGCTTCCTTTGGACCTAGGCCCCTAATGGGGCCTGCTGCTTCCTTTGGACCTAGGCCCCTAATGTGGCCTGCTGTTTCCTAGGGCCCCATTAGGGGCCTGCTGCTTCCTGGGGCCTCTAATGTGGCCCTCTGTGTCCTGGGGCCTGAGGCCCCTGATACACTCACACCTCCCCCCTCCGCTCTCCCCCCTCTCCTCAAGTGCCGGGACGGGAAGCTGCGGCTGCCGCGTCCCTGTAAAAGAGAGTCAGACTCAGCAAGCATACTTACCAATCTGCCAATCCTCAGGTGACTGCGTCCTCCAGCTCTTCTGCTCCGCGCGCCGCTCCGTCTACCACGCTCCGACGTCCACCACGCCAGCCTTGCATGTGACGTGAGAGCGCGCGCACGCCCCTACGTCACATGACGCGGAAGTGCCGGACTGCTCGGGGCCCGTCCCACCTCCTCTCATAGCGGCGCCGGAGGTGGCGGCGGGCCCCATATCAGACTCACACCCAGAGGTGTATCTAGGCTTTCTGGCACCCCGGGCAAGAATTCGGTTTGGCGCCCCCCCCCAAGCACACATGCGATTTGCACACTTAGTCATGTACCCACGAGCTGCTCTCCCTAATGCTCTCAATGTTCAGTGAAAAACTGAGAGAAGCAGGAAGAGAAGCTGGTTGTCACAGGACCATAAGTATAAAAATCGCATATGAGTGAAGTGTCCATGAGATGACTGCTGGAACCTGCAGAGCTGAATCCTGACATTGCAGCTTCTGAATTCTCACAACGAATGCTCTGCACACTTTTAGGATTCTCCATTACCAGTGGCAAGAGTACACGGTCATGTCAGCATAAGCATGTGATTTATATACTTCTGGCCACATTCCGACTAGACGTGCCCGGCCTCGCTCCGTTCATTTTCATTGAGTGAGGCCACACGTCTAGTCAGCATGTGACCGCATGTATGTAAATTACCGGCATGAGAGAATCCTAACAGCGTGCAGTGAGCACTGTGAGAATTCTGAAATTGACTAATTCTCATGTTTTTATTTATGTTAGGAGCATTAAAGGGGCTGTCCAGGTTTGTGCTGAGTCTGCAGTCATTCTATGTGACACAGACCTGGAGAACCCCTTTAATGCTCCTAACAAATAAAGACATGAGAATTAGTCAATTTCACAAATAATATTTACATCCAGGTACCTTATAGATGACGCTGTCTCTGGAGTTGTTCTCCTTTTCTTCATCTTGTCAAGATCCCATGAGGAGTTTTCTCATCCACAGCCGTCTCTGCAGACCTCCATCTTCTCCGCTCTTCTGCACCAACTCTCCACACGATGCCCTTAAAGACAGAAGAGTCATTATAATGCCCCTAAATAAAAATATCTGCAATATACTGTCATCTCACACTATCCCCCTCCCTCCTCATACTGTCTCCTCTCACATCCCCCCTGTTCAGCATACTGTCTCCTCATATATTTACCCCCTCACTCTCTATACTGTCTGCTCACACATAACCCTGACTCCCCATACTGTGTCTGCACACATCCCATCACCCTCACCCCCCATACTGTGTCTGTACACATCCCATCACACTCACTCCCCATACTGTGTCCACATACATTCACCCGTTTGCTCCCCATACTGTCTGCACCCATCCCCCATACTGTTTCCTCATACATACTCTTCAGTACCCTCAAATCCCCCACACATATTAAATGCCCCATCCTCACTCCAAATCCCCCCCACACACATTAAATCCCCCCATCCCCACTCCAAATCCCCTCACACATTAAGTATCCCCTATCCCCACTCCAAATCCCCCCACACACATTAAATCCCCCCATCCCCACTCCAAATCCCCCCACACATAAAATAACCCCCCATCGCCACTCCAAATCCCCCCACACAAAATAACCCCCCATCGCCACTCCAAATCCCCCACACATAAAATAACCCCCCATCCCCACTCCAAATCCCCCCACACATACAATAACCCCCCATCCCCACTCCAAATTCCCCCACACATAAAATAACCCCCCCTTCCCCACTCCAAATCCCCCACATAATGTATCCCCCATCCCCACTCCAAACCCCCCCACACATAAAAGAACCCCCATGCTTACTCTAAATCCCCCCACACATAATGTATCCCCCATCCCCACTCCAAACCCCCCCACACATAAAAGAACCCCCATCCCCACTCTAAATCCCCCCCACACATAATGTATCCCCATCCCCACTCCAAACCCCCCCACACATAAAAGAACCCACATCCCCACTCTAAATTTCCCCCACACATAATGTATCCCCCATCCCCACTCCAAATCCCCCCACACATAAAAGAACCCCCATCCCCACTCCAAATCCCCCCCACACATAATGTATCCCCCCATCCCCACTCCAAATCCCCTCACACATAAAAGAACCCATCCCCACTCTAAATCCCCCCACACAATGTATCCCCCATCCCCACTCCAAACCCCCCCACACATAAAAGAACCCCCATCCCCACTCTAAATCCCCCACACATAATGTATCCCCCATCCCCACTCTAAATCACCCCCCATACACACACACACACTCACACAGTATGTCCCCAATTTATCTTCTGTGGTATCTTCAGCTCCATAATGGAGCACACTCACCACAAATCTTCACCCTTCTGGGCGCCGACGACGAGTGACGTCAGCAGCGTGATCACATAACCTGATCACGCTGCAGACGTCGCTCTGACCCGGCGGTCAGAGCTTCAATTGTACTGGCGTCTGTATAGACGCCAGTGCAATTGAATTGATCCCAGGGAGCCGGCACGCAGCAGCTTCTCTGCGCCGGCTGTCAGCTTGACAGCCAGCACAGGGAACCGCCGGCTCCCAGGCCGGGGGAGGCAGACTGCAGCCGCAGGGGAGACACTGCGGACCGCCGCATTAGGCGGCCTGACTGCGCCCCCCTGCCGGCTGCTCCCCCCTAGATACGCCCCTGCTCACACCACCGGCAGCTTGCGGAACTACCGTGGTGGTAGGTGAAGCAGCTGCAGCAGGGACGGGCCCCCTTCTAGCCTGGGCCCTGTGGCAGCTGCTTCCCCTGCTTCCACGATAGTTCCGCCCCTGCATGACGATGAAAATTGTACATTCACACTGAAGGCATCAAAACTATGAATTAACACATGGGGAATTATATACTTAACAAAAAAGTGTGAAACAACTAAAAATATGTCTTATATTCTAGGTTCTTCAAAGTAGCCACCTTTTGCTTTGATGACTGCTTTGCACACTCTTGGCATTCTCTTGATGAGCTTCAAGAGGTAGTCACCGGAAATGGTCTTCCAACAATCTTGAAGGAGTTCCCAAAGATGCTTAGCACTTGTTGGCCCTTTTGCCTTCACTCTGGGGTCCAGCTCACCCCAAACCATCTCAATTGGGTTCAGGTCTGGTGACTGTGGAGGCCAGGTCATCTGGCGTACCACCCATCACTCTCCTTCTTGGTCAAATAGCCCTTACACAGCCTGGAGGTATGTTTTGGGTCATAGTCCTGTTGAAAAATAAATGATGGTCCAACTAAACGCAAACCGGATGGAATAGCATGCCGCTGCAAGATGCTGTGGTAACCATGCTGGTTCAGTATGCCTTCAATTTTGAATAATTCCCCAACAGTGTCACCAGCAAAGCACCCCCACACCATCACACCTCTTCCTTCATGCTTCACGGTGGGAACCAGGCATGTAGAGTCCATCCGTTCACCTTTTCTGAGTCGCACAAAGACACGGTGGTTGGAACCAAAGATCTCAAATTTGGACTCATCAGACCAAAGCCCAGATTTCCACTGGTCTAATGTCCATTCCTTGTGTTCTTTAGCCCAAACAAGTCTCTTCTGCTTGTTGCCTGTCCTCAGCAGTGGTTTCCTAGCAGCTATTTTACCATGAAGTCCTGCTGCACAAAGTCTCCTCTTAACAGTTGTTGTAGAGATGTGTCTGCTGCTAGAACTCTGTGTGGCATTGACCTGGTCTCTAATCTGAGCTGCTGTAAACCTGCGATTTCTGAGGCTGGTGACTCGGATAAACTTATCCTCAGAAGCAGAGGTGACTCTTGGTCTTCCTTTCCTGGGGCGGTCCTCATGTGAGCCAGTTTCTTTGTAGCGCTTGATGGTTTTTGCAACTGCACTTGGGGACACTTTCAAAGTTTTCCCAATTTTTCGGACTGACTGACCTTCATTTCTTAAAGTAATGATGTCCACTCGTTTTTCTTTATTTAGCTGCTTTTTTCTTGCCATAATACAAATTCTAACAGTCTTTTCAGTAGGACTATCAGCTGTGTATCCACCAGACTTCTGCACAACATAACTGATGGTCCCAACCCCATTTATAAGGCCAGAAATCACACTTATTAAACCTGACAGGGCACACCCGTGAAGTGAAAACCATTTCCGGTGACTACCTCTTGAAGCTCATCAAGAAAATGCCAAGAGTGTGCAAAGCAGTCATCAAAGCAAAAGGTGGCTACTTTGAAGAACCTAGAATATAAGACAATTTCAGTTGTTACACACTTTTTTGTTAAGTATATAATTCCACATGTGTTAATTCATCGTTTTGATGCCTTCAGTGTGAATTTACAATTTTCATAATCATGAAAATACAGAAAAATCTTTAAATGAGAAGGTGTGTCCAAACTTTTGGTCTGTACTGTATATACCAGGATGGGGACAGAATGTGTGAAATTAGTACAGGATATGGTAAATTACTACATAATGGGGGAAGGTGGGAACATGTATATCCTTATAGGATTTTAGAATGCTACAAGGGCCCATAAATTCAACCACAATGCGAGGCACACAGGTCCAAATTTTGCAAAAGGGCCCACTGGACTTTAGTGACACCACTGCTGGACACAGGACATTGGTCATGTGCCTGCACAAGAAGAGTGGTAAGCGAGGGGGGCTCACTGCCTATTAACTTCAATAGCTAAGCCAGCCCCTTCTCCAATGTATGGACAGTAAAGCCTGGGTCTCACATAGTGATACACCAGCGATCCCGACAACGATCAGGATCGCTGGTGTATCGCTACATGATCGCTGCTGAGCTGCCAAACAGGCAGCTCAGGCAGTGATCAGCACAGGGACACTGCGGGTAACATCGCTTAATTACCCGTACCAGCGCGCTGATGCAGGGAGCTGGTAACCAAGGTACACAGCGGGTTTCCAGGCACAGCCCCGCGCCTGGAAACCCGCTGTGTACCTTGGTTACCAGCGGATCGCTGGTCTCCCGCCTGTCACACGCAGCGATGCGTGCTGGCCAGCGGGAGACCAGCGATCAAAAAAATGTTCAGGACATTCAGCGACGATCAGCGATACCCGGCAGGGGGGCTGATCGTCGCTGAATGTCACACACAGCGATATCGCTGGGGAGATCGCTGCTGCGTCACAAAACTAGTGACTCAGCAGCGATCTCGTTAGCGAGATCGCTGTGTGAGACGGGGGCTTAACCCCTCTCTGCCATCAGACGTACTATTCCGTCCATGTGACCCTGGACCTAATTCCCATGGACGGAATAGTACGTCATGCCCTTTAATGCGACATCGCGACTTAAGTCGCGGTGATCGCATTAAAATTCCGACGCCATCTTACCTCTAGGAAGATGACGTCGGCATCCCGGGCTGCGTCCTCCCCTCTCCGGCCTCCCGATCGCTGTGATTGGCTGTTCAATTCTGAACAGCCAATCGCAGCCTTTCTCACTGTTTCAGCCAATCAGATGGGCTGAAACAGTGAGATCCCAGGCTAGGATCGAGTACCGATGTACTCGATCCTAGGCCTGGGTCTAGCACTATGCAGACCCCCCCTGATTGGCGCGATCGCCGATCATATCGATCGCGCCAATCGCAGGGCACAGAAGCGGTATTACCGCGCTGTGCCCTGCCGGTTCCTGCTGGATCGGTGCTATAAAAGCACCGATCCTAGGCCGGAACGTAGGACAGGCCTAGCAGGGCCTGCAGGAGCTGATTGGCGCGATCGAGGTTATCGTCGATCGCGCCAATCACAAGGCACAGCCGTGGCGCAGGAGCGCTGTGATTTGCTGCTGACCTGCCGGATCGGTGCTGTAATAGCACCGATCCTGGCTGGATCGGTGCTGTAAAAGCACCGATCCTGCTGTGGAGGCTCAGGACAGGCCCAGCAGGGCCTGCAGAAGCTGATTGGCGCGATCGATGACATCGTCGATCGCGCCAATCACAGGGCACAGCAGCGGTCTGATCGCTGTGTGACCGCGCTGTGCCCTGCAGGTGACCTGGCTGCTGCCCTGGCTGTGACCTGCCTAGGATCGGAGCTGTGAGCTCCGATCCTGGGCAGGTTGCCAGGGTAACCAGGAGAGCTCTGATTGGTGGGATCTTGTTATGATGGATCCCACCAATCACAGGTCACAGAAGCGAATTGACCGCTCTGTGACCTGTCTCACCTGGCTCTGACCTGTGAGTGACCGTTCTGCAGGGGTCCTCACACTTGCTGAGGATTCCTGCAGAGCGGTCATACAACAGATCTCTCCTGTGCTGGGCCTTGTAGTGCAGAAGACAGAAGAAAAGAAGACAGAAGAAAAGAAGAAAGAAGAAAAGAAGAAAGAAGAAAAGAAGATAGAAAAAAGAAGAGAGACTACAACCGTAAGTGTTGATCCCTCTCTTCCTCCCTCCCCATCCCCCTTCCCCCTCTTTTTACCCCCTCTACCCCCCCTTTGCGCCGCCTCCGTGCGCACACCCAGCCGCCGAGCATTGATTGGTGACGCATTTCACCGATCAACACTGGTGCTCTCAGCCCCCTTTGCGCCACCTCCGTGCGCACACCCTGCAGCCGGCGAACTTTGATAAGTGACGCAGTTCACTTATCAGAGCTCGCGTCCGGCGGGTTTCCTTTTTTTCACCCCCCCTTTGCGCCGCCTCAGTGCGCACACCCAGCCGCCGAGCGTTAATTGGTGACGCATTTCACCGATCAACACTCGTGCTCTCAGCCCCTTTGCGCCACCTCCGTGCGCACACCCTGCAGCCGGCGAACTTTGATAAGTGACGCAGTTCACTTATCAGAGCTCGCGCCGGCTGTTTTCCTTTTTTTTTTTTTTTTTTTTTTCACCCGCCTTTGCGCCGCCTCCGTTTCCACAACTAGCAGCCGCCGAATTTTGATAAGTGACTCAGTTCACTTATCAGATCACGTGCCGGCTGTTTTCCTGTTTTTTTTTCACCCCCTCCCTGCGCCACTCCCTTTGCGCCACATCTAGCAGCCGCCGAACTTTGACAAGTGACACAGTTCACTTATCAGAGCTTGCACCGGCTGTTTTCCTTTTCTTTTTCTTTTTTTTTTCCGTTTTCTTTTTTCACCCGCCTTTGCGCCGCCTCCGTTTCCACATTTAGCAGCCGCCGAACTTTGACAAGTGACACAGTTCACTTATCAGAGCTCGCGCCGGCTGTTTTCCTTTTTTTTTTTTCACCCGCCTTTGCGCTGCCTCCGTTTCCACATCTAGCAGCCGCCGAACTCGAACTTTGACAAGTGACACAGTTCACTTATCAGAGCTCACACCGGCTGTTTTCCTTTTCTTTTTTTTTTTTTTCTTTTTTCTTTTTTCACCCGCCTTTGCGCGGCCTCCGTTTCCACATTTAGCACCCGCCGAACTTTCACAAGTGACACAGTTCACTTATCAGAGCTCGCGCCGGCTGTTTTCCTTTTTTTTTTTTCCTTTTTTTTTTTTTCACCCGCCTTTGCGCCGCCTCCGTTTCCACATCTAGCAGCCGCCGAATTTTGATAAGTGACTCAGTTCACTTATCAGATCTCGTGCTGGCTGTTTTCCTGTTTTTTTTTTCACCCCCTCCTGCGCCACTCCCTTTGCGCTACATCTAGCAGCCGCCGAACTTTGACAAGTGACACAGTTCACTTATCAGAGCTCGCACCGGCTGTTTTCCTTTTCTTTTTCCTTTTTTTTTTTCACCCGCCTTTGCGCCGCCTCCGTTTCCACATTTAGCAGCCGCCGAATTTTGATAAGTGACGCAGTTCACTTATCAGATCTCGTGCCGGCTGTTTTCCCTTTTTTTTTTTTCACCCCCTCCTTGCGCCACATCTAGCAGCCGCCGAACTTTGATAAGTGACGCAGTTCACTTATCAGAGCTAGGGCCTGCTGTTTTAGACTTTTCTTTTCACAGGCATTTTTTTCTCCCCATTTTTTTTTTCTTTTAGATTTTTCTTTTCAGCATAGTTTACACCAAGCACTATCCCCCCCCCCCACACATACACAGTTATTAATAAAGTACACCCAAGCACCACATTTACAAAAAAAAATGTCCCACCCGTCCCGTTCGTCCAACAGCGCTATTCATTGGAGGAGGCATACGCTTTTCTTGCCTCCGACACTGATAGCGAGGGAGAGGATCCCACATTTCTTTATTTTTCAGATTCCTCTTCATCCTCCTCTTCCCCCTCCTCATCTTCCTCCTCGGGTCCTGCGGAACCACCATGCAGACGCCCCAGGACAGAAGATGAGGCATCTGCCGCCATTCCAGAAGACGAAGATGAAGCCGAACCAGCGCAACCCACTGCGGATCCCTTGTGGACCTCGCCCCCCGAAAATTACGAGCCACTGATTCCTGATTTTGTGGCAGAATCAGGAATCAGGTTTGACACCACTGGCCTCACAGAAATAGACTTTTTCAAAGTCTTTTTCTCTGAGGATTTTATTAACCACATGGTGGAGCAAACAAATTTGTACGCTCGTCAATTTTTGGAGCAAAACCCCCGTTCATCATATTCTAACTGGTTTCCTGTAGACGCAGTTGAATTGATGCAGTTTTGGGGCCTGGTCCTTCACACGGGGATCCTGAAAAAGCCAGAACTTCGGCAATATTGGAGTGTTGATATTTTATATAACGCTCCAGTGTTCCGAATGGTCATGGCCCGGACGCGTTTTGAGGCCATCCAGAAATTCTTGCATTATAACGATAATGCACAGTGTCCCGCACGAGATGACCCCAACTTTGACCGTCTGTTCAAAGTTCGGCCGGTCATCGAACACTTCAACAAAAAGTTTGCTGAAGTGTACGTGCCCAAAAGGGACATTTGCGTGGATGAGTCCTTGGTTCATTTTAAGGGACGGCTCGGATTCCGTCAGTACCTGCCCAACAAGAGGGCAAGGTACGGAATCAAACTCTACAAACTGTGTGAGAGTACCTCAGGGTACACTCACCGTTTTAGAGTTTACGAAGGAAAGGACACCAGGATTGAACCCCCTGAGTGTCCTCCTGTCCTGGGAGTGAGTGGGAAAATTGTGTGGGATTTGGTTCACCCACTGCTGGATAAAGGTTATCACCTCTACACCGATAACTTTTATACCAGCATCCCACTCCACAAATCCCTCTTTGCGCGTGGTACCGCAGCCTGCGGTACCGTCCGCAAAAATCAGAGGGGCCTCCCGAAGACGCTGCTTGGGCAGATGCTCAGAAAGGGTGAGAGCAGAGCCCAATGTAGCGACCACCTTCTGGTGGTCAAGTACAAGGACAAGAGGGATGTCCTTCTCTTGACCACCATACACGGTGATGGCAGCGCCCTCAGCACTGTACGGGGTACCTCTACACAGGTCCGCAAACCGGACTGTGTACTAGGGTACAACAAATACATGGGGGGTGTTGATCTCTCTGATCAACTCCTCCAACCATACAGTGCTTTGAGAAAGGCCAAGGTGGGTACAAGAAGCTGTCCGTGCACATCGTCCAAATGGCAATGCTCAACGCTTTCCTGCTGTCACGATGTGCACGCCATACCAATACGTCGTACCTTCAGTTCCAGGAGGTAGTGATCAAGGCCCTGATGTTTGGCGCTCAGGAAGGAGAGGGCCCCAGTACTTCCGGAACTGAAGGTGCTCGTATTGTACCAGGCCAGCATTTCCCGGGGGAGGTCCCGCAAACTGCAAAAAAAGGTAAGTCGCAAAAAAGGTGCCGAGTGTGTTACAAAAGGGGAATACGCAAGGACACCATTTATCAGTGCGACACCTGCCCCGAAAAACCTGGCCTGTGTATGAAGGATTGCTTCAAATTGTACCACACCTCCATGCACTACTAATTTACTTTACAGGAAAGATTAGTTCCAGAAGGGGGGCACATCTAGAGAAGCTTCTTGGGGGTCTAATTTCTAAAATTATGTCACTTGTGGGTTTTTTTTCCTGTTTAGGCACATCAGGGGCTCTGCAAATGGAACATGACGCCCGCAGACCATTCCATCAAAGTCTGCATTCCAAAACGTCACTACTTCCCTTCCGAGTCCCGATGTGTGCCTAAACAGTTTTTTCCCACATGTGGGGTACCAGCGTTCTCAGGACAAATTGGACAACAACTTTTGGGGTCCAATTTCTCCTGTTACCCTTGGGAAAATAAAAAATTGGGGACTAAAAAAATCACTTTTGTGGGAAAAAAAAAATATTTTTTTTTTCACGCCAGGGCATTATAAACTTTAGTGAAACACTTGGGGGTTCAAAGTGCTCACCACACACCTAGATAAGTTCCTTAGGGGGTCTAGTTTCCAAAATGGGGTTACTTGTGGGGGGTTTCCACTGTTTAGGCACATCAGGGGCTCTGCTAACGGAACATGACGCCCGCAGACCATTCCATCAAAGTCTGCATTCCAAAACGTCACTACTTCCCTTCCGAGCCCTGCCGTGCGCCCAAACAGTGGTTCCCCCCAACATGTGGGGTATCAGCGTACTCAGGACAAATTGGACAACAACTTTTGGGGTCCAATTTCTCCTGTTACCCTTGGGAAAATAAAAAGTTGGGGACTAAAAAATCACTTTTGTGGAAAAAAAAATATTTTTTTTTCACATCAGGGCATTATAAACTTTAGTGAAACACTTGGGGGTTCAAAGTGCTCACCACACACCTAGATAAGTTCCTTAGGGGGTCTAGTTTCCAAAATGGGGTTACTTGTGGGGGGTTTCCACTGTTTAGGCACATCAGGGGCTCTGCTAACGGAACATGACGCCCGCAGACCATTCCATCAAAGTCTGCATTCCAAAACGTCACTACTTCCCTTCCGAGCCCTGCCGTGCGCCCAAACAGTGGTTCCCCCCAACATATGGGGTATCAGCGTACTCAGGACAAATTGGACAACAACTTTTGGGGTCCAATTTCTCCTGTTACCCTTGGGAAAATAAAAAATTGGGGACTAAAAAAATCACTTTTGTGGGAAAAAAAATATTTTTTTTTTCACACCAGGGCATTATAAACTTTAGTGAAACACTTGGGGGTTCAAAGTGCTCACCACACACCTAGATAAGTTCCTTAGGGGGTCTAGTTTCCAAAATGGGGTTACTTGTGGGGGGTTTCCACTGTTTAGGCACATCAGGGGCCCTCCAAACGCGACATGGCGTTCGTTCGCAATTCCAGCCAATTTTGGTTTGGAAAAGTCAAACGGCGCTCCTTCCCTTTCGAGCCCTGCCGTGCGCCCAAACAGTGGTTCCCCCCCACATATCGGGTATCAGCGTACTCAGGACAAGTTGGACAACAACTTTTGTGGTCCAATTTCTCCTCTTACCCTTGGGAAAATAAAATATTGGGGACTAAAAATCATGCTTGTGGAAAAAATATGATTTTTTTTCTTCACGGCTCTACATTACAAACTTGCGTGAAGCACTTGGGGGTTCAAAGTGCTCACCACACATCTAAATAAGTTCCTTAGGGGATCTAGTTTCCAAATTCCAAAATGGGGTCACATGTGGGGGGTTTCCACTGTTTAGGCACATCAGGGGCCCTCCAAACGCGACATGGCGTTCGTTCGCAATTCCAGCCAATTTTGGTTTGGAAAAGTCAAACGGCGCTCCTTCCCTTTCGAGCCCTGCCGTGCGCCCAAACAGTGGTTCCCCCCACATATGGGGTATCAGCGTACTCAGGACAAGTTGGACAACAACTTTTGTGGTCCAATTTCTCCTCTTACCCTTGGGAAAATAAAATATTGGGGACTAAAACATCATGCTTGTAGAAAAAATATGATTTTTTTTCTTCATGGCTCTACATTACAAACTTGCGTGAAGCACTTGGGGGTTCAAAGTGCTCACCACACATCTAGATAAGTTCCTTAGGGGGTCTAGTTTCCAAAATGGGGTCACATGTGGGGGTTTCCACTGTTTAGGCACATCAGGGGCCCTCCAAACGCGACATGGCGTTCGTTCGCAATTCCAGCCAATTTTGGTTTGGAAAAGTCAAACGGCGCTCCTTCCCTTTCGAGCCCTGCCGTGCGCCCAAACAGTGGTTCCCCCCCACATGTGGGGTATCAGCGTACTCAGGACAAGTTGGACAACAACTTTTGTGGTCCAATTTCTCCTCTTACCCTTGGGAAAATAAAAAATTGGGGACTAAAACATCATGCTTGTGGAAAAAATATGATTTTTTTTCTTCACGGCTCTACATTACAAACTTGCGTGAAGCACTTGGGGGTTCAAAGTGCTCACCACACATCTAGATAAGTTCCTTAGGGGGTCTAGTTTCCAAAATGGGGTCACATGTGGGGGGTTTCCACTGTTTAGGCACATCAGGGGCCCTCCAAACGCGACATGGCGTTCGTTCGCAATTCCAGCCAATTTTGGTTTGGAAAAGTCAAACGGCGCTCCTTCCCTTTCGAGCCCTGCCGTGCGCCCAAATATTGGTTCTCCCCCACATATGGGGTATCAGCGTACTCAGGACAAGTTGGACAACAACTTTTGTGGTCCAATTTCTCCTCCTACCCTTGGGAAAATAAAAAATTGGGGACTAAAACATCATGCTTGTTGAAAAAATA
The DNA here is from genome assembly GCA_033576555.1 of Oophaga sylvatica. Classification (NCBI taxonomy): domain Eukaryota; kingdom Metazoa; phylum Chordata; class Amphibia; order Anura; family Dendrobatidae; genus Oophaga; species Oophaga sylvatica. The sequence goes on along the minus strand of JARQOD010000005.1, from coordinate 182,201,701 downwards.
TGATTTTTTTTTTTCACGACTCTACATTATAAACTTGCGTGAAGCACTTGGGGGTTCAAAGTGCTCACCACACATCTAGATAAGTTCCTTAGGGGGTCTAGTTTCCAAAATGGGGTCACATGTGGGGGGTTTCCACTGTTTAGGCATATCAGGGCCTCTCCAAACGCGACATGGCGTCCGTTCTCAATTCCAGCCAATTTTGGTTTGGAAAAGTCAAACTGCGCTCCTTCCATTCCGAGCCCTGCCGTGCGCCCAAACAGTGGTTTTCCCTCACATATGGGGTATCGGGAGAAATTACACAACAACTTTTTCGGTCCATTTTCTCCTTTTTCCCTTGTGAATAAAAAAAATGTTTGTAAAAGATAGTTTTTGTGACTAAAAAGTAAAATGTTCATTTTTTCCTTCCACGTTGCTTCAGCTCCTGTGAAGCACCTGAAGGGTTAATAAACTTTTTGAATGTGGTTTTGAGTACCTTGACGGGTGTAGTTTTTACAATGGTGTCACTTTTGGGTATTTTCTGCTATATAGACCCCTCAAAGTGACTTCAAATATGAGGTGGTCCCTAAAAAAAATGGCTTTGTACATTTTGATGTAAAAATGAGAAATCGCTGGTCAACTTTTAACCCTTATAACTTCGTAACAAAAAAAAATTTTGGTTCCAAAATTGTGCTGATGTAAAGTAGACATGTGGGAAATGCTATTTGTTAACTATTTTCTGTGACATATTTCTCTGTTTTAAGGGAATAAAAATTCAAAGTTTGAAAATTGCTAAATTTTCAAAATTTTCACCATATTTGCGTTTTTTTCATAAATAAACGCAAGTTACATGGAAGAAATTTTACCACTAACATAAAGTACAATATGTTACGAGAAAACAATCTCAGAATCGCGAAGATCCGTTGAAGCGTTCCAGAGTTATAACCTCATAAAGAGACAGTGGTCAGAATTGTAAAAATTGGCCCGGTCATTAACGTGCAAACCACCCTTGGGGGTGAAGGGGTTAAGGCTATGTGCCCACGTTGCAGAAATGCTGCGGAATTGTCCGCAGCATTTCCGCAACTCCCCGCTGTGCGTAAAACGCATGCGGAATTCGCATGCGTTTTCCCGCAAAACACAAGCGTTATGCAAGCGTTTTTAGCTTGCAGAATGCTGGTGCTTTTCAAAGCGATTTGAATCTTCACTTGGAAAAGTGATTGACAGTTTGGTCACACTTGTCACACATAGTACTTTGACAAGTGTGACCAACTTTTTACTATTGATGCTGCCTATGCAGGATAGTGTGAAAAATAATAAAAAATAAATAAATAATATAATATTATAATAATAAAAATAATAATAAAAAAAATTAAAAATCTGGATGTACTCACCTCCTGTTGGCCCCCGATCTCCTCAGCGGCGATCCTGGTTCTCAGTGACGCTGCCGGCAAGTTCCGTTCCCAGTGAGTCATTGCGAGAATGACCTCTGATGACGTAGCGGTCATTCGACAACGAAGTCACAAAGGTCATTTTGGCGTGAAGCACTCCTGGGAACAAAGCCACCGCGTGCACCGCTGAGGACCAGGAGGACTCTGGGGGCTGACAGAGGGTAAGTATATCCCTATTTTTTATTTTAATTCTATTTTTTACAGGAATATGTTAACCAGGGCCTGGAGGAGAGTCTCCTCCAGACCCTGGGTACCATCCGCACATGAAACGCTCACTTCACGCATGGTGGGCACAGCCACATGCGTAAAGTGAGCGTTTCAGTGCAATCCTATGGCGGCGTTGCGATTCCGCAAAATTAATGAACATGCTGCGCTTTTTTCCGCAATGCAATTCCGCTGTGGAAAAAACGCAGCATGGGCACAGCAACTGCGGAATCCCATAGGATTGCATGGGATGCGTTGTAACTAGCGTTTTTCAAGTGTTTCCGCGCCGGCCTTGCAACATGGACACATAGCCTAAAGGAGTGGGACTAACTAGCAACCAGCTGTGCTCCTTCACATTATGACAGAAGAAACACTCTCCTATGTCAAGCACAGGACTGAAATCCAGGCGGCCTGGAGCTGGAGCACAGCACTAGTGGCATAGCTGAAATGTCAGCACTAAATCGCATGTACACTGGATGCCATAGTGATGCCATAGTGATGAACCCAAGCAGGGTTCATGCCAAACCACCGCACCACTGACCACATCTATACCCTGCACAGCCTCATTCAGAGACACGTCCACAATACAAAGAACGGGAAGATATACGCCTGCTTCGTGGACTTTAAAAAGGCCTTTGATTCGGTGTGGCACCCGGGCTTATTCCTGAAACTGCTGGAGAGAGGAATAGGAGGAAAGACCTACGATGTTATCAAAAGCTCCTACACCGAGAACCTCTGCAGTGTGAGTGTGAACGGTAAAAGAACGGCCTATTTCCAGCAGAGCCGTGGAGTCAGACAAGGCTGCAGCCTAAGTCCAACGCTCTTCAACATTTACATCAATGAGCTGGCTACCGCTCTGGAATCTTCCACAGCACCAGGTCCCACCCTCCACGACACCCAGGTGAAATTCCTGCTGTATGCAGATGACCTGCTGCTTCTGTCACCAACCGAGAAAGGCCTCCAAGACAACCTGAAAATCTTAGAGAAATTCAGCTCCACCTGGGCACTACCGGTCAACCTAAAGAAAACCAACATCATGGTGTTCCAGAGGAGAAAGAGAAAATTAGACCAGCACCCTTCATTTGTCCTCAACAACTGCGCCCTTACAGGAACAGACAAATATACCTACCTGGGCCTAGAGATTCACCGGTCAGGAAGCTTCAAACAAGCCATAGAGACCCTGAAAGACAAGGCATGTAAAACCTTCTATGGCATCCGAAGGAAACTCTACCATCTGAAGCCACCAGTGAGGGTCTGGTTAAAAATCTTCGACTCTGTCATCGCCCCAATCCTCCTGTATGGCAGTGAAGTCTGGGGTCCTCACACCTACCCAGACTGGTCAAGGTGGGATTCCAGCCCAACAGAAATATTCCACCTGGAATTCTGTAAGCACCTTCTCCAAGTCCATCGGAGCACCTCTAACAGTGCTTGCCAGGCCGAGCTGGGCAGATTCCCTCTACACCTAACGGTTCTAAAGAGGGCACTGTCATTCCGGGCTCACCTACATAGGAGCAATCCAAGCTCCCATCACCATAAAGCCCTGACACACGTAGGTGAAACAGAAAAACTAGGACCCTCGGAACAGCTCACCCAAACCCAACCTGACCAGAACACCAATCACAACAACCTGACAAAAGCCGAAATCAGGAAGATGGTAGACGAAAGCCAGGAGAGGTATGTCAGTGACTGGAAGAACGATATCATCAGCTCACAGAAACTGACTATGTACTGGAGTCTACAGAGAGACTACAGACTGGCCCCATACCTGGAGAAACTCCCGGACCCCAGAGACCGCCAGATCCTGAGCCGGTATAGACTCAGCGCCCACAGTCTGGCCATCGAATCCGGCCGACACAGGCAGAGCTACAAGCCCAGGAGGAAAGACTATGCCAACACTGTGACCAGGAGGCCATAGAGGACGAAACCCACTTCCTGCTACACTGCTCCAAATACTCAGCAGTGAGGGACACTCACTTCAGGAGACTCTCACATCTCTTCCCGGATTTCATCACCATGAAGGAAGAAGAGAAAACATATATCTTGCTGGGGGAAAGAAGAGAGAGCAGCGGAGATAGCAGCGCGGTATGTGAGCGAATGTCATAGACTGCGAGAAAGAGAACTATGATATGCCATGGACTTCTACAGCCCCACCCCGGACCTGCACCCCCATCACCCCTCCCTATGCCATGGACTTCTATAGCCCCCACCCCGGACCTGTGCCCCCATCACCCCTCCCTATGCCATGGACTTCTATAGCCCCCACCCCGGACCTGCGCCCCCATCACCCCTCCCTATGCCATGGACTTCCATAGCCCCCACCCTGGATCTGCCCCTACCCAACATCCCTATCCCTATTCCCTTTTGTACACTTGCTTTGGCAAAACTAATGTGTATTTAGTCCTGCCAATAAAGCTTCTTTGAATTTGTGATGTAACAAGTGTGAACGTTCCCTGATGGAATGCTTGTGCCTGCGCTCATCGGAGACTGACAGGACGGAGCTGAGCTGCAGGATAGGTTGGTAATAACTTCACATCCTACAGACAACGATGGCTACTCCATGCTGCCACCAGGGGCGTCATCTCCTCACAATCTACTCATGCAGCTCCGCAGACGGAGAGTAGCGCCCCCTGGGTGCCAGCTACATACATAGAGCACCTGCGTGCGCCCGGCGGCCGGAGCAGGGCTGCCAACTTCACGGATTTTTCTGGCCAGCATATAAAAAAATCACGGACACACAATATTTTTTAGGGACACATAGGAAACTATAATAAATGATTATGAATATAACCGACACGCGTGCACAGCGCATAATTCAGCTATAAAGACATTAGTGCCATTCACTCTCTACTATAAAACAATGATAATTACAGGCAGAATATCTGGAGAAGTTGCTTCAGCATAAAAAAAATCACGGACACCTTAATGTTTCTCACGGGCAGAGTGAAAAGGTGTCCTGTTCTGACCGGTAATTACCGGACGGTTGGCGGCGCCGAGGTTACGGAAATAGCGGAGTGCTACGCTGCTTATGTAACCCCGCTAGAAGTGGCCAGGGTTAGGGAAACATAGCGCGGTGATCTCCGCTGCCTCCGCAATTCGGGAGTTACGGCAATAGCCGAGCATCTGGGCTACACCGTTAGTGTAAGTCTCATAGGTGTGCAGCTTACGGAAACAGCGTGGCATACTGTTCCGAAACACCTACGGCAGTTACGCATACGGCTTAGCGCAGCCTGCTCGTTTTTCCGTAACTCGTATTCACAGACACATCGTAACACAGGCGCTCGGCTACTTCGTAACTCTTGAATTACGGAAACAGCGTAGATCGCCGCGCTACTCGTTTTTACTTCCATCAGCGTTACGTAAATAGCTTAGCCTAGCAAGCTCGGCTAGTTCCGTAACTCCTGAATTACGGAAACAGCGTGAACCACTGTGCTACATATTTTGCGTAAATGTCTATCGCGGCTACGTAAACAGCGAAGCCTAGCCCGCTCGGCTATTTCCGTAACCCTGGCCACCTTTGGCTGCTGCACATAGACAGGTGTTCCTATCTCACGACTGGCTGAGATGAGAATACCAAATGTGTATGCCACGACCCTCCTCTCCCGCTTACCGGTGGCCACAATTTCCTGGTAGAGCCTAGTACGAGCTCACGCTCGCTGCGCCCTCCCCCACACTCAGGGCAGCCCCAGGCCAGTGCTCAGGCGGTCACGTGCTCCTCCCCAGCTGGGGTTCGCACTCTGCTGGTTGTTTGTCCCTTGTGATGCTCCGTACAGGAGGCGGTGTACTGTGCTTGGCCAGGAGGAAGCCGGAGGATCGGGGCAGTTGTGTGCTGAGAGTACCGGGGCTTCCCTGCTGTAGAGCCCGGTGTGGACGGAGCAGCGGCGGTCTGTGGGACACCTGCCGGCACCGTGTCTGGGCCTCGTTATAGGACGCTCGTAGTGGTCAGTGGCTTCCCGTGCTGTGGCCCGTGTATTGACATGTGTGCTATCATGGATGTGAGTGGGATCCGCCACATGGCCTGCTCCGCCGAGGTAACTACATGGCTGCGCTGTGTCCCCGGGAGATCTGTGGGGGCATCCGGGGTCGTGCGATCACCATGGGAAATGAGCGCCCGCTTGTTGCTATGGGTTACACTACTGATTCTACAGATGCTGCTGTGTCAGGCTTGGCATTCTTCTAAAAAGTGGGTTTAATAATGATAATTTGTGGTGCCGGGTTATGTGGCCCCTGGGGGTCTCTGTTCACTTCTGATTTTTCCTTCTTTCTTTCCCCCAGCTTCCATCCTTGTAGCTTTGGACCTGTAGTTCTTATTTGGAACCATTATGGGGTTGCTCTGACTTTCTGTTCTGTTCCATGTTTTGGGAAGCGAAGTGACCAAAAAGCAGCGATTCTGCGCTTGTTTTGGTGGATATGGGATAAATTCTCTGATATTTTATTAGATCAGATTGTCACGCACACAGCATTACCTAATATGTCATTATTTATTTATTGTTCCAGAATAAAGGGATTTGAACAAGTCATATTTTATATATTATAATATATATATATATATATATATATATATATTTCCTTTTCATTTTTTTTTCTTACACTTCTTGAGGGTCTTGAACCTGCGATCATATACAGCACACAACAATTCTGTAATTATGGTATATGATAAAATGACTCCCAACTATGGATCCCAACCACAGGCCGTGCTTTCTCGGTGTGGTGCCTGGCTGAGGGGATGCTATCCTCTTAGATACCACTGTCCGCTTCATGTAATGGGGCACCTGCTGTATAACACAGCCAGCACGTGTGTTGTATGTGGTGGGCTCGGCCCCTGAACCCCCTCCATACAGGCAGTGTGCCTAGGACTGGGTGGCTCCCCCAGGTGCAATAGATCCTGGCCCATTACTGGATGATATGTAGGAATATTTGTTTTTTTGCCACTAAACCCTCCCCTCCCCCCAGTCAGGATCAAATGAGGAAGATGTCTTCATGTAGACTGTAGATCATATTCCAGATATACTATGTCCTATGTGTGTAATAAGGAGCCGGTCACATTTAGTTAAATGGGATTTTCCAACCTGCGTATTACTAGATCTAGGTATTAAAGCAGCAGAAAAGAGGTTGTCCACTATTTTACGTCAATGGTCTATACGTAGGATAAGTCATCAGTGGCTGATTGGCCAGGGGTCCGACACCCGGCTCACCCGCCGATCAGCTGTTATCGGCGTCGGCAGTACTCGCTTGCCAAGCTGCTCCGTCTACTTGTAGGTGCTGCAAATCGGCCTCCTACTCCAATCAATAGGAGGCAAATGTATAGTACCCTGAGGAAGCTAAGTCATCAATGTAAAAGTAGTCATTGTTTTCTTTCTGGAAAAAAAAAATATCCAGCTCCACGATAAAGTGAAAAAAAGCAATTCTTTATTCACTAGATATTTCAAGCATAGAGGATAAAAGTATCAGCATAGATAGCAGCAGATGATGCGTTATTGTTTTCTTTCTGCAGCCATATTTACATCAGATAGCAGGAAGTGCGGCCATTGTGGTTGTCACTTTTTTTAATTCTTTTTGTTAAAAACAAATCGGTGCTTTTTTCCCTCACCATGTACAAAGTTTATAACGGAAAATGTAACCAATGTGGCAGTAGCTCTGGTTGTCAATTGAATGTCGCTAAATGGCAGCAGCATGAAATACTTGTGTCTGTAAGGTCACGTGCACACGTTCAGTTTTTTACCTTAGTATTTGGAAGCCAAAACCAGGAGTGGGTGATAAATACAGGAGTGGTGACATGTTTCTATTACACTTTTCCTCTGATTGTTCCACTCCTGGTTTTGGCTTACACATACTGATGTAATATACTGATCATATAAGTGGTTAAAAAAGATCAGAATTTATGGCCTGCTCTCAGACTTTTAATACATGAAATAATAGCCCTGGTCCTGAGCCTCTAAGATTAGGTTCACACAAGTGTATTTTCATGCCGAGTGCAGTAAATGAAAAAATGGAGAGCACTCAGTCTTAGGCCAGAGCAAATTGGGCCGATTATGCCAATGTCACTCCGATCAAACTGTCAGAGTTTGATACGAGTGTCACCTTAGTGTGATCCGATTTTCTATCATGAAAAAATTGCTGCACAAGTGCGGAAAAGACGGAGAACTTAATTTCTGCATTGTCCGAGTCCGCTCATGTTGGAATGCACTTGGATGACATCCAAGTGCAGTCCGATGGTTCACTCGCACCCATAGTCTTGTATCAGTGCGCATGAGCCGATCATCGGATGCACTTGCAGCATGCTGAGCTTTTTTTTTTTTTCCTTATCCTGACTTGCACCAGTTTCTTCCGTATTTCGGGTCGGACTCACCCGTTCAAGTCTATGGATGTGCCCAACATATATGGATCCCTTATGGAACATCAGTATAGGATCCACATTGCGATTCTGTAACATAGGAAACCGTACATGTTTTTCTAAATTAATAGCTGATGTGCTAAAAAAAAAAATAGGTTGCGTATGGATTATATACGGATGGCAAGTGAGAAATAAATTGAAGTACCAGTGTGTGTGTGTATATGTATATATATAATGTATGTATAATAATATATATGTATGAATGTATTCTTCAAAATTGACATTAAAGGTGATATTAAGAAACGAGCACCCGTTCTAACGTCAGAATGATTTACTCTGCGTTTTTCTTTTCTTTTAGGATAGCTTCAAGCCTTTTATGTGGTTGAAAAATGAGAGAACATAAAATTTTACAACCCCGAAAAAAACGATTTTCTGTCCTACCGTCAGAATGTTCAGGACAGTTCGGAGATTTTAACAACCTTGTCTCCAAAGAACAAAATAATCTCTTCCACAAAAACCGGAATAATGCCTGTCTAAATAATGACCGCAAGGACCAGCAGATTGCCGGCAGTCACGCCAAAGCACCGAAGAGACTCGCTGGTCAGATCTCAGGAACAGAATTTGGGGAAAACGCTATAAAAGAAGATAGGCTAGAAAGTCTTAAAAGAAAATGTTTTTCTTCTGAGGTTCCTTATGCGACAATACAGTGACCCCATCGCAGGCCGCAAAGAAGACTAAACTTTGCGGTGGGAAGGAGACCTCAAGACCCGTGTCCGAAAATCATCTCGTCCACCAAGACCCTGCTAGCGTGCCACCAAAGAAGACCACCAAGGGGCAGAAATTCAAGGATGAGATTGCCTGCAACGTCGTGGCAGCGAAGAGACCGGGAAAGAGACTTTCTGGTTCTTTAAAACGAACCTGCTCTGGAGGCTTATGGCTGCTGAAAAGCTGTAATTTGCTTAATATCGGAAGAGTACCCTTATTTATGATGCAGAGAAAACTCTTTCAGATTGCAGCCTGTGGTAAATTACAGTCTGAGAAGCTCAGAGCACAAAAGACAAGCTATAGACTACTGGATTTTAACTGGATGTGGTTTCAGAAAGGTTTTTGGAACTGCTGCAAGAAGACTCTGAGAAGCAGGATTAGGAAAGTGGTCTCGTACTTGAAGTCGAAACTTCAGAGACACGAACGAGCGGGACGGAGGTCATACGATATGAACAATAACACTTCAGGAATTTTATATCAGATCCCACAATGCCCAACCAAAAGCTGCCTACGAGGTGATGCCGCCATCAAGCTGCAGAGCGGAAATGCTGCATCCAACGTCGCGCTCTTAAAAGACAGCCAGCAAGCTGTGCTCTGCGCGCCCGCTCCGTGGTACGGCCCCGACACCTTACCCAAGAAAGCAAGCGAGGCTCCCGTTATCAACAGCCAGCCTCATGACTTCTTCCTCACCGAAAAAGAGGTATATATCTCTTGCCAGGAGGAAACGACCGCTCATGGCGAGAAGGACGATGACCACATTCCCCTGCCTAATGACAAGCTGCAGGAGTGTGCAAACGATGCTTTTGCATGTCAGGAAAATGCTTCCGTGGACGTTGTCGAGAATGGAGACGAATCCTGCCCCATGGACTTGGATGACAGCACAGACTCTGACATATTTAGCGCAAAGTTGTTGGATCACCCTTACTGTAAAAGTCCCATGCAGCAGACGACGTCTGAGGGATTGGATGTACAGGGCCTACCCAACGGACAGAAAATGCTCTACGTCCCAGATCAACAAGTTGCATCCAGTATTTTCGGTATGTGCCCTTGTGTGTTAAAAAACAACAAAAACTACTTTTAGTGACCATGCCACATTTTTCTAATCGGATATGTCTAACTTAATGTTGGTAATAACTCTAGTATTGTTAAACACATATCACAGTGATTCGTAGATTTTTATTTTTTTTTTTACATGACACATTGTACTTTGTTAGTAATACATTTAGTGATCTGTTTTGCATTTATAAAATATTGGAAATTTGATGAAAACGTTGTGTATTTAATGTTTATATACTTCCATCTCCAAGATCCTATCCCAATATGTAGTAGGTGTAGTAATAATCATGAATACCTCCAATTAGAAATTCATTACGGTTCTCCTGATTAGCCATGTTGTTTACCCCGTGAGCAGGGCATTGTAATAGCTTAGATATCCATGATTATGACCACTCATATAGCGACGGTTGGTTAGTTGTTAGTGGTCGTAACCATGGATACCTAAGTTACTGCAATGCCTGCACATGAGGTAAGCGACACAGCAAATCAGGAGAACTATACTACATTTCTATTTTGAGGAGTTTGTTATTATTACACCTACTAGATATTGGGATAGGATCTTGGAAATGGGTATACCCCCTTTTAACTCCTTCCTGACATCCACCATACATGTACGACCCAGTGAGAAGTGCATTCCTGCAAAACACTGCACATGTACAGCACAATAATTTTGCTTGCTCACTAGTAGAGCCAGCAAAATCCTCAGCGGGTGTCCGCTGTATGTCATAGCTGACTGACACCCTGCTACAACTGCTGCTTAACCCCTCAGATGTTGCTGTCTCTATCTGCTTATTTGAGGGACCGGTCTCCCTCTATGTCACCAATGGCACTCAACAATTACAATCATGCAGTGCTCATAATAGTAATCTTTATTTTTATATAGCGCTAACATATTCCGCAGCGCTTTACAGTTTGCACACATTATCATCACTGTCCCCGATTGGGCTCACAATCTAGATTCCCTATCAGTATGATTTTGGAGTGTGGGAGGAAACCGGAGTACCCGGAGGAAACCCACGCAAACATGGGGAGAACATACAAACTCCTTGCAGATGTTGTCCTTGGTGGGATTTGAACCCAGGACTCCAGCGCTGCACGGCAGCAGTGCTATCCACTGAGCCACCGTGCTCTGCACCGTGGTCACCATAATGACCCCCAGGCCACATAATGACCTCAGGGTCAGCTTTGGTGGCCTTTTGGGCCCTGCCATAAGTAGTACTTTACACACCTCCTGTCAGTGTAAGGGGGGGGGGGGCTCAGGCGGATGAGCGTATAAATTGGACGCGTGCTATCTGATTTTTTTTTTATTTTTTTTATCGGACAGCGCCCTGACCAATGTCATTCAATAGGTGTGTTCACATGAAAAAAAAATGGCAGTAGTGCAACTTTCATGATTCTGTTAAAATAAAATAAATTTATCACGGTGAGGATTGCAAGAGAACTCACCAGTGCAATCTCCCGGAAGACGAGTGCAGACGAAAGCTTCAGGCTCCTAGGAACGCAGGATGAGCAAGGCAGGAGAGAGATGATTTAAGGGCCTGAATCACCTGACAGTTGAGGGGTGTGGCTTCAGCTCCAGGGAGCTAGAAGCTGAGGGAAAACTCCTAGAAAGGTAACTACGGGACAAAGTTACCCAGGGGCACAGACAGAGACGTAAATCTGAACAAGCCAAGGTCAAAGCACGAGAAGACAGTATAGTACCAAGGATGAGACAGAACGGATAGTCGGGACAGGCAGAGGTCAAAACCAAACAGACAGCGAAGGTACAGAAACAGAATCCAACAAGCAGTATCCAGAGAACAGACCGAGTCAAAACCAAAGTATCAGGCAAACCAGAACACAGCACAAACACACTCAGGGGTCAACACACTCTGCCAAGGGCGAAAGTATAACTGACAGGGATTGAAGCTTCCTAGGGCTATAAGAAGCTCTCCCTGAACCAAGGAGAGGCCACAATAATAAGCCCCAGGTGTGCAGGTAAGAGCTTGCACTGGGATCAAAACCTTAACCCCTAGCGTGCAGGTCAACCCTGCACTGGGATCATGACAGTACCCGCCCTCTCAACGGGGGGCCTCTGAACCCCCAGGCTTGCCCGGGAACCTGGCATGGAAAGCCCGAACCAGGCGATCCGCATGCATCAAATGGGCCGGCACCCAGGATCTGTCCTCCGGTCCATACCCCTTCCAATGAACCAGGTACTGTACCGACCGCTGCACCAACCTGGAGTCAACGATATGCTCAATCTCATATTCCATGTGTCCCTCAACCAAAACAGGAGGAGCAGCGGACTCGGACTCCTCCCGGACTGCCTCAAAAGGTTTCAGTAGGGATTTATGGAAGACGTTAGGGATCTTGAATGAGACTGGAAGACACAACCTGTAAGCCACTGGATTGATCTTTTCCACAATCTTGTATGGGCCAATGAACTTGGGGCCCAACTTGGCTGATGGAACCTTCAACTTAATGTTTCGCGTGGAGAGCCAAACTTTCTCTCCAACCCGAAACATAGGACCTGGTGTTCTTTTCCTGTCAGCGAAAAACTTGTACCTGCCTTGAGACCTGGATATATTCCGCTGGACCTCCGCCCATGTATTCTTTAATCGCTGAACAGACCCCTCTGCCCCTGGACACCCAGAATCCAAACGAGAAAACTCACCAAAATGAGGACTAATTTTTCACATCCGAACCTTTGCAAGTTAAATCAGTGAGTGGTTTGACCACCTGCGAAAACCCCCGAATAAATTTTCGGTAGTAATTGGCGAACCCCAAGAAGCGCTGGAGCCCTTTAAGATCTCGGGGTTGTACCAATCCGCAATGGCCTGCACCTTCTTGGGGTCCATACGAAAACCCTCACAGGACACAATCAATCCCAAAAAAGATAATTCTTGAACAAAAAACACACACTTCTCCAATTTAGCAAACAGATGATTTTCCCTAAGTCTTTGGAGAACAGTTTGTACATGATTCATATGAGAATGACTGTCGGGGGAATATATCAGAATATCATCTAAGTAGATAACAACAAAACGACCAATGAGATCAGAAAACACCACGTTGATGAAATTCTGAAATATGGCGGGAGCATTGGTAAGACCAAACGGCATGACTAAATTTTCAAAAAGTCCCTCGGACGTGAGGAACGCAGTTTTCCATTCATCCCCTTCCTGACCCTTATCAAATTATATGCTCCCCGAAGATCCAGTTTAGAGAACCATTTTGCCCCTGATAGTTGGTTACATAAATCAGGAATCAACGGAAGGGGATACGTATTTCGTACAGTAATCTTATTTAATTCACGAAAGTCGAGACAGTGACGTAGACCGCCATCTTTTTTCTTCACAAAAAAGAACCCCGCCGCCACAGGTGAAACTGAGGGACGTATGTGTCCCTTGCGAAGACTTTCAGCAATATAATCCTTCATAGCTAAGCGCTCAGGTCCAGACAAATTAAACAGACGGGCTTTAGGTAGTTTAGCCCCCGGGACTAGCTCGATGGCGCAGTCAAAGGGTCTATGTGGCGGCAACGTCTCGGCCTCGCTTTCTGAGAACACATCTTCGAAGTCTTTCAGGTACTCCGGAATACCTTCCAGCTCGACAGATGACACAGACACAGATTTAACAGGTTTAACCAGCAGTGCAGATTCATAACATAACTTAGAATCATTAAACCCCCATTGAACAATCTCCCCGTTTTCCAGTTAATAACTGGGTTATGGCGTTGTAACCAGGGCATGCCCAACACCAACCCTGCTGGTAGATTGTCCAGAACAAAACAACTTAATTTTTCCTCGTGAGCAGCGCCCACTCTGAGAGAAAACAAGTCAGACATAAAGAGAATTCCCTCTTTTGTGAGGGGGGAGGAGTCAATGGCCACCACCTTGATCGGAGACTTAAGCCTAGCTGTCCCTATCTTGCAGCGTGTGACCAATTGAGAGTCAATCAGATTGATGGATGACCCGCAGTCGACAAAGGCTGTAGAGGAAAAAGAACAACCATCCACTAACAGTTCCACATGAAGCAACACCTTAGAGAACGAGGAAAAGTGTACCTGAGGGTCTGAGTAGTCTCCTCGCTGACTACCCAGACCTAGTAGTTTCCCGCCGACCGGGTTGAGGACGGGCAGACAGGACACTCCTTTTTCCAATGTCCAGCTTTACCGCAGTAGAAGCACAACTGTTCTTCCCGACGGCGTTTTCTCTCCTTTTCCTTCAGAGTGATAGTGCCCACATCCATGGGCTCAGAGACAGTCTCTTTTCCACTGGGGAACAATGTAGTCTCCACCTGCATCACCCCTCTGGCCCGCAACCTGCGGTCCATCCGGACGGCCTGGGTCATGGCGTCCTCGAGAGAGTTAGGTGGGGGTGTAACGCCAAAGCATCCTGCAACCGCTCGGACAAGCCTCTGCGAAATAGTCCTCGGAGGGCGGCAGTCCCAAGAAATCTCTGCGGCCCAGCGGCGGAACTCAGTACAAAACCACTTCGCCGAGTGCTTCCCCTGACAGACACTCATCACCATATCCTCTGCCAATCGCATTCGGTCAGGCTCATCATATATGTGCCCGAGGGCCTCAAAGAATGCATTCACCGACACTCTCTCAGGGGCAGTGGGAGGAAGGGAAAATGCCATGCTTGTGGGGACCCTCTTAATAAAGACATGATGACCCCTACCCTCTGACTTTCATCCCCAGAGGACCGTGGTCTCAAACTAAAGAAAAGTTTGCAACCCTCCATTAAGATCCTAAACTCCTTTTTGTTCCCAGAAAAGAAGTCAGGCAGTTTAACAGGTGGTTCTGAGGACACGAGCGCAACATCACTCGCCATAGCCCTCAGAGACCCAGCAGATAAAGCCCCCTGCACAGACTCAGAAACCTGCCGCTGTGAACACGACAGCGCTTGCTGTTCCAGAGATAAATCCTGAAACATCTGACTCAGATTTTTCATCTGGTCGGACAGCGACTGTATGGGATCCATAACTCTCTGCACAACCTGCGCCCTAAACACAGCCGTGAAGCAAAAAAAAAAAAAACTTAGTGTTCAGTTATAATATCATGGTGAGGATTGCAAGAGAACTCACCAGTGCAATCTCCCGGAAGACGAGTGCAGAAGAAAGCTTCAGGATCCTAGGAACCAGGGTGAGCAAGGCAGGAGAGAGATGGTTTCAGGGCCTGAATCACCTGACAGTTGAGGGGCGTGGCTTCAGCTCCAGGGAGCTAGAAGCTGAGGGAAAACTCCTAAAAGGTAACTACGGGACAAAGTTACCCAGGGGCACAGACAGAGACGTAAATCTGAACAAGCCAAGGTCAAAGCACGAGAAGACAGTACAGTACAAAGGATGAGACAGAACGGATAGTCGGGGACAGGCAGAGGTCAAAACCAAACAGACAGCGAAGGTACAGAAACAGAATCCAACAAGCAGTATCCAGAGATCAGACCGAGTCAAAACCAAAGTATCAGGCAAACCAGAACACAGCACAAACACACTCAGGGGTCAACACACTCTGCCAAGGGCGAAAGTATAACTGACGGGATTGGAGCTTCCTAGGGCTATAAGAAGCTCTCCCCGAACCAAGGAGAGGCCACAATAATAAGCCCCAGGTGTGCAGGTAAGAGCTTGCACTGGGACCCAAACCTTAACCCCTAGCGTGCAGGTCAACCCTGCACTGGGATCATGACAAAATTTAAATTATGAAAAATGTCTCCCACACACAACATCCAGCGGCATCTGATTTTTGCGGATACTTTTTTTACTATAAACGTATGAAACTGTCTGCGTGATCATGTACATTTTTAGCATGATGTATGAAAACTGATCTCAAGGACTTAAAAAAATGGACACACAAATGAAAATCAGATGAAAGTTAAAAGAAAAATGTGGTTTTCTAATGTCGTTGCACAACTAGTGCTCTGCTAGCGGTGCACACAGACTGTTGGTGACAACGTTGTGTTCCAAAAGCCAAAAAAGCAATTCTTCCCTTTTGAGCTCCACCGTGTGCATAAATGGTCATTTCCAAACAAATACTGAATATTGCCCCATGGGGAAGAAATTGCTTAGTAAAATTTAGGTTTTATTTTCTCTTCTTACTACTTTTGAAAAACAAATATGGGAAATACAGCATTTTAGTTAGAAAAAAATAATTTTTTGTTTCCACATACCAAGCATTCTAAAATTCTGTGCAGCGTGTGTGCGTTCAAAATGCTCGCCACAACCCTTCTTCAGGCATGTGGTTTCTGAAATGGGCTCACTGTGGAGGGCTTTCTGGCGCCTTGAGGGCTCTACAAGTGGTGCCCACAAACTAATCCTGGTAAATCTGTACTCCAAAAGTGAAATGGCGTTTCTTCCCTTCTCAGTCAAGCCAAGTGTCCGAACAGTAGTTTCTAACCACATGGGCCATTGCCACATTTGGGAGACTTTGTTTTATATATATTGTGGGGTCTATTTTCTTTTGTTACCCTTTGTAAAAAACATAAATAAATAAAACTTGGGGTAAAACAACATTTTCATACCTAGCCAACTCGAATCTGCTTTGCACAAATGAGGGACAAAGACTCCGAAACATGTTTCTGGTTTGGCTTCTTATCCTCAGTCATATGGCAAGACTCATTAAAGCCCCAGTTTTTTATTGCAGTGCTCGAGTGTTGTCACTAATGTAAGTTCCTTGGCCCGGCCATGTACTTATGAGCCTCCATCTTCATCTGTTATCGTCACCGCTTCAGTTGTTCAATTATGGTGATGAGGAACGTGCTCCGGTAACACATCCGAGCATGCTCAAGTGTGATCAGCGTATCTCTGGCGTTCTCTTATATGCTCGTATATTATGTTCCAGTCCCTGCGGCTGCATGATTTGTGGCTGTTAGACAGCATGGACACGTGGGGAATCTGTCTAATAGCCACAGGGACTCGAACATAATATACGAGCACTACAGGATACTTTGATAACAGTCGAGCATTGCCGGATGAGATGTTATCGGGCACGTTTGCTCATCATAGTTCCAAAATGGGGGACTTCTGTGTTTTTGTTTTTTTTTGTTTTTCTCGCTGGTTTGTCCTTTTGGCAGCTCTGCAAATGGTGACCTCAATCTATTCCATCCAGAAGTCAAATCGCACTTCTTCCCCTTGATGCCATTTGTCCAAACAGTAGATTCCGAACGCACCTAATGTATCGGAGTACTCAGGACAAATTGTTGAACACTTTTTTTGTGCAATGGGGCCAGCACTGTAGCTTTGGGGTCCTGAGTTCAAATCCCACCAAGGATAGCATCTGCAAGGAGTTTGTATGTTCTCCCCGTGTTTGCGTGGGTTTCTTCCGGGTTCTCCGATTTCCTCCCACATTCCAAAGACATACTGATAGGGAATCTGGATTGTGAGCCCCATTGGGGACAGCGATGATAATGTCTGTAAAGCGCTGTGGAATTAATGGTGCTATATAAGGGAGTTAAATAAATTACAGCTTGTGAGAATTAAAAATTTTCAGCTAAAGCGACATTTTACTTGAAAGAATTCCACTTTGCCTTAAATGATGTTAAGCACCTGAAGGGTTAACAAACATCCTGAATAAGGTTTTGAATGCTTCAAGGGGTACAATTCTTAACCCTAAGGGTATGTGCCCGCGATCCGGAATAGCGGCGTTTTGGAAGCGGCTCACCTGCGCTGCGTCCATAACACTGTGTTGTAGGGATTTCTATAACTCCCATGCCCACTGTGCTTCTATTTGACGCTGCATAAACTCATCTTCATCTGCGGTGCGGGTTTACGAGTCACAGCATGTTTTTGGCTGCCTTTCTTTTTCCCTGCACGTTTTTGATTGATTTGAGTGAGGTTAATGGTGGAAAACGCACAGGGAATTCACCCGCAGCAGATTATTTTCGGCACCAAATCTGCAAGTCAAAAAATACTCAACGTGTGCACGACACTTCAGGTTTCTCATTCACTTTGCTGGCATCAGGTTTTCCTTCAGGTTTTGTTACAAATGTGCGAAGAAAAACCACGACAAATGCACCAAATCTGCGCACAGCCTTAGTAACTGAACCTTAAAGAGGAGCGATCACCTCCACACATACTAAGTTATATCACAGTAAGGAGACCGCCGGTATAAATATGGAATAAATCACCTTTGAAAGCATAATATCTGTGACTAGAAGAATTCTGTTGAGAGAATCACAGTTCATGGGAGCCGCCATTTTGGGATTGGCAGCTCAGGGTCCTGTGATCTATTGAAACGCCCCCAGATTCCGGGCTGGTTGCTAGGCAGCACCTGAGGCTACAGAGTTAAAAATAAAAATAGCAACAGCACGTATTACCATATCGACCCAGCGCAATGTCATCATATGACAAGCCCAACCAAAAGGGGAGCTTCAGATGCTGGGAGGTAGGAAGCAGTTTGCAGGGCTCCCGTCCCATGGACAGATTATTGACCTACTCACTACAGTGGGGGGAATAAGTATTTGATCCCTTGCTGATTTTGTAAGTTTGCCCACTGACAAAGACATGAGCAGTCTATAATTTTATGGGTTGTTTAATTTTAACTTCAAGAGATAGAATATCAAAAATAAAATCCAGAAAATCACATTGTATAAATTATATGTTTATTTGATCCCCTACCAACCATTAAGAGTTCTGGCTCCTACAGACCACTTAGACGCTCCTAATCAACTCGTTACCTGCATTAAAGACAGCTGTCTTACATAATCACCTTTATAAAAGACTCCTATCCACAGACTCAATCAGACTTTAACCTCTACAACATGGGCAAGACCAAAGAGCTTTATAAGGATGTCAGGGGCAAGATCATAGACCTGCACAAAGCTGGAATGGGAAACAAAACCATAAGTAAGATGTTGGGTGAGAAGGAGACAACTGTTGGTTCTATAATAAGAAAATGGAAGAAATACAAAATGACGTCAATCGACATCAATATGGGGCACCATGCAAAATGTAAACTCGTAGGGTATTTCCCCCACTGTATGTGTCCTGCAAACCGATATATAGCATCCTGGATGCTGATATAGTTGAAATCAATAATGGAAGATGGAGCAGTCCACTCCCTCCTCCATCATTCTCGCTCTGTGTCTAGGCTCTGACAGCTCAGCGGGCGCAATGACATCACTAAATCGCGCCGCTGTTCCAAGCAATGCAGAGTTTCATACCACACGCTGAAGAGACTGGAGCAGCGGGAGAACAAAGAAAGTATAGAGGTGTTTTTTTTGTTTTGTTTTGTTTTTTTAAGCCATGAGTACATTGTGGGGCATATAAAATTAATTGGAGTGCTATGTGGGGCACGTTATATTAACTGGAGGGCTGTTCTGTTTGCAGTGCTATGTGCAGGCATTATATTGTTTGGATGGCTGGTGGGGGCCATTATATAGTGTGGAGGGCTGTGTGTGGGCAATTATACTGTGTGGAGGGTTGTGTTGGGCCATCTTACTGTGTGGTGGGTATTATATTCTATGGAGGACTGTGTGGGGGGCCATCATATTGTGCGGATGGCTATGTTACGGTCACAGGTGGGGCACCATACTTTGCCTGGTGAGAACAGTAGGGTCATCGTACTGTGTGTGTGGAGGGTACTGTAGAGAAATTCACTGTATTTGGAGGGTAAATTTGTTGGCATTATACTTAATGGTGGCCATGAAAATGATATCTTTGTGTGTGGGAGCACTAAGGGGCTTCAAATAGGGCAAAATTACTTTGTAATGGGCGCAAAGTTGTGAGCTATGCTTTTCTGTGACTCCACTGAAATATAATTTTTTTTTTCTTTTTGGTTAGGGGAAGGGGGATTGGAACTTCTGCTATGGGGACCCATGATTTCTATTTATGCCTCTGGGTGCATCATATTGTATACAGTGCCAGCTAAACAAATCTTTAAGGGGCATCCAACAGATGTGCCTTTTCTGGGCAGCTGCGGGCTGCTAATTTTAAACAGGAGGGGGCCAATATCCATGGCTCCTTACCAGCCTGAGAATACCAGCCCCCAACTGTCTGCTTTAGCTTGGCTAGTTGTCAGAAATGGATGGGACCCACGCTGTTTTTAAATTATTTATTTAAATAAAATTTTTTAAAAAAAGTGGGGAGCGGGGACCCCTCTATTCTTAATAACCAAATTTGCTAAAGCTGACAGCTGAGGGTTGCAGACCGCAGCTTTCATTTTTGCCTGGCTGGTTATGAAAATTACAGGGGAACCCACATAGTTTTTATTTTTAAACTTCTAAAATTATTTATTTAGAGCGCAGGAGTCGGCTGATGAATACTCCCTTCAGCCACCACCTGCTATTGCTGTTACTAGGAGCAGCAGCGTAGGCTGATGGGAGTAGTAGTTCTATCAGCCGATTCCAGTGACCGGAGGTAAACTTTTTATCTCTGATCACAGCTATGGGCTCACGCTGTCATTTGACAGTGCGGGAGCCGTGGTTCTCTTGCCTTTGGTAATGACTTTACCACCGATCAGAGGCAGTGTTGTGCCATGTTGTCATGCAGCGGGACGCCAACGATCAAAAAACGGTCCAGAACTCTAGTGAACGATCAGCGACATCACAGCAGGGGCCACATCGTTGCTACATGCCACACACAACGAGGTCGCTAACGAGATCGCAAAATAGTGACGTTTTAGTGATCTCGTTTGCGATCTCGTTTAGTGTGGCATACCCTTAAGCCTAAAGCCCGGGTCTCACATAGCGATACACCAGCGATCCCGACAACGATCAGGATCGCTGGTGTATCGCTACATGATCGCTGCTGAGCTGCCAAACAGACAGCTCAGGCAGCGATCAGCACAGCGACACTGCGGGTAACATCGCTTAGTTACCCGCAGTGTACGTTGGATACCAGCGCCCTGATGCAGGGAGCTGGTAACCAAGGTATACATCGGGTTTCCAGGCGCTGCACGGTGCCTGGAAACCCGCTGTGTACCTTGGTTACCAGCTCCCTGCATCAGGGCGCTGGTATCCAAGGTACACAGCGGGTTTCCAGGTACAGCCCCGCGCCTGGAAACCTGCTGTGTACCTTGGTTACCAGCGGATCCCTGGTCTCCCGCCTGTCACACGCAGCGATGCGTGCCTGTCAGCGGGAGACCAGCGATCAAAAAAAATGTCCAGGACATTCAGCGACGATCAGTGATACCCGGCAGGGGGGCTGATCGTCGCTGAATGTCACACACAGCGATATCGCTGGTGAGCTCGCTGCTGCGTCACAAAACTAGTGACTCAGCAAGAGTCAGCAGCGATCTCGCTAGCGATATCGCTATGTGAGACGGGGGCTTAAGCTGACTCTAGTAGGATAGTGTAGCTCTAAAACACAGCGGGTAGCCTCATCAGACTTTATAACTTTACTTTGTCTGGACATGACAATGTGATTCCCAGTAAAATTTGACATTGAAGATTGTTTTGTATTTTACTTTATCTGCTTCTTCTTTTCCACCTTTTTCTAGATCTTCTGAATGAAGTAGTGAAGAAGTATGGGAGTTTGATCCCATTGACTGAAAATGAAGTCCTTACTCGATTAAAGGAGGTTTTTAACCAGGACTTTTCCCACAGGTGTGCCATTTAATACTCATGCAGATCTTCAGCAATAGGAAAACATCATGATCAGAGTGTTGACTTTCTTCCCTGCCATTTACTGCAGTCTGCAATTCCCTGGTGCCGAATGCCCTCCAGAGACTAGTAGAGTCAGCCTCACAGGAAGTCTTTATTGGGTCTTCCTATCAGGTGTAAGACAGGCAGCTAGACATTTATTCTATTTCTTCATTTTGCTATCATATGTTTTGTATGATAACCCCTTAAAGGGATTGTCTGGTGAAAACAACATATCTACTATCCACAGCATAGGTGATAACTTGTTGATGGGTGGGGGTTAGGCTAAGTTCACATGTCCAGTAATAATCCATAAGTGCGGATCCAGTGCTGACACAACTTTTTAGTCCGTTATTCACTCACTGATCTCTGCCAGATTTTTTTTTTTTTAACATTCGACTCAATGGGCCGTGGATCCATTACTGCGGTATCCATTGTAGCCAATTTCTAATAGATCTGTAGAAAGAAAAGCAATTTTTTTTCATTTTTTTATCTATAATTTTCTTTTTATTCATGTTTTACACCAAATAACCTGATGAATTATCCAGGTTATTAGTCATTTAGATTCCTAATATGTGTTGGGGTAAGGTTCCTTGATTATTATTTTTTTTTATATCTGTGTGATAATGTATTTTATAAGAAAAAAATTTTTTCAGAGTTGTTTTTTTAATTGGACTTTTATTACTTTTTCTCATAAAAGGTATTTTCCTTAATTGTCCATTTTTTCCACTGTACCTGAGGCGTCCCTAGGACACAGACAACCCTCTACCCCTGTCCACTAGGACCTGGCAGTGCTGCTGTGCCAGGCAGACCCCCAGTGGTGATGTGATCGGCGGGTACAGTGGAAGAATTGGCAGTGCCAATGACTCTATTCGCTACATGAGCGCAGTATACCGCTGCGGTCTTGCCCTGCTGTGTCTGACCTGCTTCTAGATTGCCAGAGCTTCAATCTGGAGCCATAAATTCACCATTTCACAGGATTAAATCCCGTGGTAATATTGGGGTAATGTGCAGATTATCACACCTATTTTTATTCTCTGTAAGAATAAAATACTCGTTGGGAAATCATTCCAGTAAATCATCACATGGTCTGAGGGCACCTCTGGATTTTTAGCCAGCATCTTCATTCCTACCTGCCCAGTTTCTCTATTGGTGTCATTTAGCTGTGGTCATACTTAATATTACGGTAGGTACATTTTTCTCCCTTTACTGAATTAGCAGTTGGCAAACCTTGGGCATCATTGCATGATGCAAGTCTGAACTAATGAAGCGTAGCTTCCAGACACGTCACCAGGATGAAGCTTCGTAGGGACTTGTCTATTGCTTCTTCTTGTACCTGCGCCAGACAAATCAATATAGATGGTCATTTTTCTTTCATCTTGTGTTCTCTCTCAGGATACCTCTCATTTGCAAGGAAATGGCAAAGTTTAGAGCCAAAAATTGTGGTTTCCGCATCTGCTATAATAAACACACGCTGTACTTGGATGATCTTGTTACCCTCGATGAACAACAGTGGCTCAATGACCAGGTTTGGAAACACGAATATGAATTTATTTTTTTTAAATGCTTTTCTGAAAGGCTATGTGAGAAATAAAACCATATGCATGTGTGTTTTCATATAGATAATTTTCAATTAATAATCCATTAAAATCTTCACCTTTTTTGAGTGTTTTTATTTTTTATATTTAGGTCATTAACATGTACGGTGATCTCATTATGGATACTGCACCAGACAAGGTGTGTATTTACCTGGTTGTACTTTTCTGTCTAAATTGTTATATATTCCTTCCATGTACCTTTTATATGATCACATTGGAGAGCTGATTAGGGGCAAAGTATTTGTGAAGAATTGCAAAATTCTTCCATAATTTATGGTTAATAAATTTCAGATTATCAGTTCACATTACGCGCTCCTCGGCATTAAATGGCAAATGTGTACCAATCGGCAGTCACTTAATAGTTTGGTTAGACAACGAGACCACATAATATGCGCACGAAATGATTAGTAATTGTTTATTCTCTGCTCATAGACTGCCTTTATTCTCGGCAGCACAAGTCGTGTTTACACAGAACTATGTGCTGTCGAGAATGATGATCTCTTAAGCAGCTGCCAAAGGATCGTTTCAGCCTACAAATTAGTGTTTTCCTCTTTCGTTGGGTGATTGGCAGCCTGTGTACGCTGCCCAGCAATCCAAAACACTCATTCCTCATAAAATCCTGCAGTGGAAATTCACCTTAAAGGGAATCTGAACAGGTTTTAGCTGAATGCTGAGCCCTGTACTATTGATTGGAAGCTTTTTGTGTACGATGTGCATAGGCAGAAAGCTTCCAACCAATACTACAGGGCTCAGTGGTTTGTGAGGGGTGATACAGAGCTTGTGAATATGGAGGACTACCTGGAGCAGGTTTACCAGTCTTTTAGTGAGAATCTGCAATTTTATAAAAACATTATTCATATAAAATTACTTTCTTTCTTGAAAGCAGAAACTTTTTTTTTTCACCATTTTTCTTTGCAGACAAGTATGTTAACATTGTTCCATTTGTTTTACCAGATTCACTTCTTTAACACATTTTTTCATAAACAACTTGTGACCAAAGGCTATGATGGGGTGAAACGATGGACTAAAAAGGCAAGTTCTTCTTTCCTTTTATTTAGTATGTGATTATTGATATGTGGGGAAAGAGATCAATCTTTGTTGCTCACTTCCATTATTTCAGCTGTAATCCGCTAACATTGTGGACTATTTTTATTTTATTATTCTTGACTACGGCTTTTCTGTTGCCTCATTGTGTTTCTCTTATTGTGCGTACACTGGCACATCAGGAGGATTTGTTGGTACAACATAACCAGTTTTGGGTACCTAACACTGTATAGGTACTGGAGCCCCGATGGTGGAGTCTATCAGCACAGATTTTAGCTGCACAAGGGACTTCCTGGCGCTCCCTCGCAGCATCCTGCCCCATTACAGCAGCTGTTTTATGCTTTTAAGCAGCGCATGGCAGTGACGTCATGTGCTGCTTGCAAGCCAAATGGCAGCTGCCGGAATGCTCACCGCTCTGCACGCCGGGACTGTGTGCGCGGAGAGCAGTGAGTATTCATTGCTCTCTAGCGAGCCCAGCATCAGCCGGAGCCTTCCTGCAGCTGCCGGCAGTCACGTTACGCTGTGCTGCTACTTAAGAGAAATGAATATTCACCGTATTCCACTCCCATTGGCGGTTTCACATTTTTGGAGGAAAAAAGTGCATCTTATAGTCCGAAAGATACGGTAATAGGGCGAGTTATCAGTATAATTCAGAATGTAGTCCGTAATATCAATGACCAGTGGATTTTCGTCTGGAATGTTTTCAGTGAACAATAAGGATTGTAGTTTTAGTGATCTTGTTCCCCTTGTATCAGTGATGCGGTGACAGAAGATTGAGAGGTAGGTGAGGATTCTGTTAGTGTTCAGTGATGCGCTGCCATCCAGTATGTGGTTCTATATTTTGTGGAGATTCGGATAAGAGATGCCTTTCAGTGAACACCATTATTTTCTGTAATAACAGATTTCTTCTGTTATGTTGATTTGCTGTACTTAGTGTGTTCATGTTGTGTTTTTTTTAGGTGGACCTTTTTAAGAAGACCTTGCTTTTGATTCCAATACACTTACAAGTCCACTGGGCCCTCGTTGCTGTGAACATCCCAAATAAGACTATTTCTTTCTATGACTCCCAAGGCTTACATTTAAAATTTTGTACAGAGGTAAGTGGCAAACATCTTCACCTTTGTAATGCAAGTGGGTTGAAAAGCAGCTGGTTTCCAGGAAGCCACCTGATGCAGATGCTTGGTGCTCACACCTTCTCGGGTTTGACGCTATTCATGCTAAACACAGTAGTCAGCAGTAGAGCTGAACGGATCCTCAGCCCAGGTCAATGCTCTTTGGCTGTGGACAAGAGCTCAACAAATTTCCTAAGCTTCCAGGTTACCCGAAACGGCAACTGATTTAACCTGGTGTGATGTTATCTGTGAAGCGCATAAGTGATGTCTCACCAGTCCGCAAATCATGTGCCAAGCCTGGGATCCTGGAGGAGAAGGAAATATGCGAGATCCTGTCCACAGAGACTACAGACCTGGACCATGGTCGGGCAAAGCTATATGCTCTTCTGTAGGCAGGAGTGTATTCAGACTGCATACATTCCTACTACTACTACTCGGAATATAGACCTCTTATAATGTGACCAGGTGCATGCCCAAAGGTATAAGGAAAGGTTGATCAAGTTACAATAATAAAGCGCTCTGCATAATGTCCCTAGTTACTTTTCTGTGACATGTAAGAGTTATTATCACGCTTTAACACTGCTGCGTTGCAACTGGCCACTGACAAAAATTAACTTGGCTGAACTTTGTAAGTATGAGCAAGCTCTAGTTTCCATTTCTTTCACAACATCTTGTGGTCTTCTGAGTACAGTAGAGCTTGAGCAGTGGCTCTTACGAGTCTCTAATCTACTCTATAATATTGCCAAACAAGTGCACAATAAAGGTAGAATATTCATTTTACAAGTGTTGTGTTGTCTAAAAGGAAGAAAAAAACCATTTCTTGTAAGGTGGTTCATGTTGATTCCCTTAATCTTTATTATTTATTTTAATTTCCTGCAGAACATCCTCAAGTACCTTATGACAGAAGCCAAGGAGAAGAATCATCCTGAACTTCTTCAGTGTTGGCAGACTACTGTAAAAAAGGTGAAAATTCAGGCATTGTAATTTGCCCCCCCCAAAAAAAATTCTTCTCTGTTGTGGAAAAGTAGGGTCTGTGATTCTACAACCTTTTATGCTGACCGCTCTGTTCAGACACTGGTTTAATAACTGCCGTATTATATAGGTCTTCGGCAGAAATCCATGGCCATGGCTGATTTTTTTTTGGGATTTCTGCTTCAGATTTGTTTGTGTGCAGCAGATCCACATCAGGAGTAGGTCCGTTGTCATTCACTTTGGTTGGCTAATTCTATTTTTTTTATTCCTCCGTAGACAAAAATCTACCTGAAAGTTATTTGTTGCATATAAATGGGTTTCTGCAACCCCAGTCACACACGTGTACTATCTTGAGATTTTACATGGATTTCAGCGCAGAATCAGAAACCTACCCCGTAATCAATTTATTATCCATCGCATCAGTTATTAATGTCATTAAAAGGTTATTGCACCTTTTAAGGGTTTTAAGCTTATTCCCTTTCACTATAGTGCGAATAGGAAGAAAAGCAAGAAAACTATTGACACATGCTTTCTGTATGAGAACAGTATCGATGTGGGGAGTTGACAATATCTGGTCATAACTCAGAAATTTTAGTTAATTTTATGCTCTTTTTTTATTGTGCTTTTAAGTAGTAAAATTTTTCTTAAATTAGATTTTTCTTTTTCTTCCAGTGCATTCCACAACAGAAGAATGACTTTGACTGCGGCGTGTTTTTACTTCAGGTAGGTCCATAGCCTTTTTTTCCATAAAAAACCCAAGACTTGTATATCAGTCGGTAGAAAAATTGCCATGGATTCATCACAGTATATGGCATACAGAATATGTGGCACTTTTAGCAACATGGCCAACCACGTAAACTGTTGGCTACTGTTGATTAACAATGGTTACTTGCAGCAGTAGAGTTGTATGTGTTCATGTCCAGATCTTTACCCAGTCAGGTTTAGACAATTTGATAAGAATCCTTCTGACAATTGACATTTAAAGGGAACCTGTCAGTTGATTCATTCTGTCCAAACCATAGGCATAATGAATCCGAGCCTGGCTGCTCGATTTGCACCCAGGTATATAGTTAGAACATCTGACGGGGACCAGAGGCAAGACTAGTCTGGCACCTCCCCCTCAGCGCTGCTCCAGATGATTGACAGGTCTCTTCCATAGCAGAACTGTTGCCTATATATTCTCTAAAATGCCGGTGTGTTTCAGAAAAAAAATGTATTTACCTGCAATCATGCAGCCAGACTCTGATTCATGCTGCCGGTGAATTGTTTGTCTAGGGTTATATTTTAGCAATAACCAACATCTTTTCTCTCTTTTTAGTACTGCAAGTGCCTCGCTCAAGAAAAGCCTTTCCAGTTCTCCCAAGATGACATGCCTCGTATCCGCAAGATGATATACAAAGAACTCTGTGAACGCCGACTCTTGGATTAACACAAAAACAAATAAAGCTGCACCTTTTTGCGGCCTCTTTAAAAACATTCAAGCTGTACTTGAATTATTGAATACTTCCACAACTTTTAGACATGAAACTTTTGAAGGGTGGCTGGCCCTCCATTGTTACCTCAAATGTTCCTTTTTAGTTTGTTAGTTTCATCTGATTTGGACATGGATTACGAACACAAGGAAAGCTACCATGAAAACTGTTGTGGCTTCATTTTGATTCTGGTATTTATTATTTATTATGTTAGCATGCGAATATGCAAAAGCATGCAACAGTACAACAAGGACTGTATATTTGATGCACCTTTGACTTGTAGATAGAAATGAAAAAGAAAGTTTTAATTTTGTTTAAATCTATAAAATAACAGGTACATTTTTCCTGTGATTATTAAAACTGTATTTACTTTTTAAATGTTTTTCCAATGGAAAAATGACTCATTACATATATTTTGCTCAGACGTACTTTTATTTATTGCATTTTCACTTTTCTTTACAGCCCATGTATTATGGGAAGTTCCACAAATTAGGGATAATTGTGGATATGGTCAATTGCGCTATGTTTGTGCTTCAACAATGATACTATTTTATTTCATGTGCCTCAGTCTCTCTGTATCTGCATTAATAGACCCGGAACATTGTTTTGGGTAAATCGGGTGATAAAATATCACTTATGCCCTTAAGTGTAGTACTGCTCATTTAGCAAAAACTTGAAAACACATTAAATTACTGAAAAAGTTTTGATTGGTGGGGGGGTCAGAGTTTTGAAAACTCAACTGATTGGGTCTACTGAACGTAACCAAGCGTTTCTGCAATCAGAAAAGAAGGGCATTCTTAATTTTAGTTATTAGCGGTGGTCTCAGATCCCCACTGGTTAAAACTTTTGGGGTGATTGTAACATGGCAGAAGTGTAAAATCACATGAGTTTCACTCTTGTGAACTCTTACAGAAATGTAAGTGTGTAATTGTCCATAAATGTTTTGTACGATCTAGAATGACAATGTTATTATTTAGAGATGCCCCTTATGGGTAGATCAGTGCCACCCCAATCTTTGCTCTCAAGAAAAAGATGGTGGTTGTGAAACTTGGTTGAAGCCATATTGGACTACATTTACACACATATATTAGCGGTCTCTATGGCTAGAAAAAAAAAATGGGAGTCAGTCCTTTGCTAAAGGAACCGTTAAGACTGGATCCAATGACACAATGTAAATACTGCATTTACGTAGGCCACAAACGTGTTTGTTCGATGACCGGATAGACATTGCTGTGCTAAAAGTAATACGGCAAACAAAGGTAGCTCAGGTGCTGGACTCTTGTACGTATGTGCAAATGCTGGATAAACTGCTCCAACAGAGAATAAACACTTACTGGACAAAGATAAATTAAAATGGTTCACATGCAAGAGGACAAATATATGCTCAGATAATGTACCAACAAAGAGAGTCAATAGGAGGATAAAGGCCCCAGTCTCACCTAGCGAGATCGCTGCTAAACAGCGATCTCAGCAGCGATCCAGCGATCAGGCCCCTGCTGTGAATCGCTGGTCGTGTCAGAAATGCCAGGACTTTTTTTTTTGATCGCTGGTCTCCTGCTGGCAGGCACGCATCGCTGCGTGTGACAGGCAGGAGACCAGCGATCTCCTGGTAACCAAGGTACACTTCGGGTTTCCAGGTGCGGGGCTGTGCCTGGAAACCCGACGTGTACGTTGGATACCAGCACGCTGCTGCAGGGGAGCTGGTAACCAAGGTACACATCGGGTTTCCAGGCACCGCGCAGCACCTGGAAACCTGAAGTGTACCTTGGTTACCAGCTCCCTGCATCAGCGGGCTTGTATCCAACGTACACTGCGGGTAACTAGGCGACGTTACCTGCAGTGTCGCTGTCCTGATCGCTGCCTGAGCTGCCTGTTTGGCAGCTATCATGCAGCGACACACCAGCGATCCTGATCGTTGTCGGGATCGCTGGTGTGTCGCTATGTGAGACGGGGCCCTTAGTGCCAGGAGAGGTTACTGATAATCCTGACACGTCTCAAGTTCCTACGGATTCTATCTTGAACCTCCCACTACCTACCGGTATTCATGATATGGCGTTAGTGCGTCTGGCAGCAAAGGGGTGGGTTGCTAATGTGAAGATGCTGGAGGAAAAGAGCTTCATAATGTGAAAGGTGTAAACACCAGATAACCGCTCCAAAGAATGGGAATGATTAGAGATTGGTGATGAGCGAACGTGCTTGGTTAAGGTGTTATCCGAGCATGCTCGTGTACTAGCAGAGTGTCTTCAGAGTGCTCAAAACATATGTTAGAGTCCCCGTGACTGCATGTCTCGTGCCTGTTTCTTAGGCAATCCCTGCATGTGTTGCGACTGTGAAACAACCGCGAGACATGCAGCATTGGGGACTCTAACATACAGTAATGGACAAAAGTTTTAAGAATGACACAAATATTAATTTTCAGCTGCAGATGGAAGGGAGGGAGACGCAGGAATTCATTACTGATGGGTAGGCGGAGCCCCAGATCAGGATGTCACCTCAGATCAAAAGAGTGCTGACTGGCTGGCCCCTCCAGCTCGGGCTCCTCCTACTCAGCTCCAGTCTAAGATTTGAGGTCCCAGAGGATGGTCGCTGCTAATGCAGCTCCTCAGAAGATTTTATTATTTTATATTCGGACAGGAGACTTGGATCACCAGTTGGTCTAGAGGTCTCAGGGGTACCAGCGCTGCTGTACCCCAACCTCTCCCTTGGCGGATCTGTATTTACTCAATAGTCCCTGCAGAATCCTTGCCGGCCCTGGGGGATGAGGATGGCTTCCCTGGCGGGGACGCAAACCACACGTGCGGTCACTGCGTTCCTCGCCCTGGGGGGAAGCATGGGCACAAGCGCCACAAATCCTGAGGGGTCCCTGTGGCGCTAAGCTGGTGAGAACTCCACACAAAATTTTATTATTAATGTGTGAGTGCTTTAGCGTCTGATGGCAGCGCTGTTTACATGTTTATCAGTATGCTTCAGCGCTGCGGTGACAGCGCTATTACATGTTTATCAGTGTATTTCACCAGCCTCTCCCTTGGCGGATCTGTAACTACATAATGGTCCCTGCAGAATCTTGCCAGCCCTGGGGGATGAGGAGAGTTTTCCCTGGCGGGGGCGCAAACCACACACTGGGGTCACTGCGCTTCCCGCCCTGGGGGGAAGCATGGGCATAGCGCCAGAAACCCCTGGGGGTCCCTGTGGCGTTTCGGCTGGTGAGTACTCCACATTTTGGTAAAATGTGTGTGAGTGTTTTAGCGACTGCTGCGGCAGCCGCTGTACAGTATACATGCCGGTGACTAGTTTTTCTATGTCCGCAGGAGGATGCCTGCAGGACGAGGGAAAGGAGGGGAGTACGCGCTCTTTTTATTTTTTGAATTTCGCGCCGCTTCTGAGCGCGCGCTTTACTGCAGCCTCCATTTCCGGCTCCTCTATGGAGCACACGGAGGCAGAGTGCGGCGGCCATTGCTGATAAAGCGCTGCAGGCTGAAAGTTCCCCGGATCGTTCTCCCCCTCCGGCAAGAATACGTGACCAGACCAGCTTGGTGAGTCGCTTCTAGCCCGCCGGGCAGAATCTTAACCCCTTCACCTCCACAGCGCGGGCGCCGTCTGGGGCACTTCTGAGTGACAGATTGAGCTGTCCTGCGGCTGTTCTCGCATAAGGGGCTCGCACACTCTTTTAATATTAATAAAGAGGCTGTGGGGAGTCTGCGACATTAATGCTGCCACTATACTTTTCCGCTGACGATCCTGATGGCGTCGCATAATATTGCGATCGTTTGTGTGTCATTTTAGTGTCGCTGGTGTCTGCCAATCTGGGCAATCGCATAGGCGATTAGCGATCTCCTTGACAACTTTGGCGGTCATTGCCTTATAAAAAACAGCGCAATTTTTTAGCGATCTCTGGAACGTTTTTCTGTTTAGTGTGGCATGGCTGTCCTGCAGCTGCGACCTTATAAGAGGCGCCTGAGATTCGCACACCCTTTTTCATTATCAAGGTTGTGGGGAGTCAGCTACTTTAACCCCTTCTTAGGAGGTTAACTCTTAATGGGAGACAGCTGGGGTAGCTCTCGCTTTAGAGCTTTAACCCTTCAGCGTTTGTTTTTTATTTAAGTACTGCTCTGGTTACTGACAGGTTTATCCTGCCATGTACTATGCAAGGGCATGTCAGAGACCCTCTCCCAGATCCGCTACGGATCAGCCTCGCGTATCTGACACGCAGACCTCGACTCATGCACGGTCAGAGGTTCCAGTGGTGTCAAAATGGAGGCCTTCACTGGTTTCTATTGATGACCTTTTAGGTTATGGACTGTCAACTAGATCCTCTCAAGGAAGCGACACAAATCGGTGCTTTCCTTCTCGCTTAGCGAAGAAGTCCGATTCGGACAAGGAGGATCGGCAGGGACACCCTGCCTCTCTCAGGGGCCGTACTAAAATTTTCTGTGGAAGCCATGTGGACGTTACAGTTACCGGAGGAGGTAACTTGTCGTCCTGGTAAGTCGGCCCGGATGTTGCAAGGGTCGCGACGACCTTACAAACTGTATCCGTTTTTCTACGGAGTTATTTGTTAATTGGACCCCTTCTCCTGAAGTGAATGTCCCTTTATTCCAGCTTAGCAAATCTTCCTGGTAAAAGGGAAGACGAGTCTGCAGGACACGCTGGACAGAAGAACGGAGATGGCAACAATTTCCATCTGTGTAGCCGTGGATCATAGTCGGTATTAAGGTTCTAGGTGTACTTGTTAAGTTCCCCTGAGCCGGTTGGACCGTCTAAGGACGGCGTGGCAAGTTTCCCTCTATCAAGGTAGATGGGCTTTTCTAGTTGAAGGATAATGCGTCACTGCTATCCAGGGCGCAATCCTCGGCAGTTACAGTCAGAAGAGCACTGTGACTTGGATGGAACGCAGTTTTTCCAACAGGGTTTGCTATCTTTAGCTTAGAAAGGGTCAGCTATTTGACTGACCTCACGGAGCTGATGCCAAGGCAAAGGCAAAAGAAGCAGCTTTACCGCAGCGCAGAGCTGTGACTTCTGCGTCTGGCCAGGACTAGTGCCGATAGTTATCGGCAGTCCTTTTCGGTTCAAGGGATGATCTGACCAACCCTCTGGGGGTTTGTGTCGTCTCTCTCTTTTTAAAAAAAAAAAAAAGAGGGGGAATTCTCAGAAATTCCGCATACCCTGGAAACAGAACTTCTGTTAAGGCAGAAGCTGGCAAAAAAAAAAAAATCCGCTAAGGCGGACTAACTTCTGACATTCCGTCAGAGCCGAGCATGAAGTCGCTTCGCTCAGTCATGGCAGCCCTGTCGCAGAACGATCAATCGACATTCGCGACGCTTTTTGGCATGTTCCCGTCGGAAGACCTCACCAACGCTTCCTTCGTTTTTTGCCATAGAATCAACCATTACCAGGTTGTGGCTCGACCATTCGGCTTGGCCTTAACGTCCAGAATTTTTACAACGATTCTGACGCCTAAATCTCATGGCAATTCTTCGAAGACGGGGACTTACGATTCGTCCCTATTTGGACGGCCTTTCGGTTGTGGCCTCAAAGGAGAAGTTGTCTCTGGAATCGTCGCAGGCAATCCTGTTTTTGAGGATGCATTTCGACACGGTACGGGCGGTGTTGTCCCTACCTCCAGACAAGCAGGCATGTCTGCTTCAGCATGTACAGACTATGAAGTCTGCGACAGCAGTGTCCCTTCGGAAGGTATGTTCCTTCTGGGTCTGACGGTGGCGTCCATGAGGTTTTTTCCGTTTGTCCAATTTCATTCCAGAGCTCTCCATAGGCTCATTCTGAGTCGTTGGGATCAATCGCAAGGTTCGCTGGATTGCAGCGTCACCATCTTTCACAGGGTGCGAGAATCCCGAGGATGGTGGTTATGTCCAGGAGTGTTATCCCTGGGAAAGCCTTTCCTCCCTCCGAAGTGGTCGGTCATAACCACCAATGCCAGCCTGACGGGCTGGGGGGGGTGTTTGGAACAATCTCTGGATTTAGGGGGTATGGTCATCGGAAGAGTCTGTCCTTTCGATCAACATCCTGGAATTGAGGGCGATTTTCCTTTGCCTCCAGCATTGGACGGTCCTTTTGAGCGGTCTGCCGGTCCGAGTGCAGACAGACAATGCGACGGCTGTCACGTTTATCAATCACCAAGGCGGGACAAGGAGTTCCAGACTCATGGTGGAGGTGTCCCGAATTCTGATTTGGGCCGAGGGCAGTTAACCAGCCATTTCGGCGATTCACATTCCAGGGGTTCAGAATATTACAGTGGACTTTCTCAGTCGCAGGAAGATGGATCCCGGGGAATGGAGCCTCCACCCGGAAGTTTTTTGCACTACTGTGCTCCCGTTGGGGGACTCCCCAAGTGGTTTGATGGCATCCAGGTCCAATGCCAAGTTACCGACGTTCATGTCCAGGTACAAGGACCCGAAGGCTGTGGCGGTGGATGCTCTAGTGGCTCAGTGGGATCAGTTCGAGCTGATCTATGTATTCCCGCCGATATCCTTACTTCCTCTAGTACTGCGTCGGATCAGACTAGAGAGAATTTCAGCTATTTTGATAGCTCCAGATTGGCCAAGGAGGGTGTGGTTCTCGACAATAATGTCGCGGTTGGCGGCACCTCCTTTTCCGCTTCATCTTCAACCGGACTTGTTGACTCAGGGGCCTGTTTGTCATCCGGACTTGATGTCTCTGCGTTTGACGGCGTGGCTCTTGAGACCGAAATTTTAACCCGTAGAGGTTTTTCAGCCGAGGTCATTACTACTCTTCATGCTGCGAGAAGTCCGGCTACTACTAGGATTTACCACAAAATTTGGGAAACCTTCTTTTCGTGGTGTTTGGGGTCCTCTCGGAACCCGAGAAAATTTTCCATTCCCAATCTGTTGGCTTTTCTGCAGCATGGGCTAGACAAGGGTTTGGCAGTTAGCACCCTGAAAGGTCAGATTTCTGCTCTGTCCTTATTGTTCCGGAGAACCATTGCTTCATATAGGGACGTGCTCTCCTTTTTCCGCGGTATAGCTCGTAAGTTTCCGCCGCGGAAGGCACCCGTGTCTCCTTGGCGGCTCAACCTTGTTTTGGAAGCTTTTCAGCATAAACCTTTTGAGCCTATGGGTTCTGCTAGCCTTTCTTTGCTTTCTTGGAAGGTGGCCTTCCTTGTAGCAGTCACCTCTTTGAGGAGAGTTTCTGAGTTGGCAGCTCTTTCTTGTTTGCCTCCTTTTCTGGGGTTTTTTCCGGATCGTGTAGTGCTTCGCACACGGGGTGATTTTTTACCTAAAGTGGTGTCACATTTTCATGTTAACCAGGATATTGTGTTGCCCTCAATCTGTTCGGATCTGAAGAATGCGAAAGAGCGAGCTTTGCACACATTAGATTTAGTGCGGGCCTTGAAGTTTTTATCTATCTATTACTCAAGGTTTTCGTAAGACGGACTCCCTATTTGT
This sequence comes from Oophaga sylvatica, assembly GCA_033576555.1. Taxonomy (NCBI): domain Eukaryota; kingdom Metazoa; phylum Chordata; class Amphibia; order Anura; family Dendrobatidae; genus Oophaga; species Oophaga sylvatica. Next base: position 182,166,742 of record JARQOD010000005.1, on the reverse strand, counting down.
GGTTCCAGCTGGTCTTCGATGTGGTCAACGAGCTTCCAAGGATTCCATAGCTCTTTGGATCCGGTCAGCTATATTGGAAGCTTACCGTCTTCAGGGTGAATTTTGCCCGATTAAGTTTCGAGCCCATTCCACGAGAGCTGTGGCTTCATCGTGGGCTTTTCATCAAGGTGCTTCGGCAGTGCAGCTCTGCCGGGCGGCAACTTGGCACTCTGTCCACACGTTTACAAAGTTTTATAAAGTGGACGTCAGTGCTTCCGCTGATGCAGCCCTCGGACGTAGGGTCCTGCAGGCAGCTGTAGTTTAAAGTTCTAGATGAACTTGTGTTTAGCGCTGTTTGCGCATTTTTTCTGTTAAGGTTGTTGGGTTTCTGCCTTTTGTTGGTTTTTTCCCACCCTTATTTTTGAACTGCTTTGGGACGTCCCATCAGTAATGAATTCCTGTGTCTCCCTCCCTTCCATCTGCAGCTGAAACACGGATTTTGGTAAGAACTTACCTGTAAAATCCTTTTCAGCGAAGGAAGGAAGAGAGACACAGCACCCTCCCAAGGCAGAAGTGTGTTGATGTTTTCAGATGCAGCGCGACCCTTATCTGATAGCGATTATCTGGGCTGAGGTCAGCGCGCTAAGGCTCTGTTCCAGCATCGCCAGCTCATCGCAGTAGTCAGGTTCCGTGAGTAGTACCTGGAACTCTGTGGTTTTTGGCTTTCTTTGCATGCATAACCTGTATCCTTGTGATTTTTCTCTGAAGTTCCTTCAGAAGGGGTTATATTGCTCCGCTGGTGATCTTGGTTCTTTCCTAAAAGCTTTGGTACGACTGGAGCTGAGTAGGAGGAGCCCGAGCTGGAGGGGCCAGCCAGTCAGCACTCTTTTGATCTGAGGTGACATCCTGATCTGGGGCTCCGCCTACCCATCAGTAATGAATTCCTGTGTCTCCCTCCCTTCCTTCGCTGAAAAGGATTTTACAGGTAAGTTCTTACCAAAATCCGTGTTTCAGCTGCAGATGGAAGGGAGGGAGACACAGGAATTCATTACTGATGGGTAGGCGGAGCCCCAGATCAGGATGTCACCTCAGATCAAAAGAGTGCTGACTGGCTGGCCCCTCCAGCTCGGGCTCCTCCTACTCAGCTCCAGTCTAAGATTTGAGGTCCCAGAGGATGGTCGCTGCTAATGCAGCTCCTCAGAAGATTTTATTATTTTATATTCAGACAGGAGACTTGGATCACCAGTTGGTCTAGAGGTCTCAGGGGTACCAGCGCTGCTGTACCCCAACCTCTCCCTTGGCGGATCTGTATTTACTCAATAGTCCCTGCAGAATCCTTGCCGGCCCTGGGGGATGAGGATGGCTTCCCTGGCGGGACGCAAACCACACGTGCGGTCACTGCGTTCCTCGCCCTGGGGGGAAGCATGGGCACAAGCGCCACAAATCCTGAGGGGTCCCTGTGGCGCTAAGCTGGTGAGTACTCCACACAAAATTTTATTATTAATGTGTGAGTGCTTTAGCGTCTGATGGCAGCGCTATTACATGTATGTCAGTATGCTTCAGCGCTGCGGTGACAGCGCTGTTACATGTAGATGTGGTGATCTTTTGTCCGCAGGCAGATACCTGCAGGACAGAGAGGGAGCAGGAGCGAGGGAGTTTGCGCTCAATATTTGAGCTGGCGGGGGGCGTGGCCTATCGATTCCCGGTCTTATGAGCAGGAAGACGCGCGCTCTGGCGCTTCTCCATCTCCCATCACTGTGGCGGCCATTACATAGGCTCCTGGGCTCCTCAGACCGCTCCTCTCCTCATAGACACCACGGCCAGCTGGCTGAGTGCTGATTCCTCACCCCGCAGCGCAGCGATCGCTATCCTGCAGCTGCAGTCTCATTAGAGACTTGAAATTTAGCTGGGCTCACACAGTATATCTATATTGTGGGGAGATTGCAACATTAACCCTTCTGAGGGTTATTTCTGTCAGCGTTTTTTTGACTGAATGCCGCTGGGGTAACCCTTCCTGAGGGAGCGTTAACCCTTCAGCGTTAAAAAAAAAAAAAAAGACCGCATATTTTTTGCTGGTACTACCGCTTTGACCTGCAAATACAGGTGAAGCATGTCTGAACAGAGTTCAGAAGCCGCGGACCATGTCCCAGTACCACTGCGGCAATCAGATACGCAGACCTCAACAGCGTCTAGCGCTGCGGTCGACAGTGGTGCAAAATTGGATGATATCGCTCGCTCGATTAACAGCTTGTCTGACCTTTTAGGTCAATATGTGTCTGCTAATTCCTCTCAGAGGAAGCGACGCAGGCCGTTACCGGCCTCTGCACGGAGCGAGTCAGATGTATCTGATTTTGGACAGAGTTCCCCTTTAGATTCGGATGGTGAATTATCCGATTCAGATGAGGACGAACCGCAGGGGCGTTCTTCTCTGGCGAAACGTACGGAGGCTTTGATTGAAGCCATGAGAGAGATGTTACAGTTACCAGAGGTGGTACCTAGTCGTCCTGGTAAATCAGCACGTATGTTCCAGGAGTCCCGTACTTCGTGTACAACATTACCAGCTCTGAAGGAGCTTAATAGTGTAATAGAAGAGGAACGTCTGTGTCCAGATAAGCGTTTTCACGGAACGCATTTCTTTGATGCACTTTATCCTTGCTCTGCGGAGTTAAAGGATAATTGGACTTCTGCGCCTGAAGTGGATGTTTCCTTATCCCAGCTTAGTAAATCCTCACTACTCCCTGTTAAGGGGAAAGCGAGTTTGCAGGAGCCGTTGGACAGAAAAACGGAAATGGCGGCAAAAGCAAGCTATGAGGCTGCGGGTCATGGATTCCGAGCGGTGCTAGGATCCATGTGTGCTGCTAGAGCTTCTCTAGGCTGGTTGGCACGTTTAAAGACGGAGTTGCAGAATGGATCTCCGTTACCTGATATACGGGAAACTTACGAATTGTTAGAAACTGCAGCCTGTTATATCTTTGATGCCGGTCTGGATACGGCATCCCTGCTGGCCAGAGCGCAGGCTTCAGCGGTCACAGTCAGAAGAGCTTTATGGCTCAGACAGTGGGCCGGGGACGCAGTTTTCAAACATGGTTTATTGGCTTTACCTTACAAGGGTGGCCTCCTTTTTGGATCCGACCTCACAGAGCTGATTTCCAAGGCTAAGGCGAAGGAAGCAGCATTGCCACAGCGTAGGGCCATGGCTTCGGTATCCAGTAAGCCTGGTGGCTATAGCGGTCAGCGGTCCTTTCGGGGCCGAGGACGATCTAGTCACTCCTCGTTGGGATCGGGTCGTTCTTCTTTCTCAGGAAAGAAGTCCTCTCAGAAAACCCGTACTCCCTGGAAGCAGAATTTCCGCCAGGACAAGCGGGAATCTGACAAGAAGCCCGCCAAGTCAGATTGACGCCAGGGGTCCACTCGAGGACTCTCGAGTGGGGGGTCGCCTGCTTCATTTCAAGGCGACTTGGATGGCTCGCGTTCCAGATTCCTGGGTAACGCGGGTAGTGTCGGCAGGCTATTTCATAGAGTTTTCTTCTCGACCCACAAATGTTTTTTGTCAGTCTCGCGTTCCGTCAGAACCCGAGCTTTTTGTCGCTTTACAGCGAGAGGTCGATTTTCTGCTACAAAAGGGTGTAGTAATACCGGTCCCGTCAGAGGACCGAGGAAAAGGTTTTTATTCCAACCTTTTCGTAGTTCCCAAAAAGGAGAACAAATTTCGCCCGATTCTGGATCTCAAGCGATTAAACCTGCATGTCCACGCCCGGAAATTTCGCATGGAGTCACTTCGCTCCGTTGTAGCAGCTCTGTCACAGAACGATTTTCTGGTGTCAATCGACATTCGCGACGCCTATTTGCATGTTCCCATCGGAAAGGCTCATCAGCGTTTTCTTCGGTTTGCCATAGGTCAGGATCACTATCAGTTCGTGGCTCTGCCTTTCGGCTTAGCCTCAGCGCCCAGAGTCTTTACAAAAATTTTGGCGCCCCTCATGGCAATCCTTCGAAAACAGGGGATTACGATTCTTCCTTATCTGGACGATCTTTTGATAGTGGCTTCCTCGGAAGAGGAGGCAGTGACGGCTCGAGATTTGTCTCTTCAGCTTCTGAAGGACTTCGGTTGGCTGGTCAATTGGGAGAAGTCGTTTCTGGAACCATCAAGGGCAATCCTCTTTTTGGGGATGCATCTCGACACGATTCGGTCGGTAGTTTCTCTACCGCCAGACAGTCATGTCTTCTTCGACATGTGCAGATTATGAAATCCTCGACAGCAATGTCCCTACGGAAGTGTATGCGTCTTCTGGGACTGATGGTGGCGTCCATGGAGGCAATTCCTTTTGCCCAGTTCCATTCCAGGACTCTCCAAAGGTTCATCTTGAGTCGATGGAACCGGTCGCAGTCGCTGGATTGCAGTGTCACCATTTCTCGCGCGGTGCGGGATTCTCTAGGATGGTGGTTACGTCCAGGGGCATTTTCCCTGGGGAAGTCCTTCCTCCCTCCGAAGTGGTCAGTCATAACCACCGATGCCAGCTTGACGGGCTGGGGGGGTGTTTGGAACAATCTATGGATTCAGGGGGTATAGTCATCGGAAGAGTCTGTTCTTCCGATCAACATCCTGGAATTGAGGGCAATTTTCCTTTGCCTCCAACATTGGACGGTCCCTTTGAGCGGTCTGCCAGTCCGAGTGCAGACAGACAATGCGACGGCTGTCGCATATATCAATCACCAAGGCGGGACAAGGAGTTCCAGACTCATGGTAGAGGTGTCCCGAATTCTGATTTGGGCCGAGGCCAGTGTACCAGCCATTTCGGCGATTCACATTCCAGGGGTTCAGAATATTACAGCGGACTTTCTCAGTCGCAGGAAGATGGATCCTGGGGAATGGAGCCTTCACCCGGAAGTTTTTGCACTACTGTGCTCTCGTTGGGGAACTCCCCAAGTGGATTTGATGGCATCCAGGTCCAATGCCAAGTTACCGACGTTCATGTCCAGATACCAGGACCCGAAGGCTGTGGCGGTGGATGCTCTAGTGGCTCAGTGGGATCAGTTCGAGCTGATCTATGTATTCCCACCGATATCCTTACTTCCTCTAGTACTGCGTCGGATCAAGCTAGAGAGAATTCCAGCTATTTTGATAGCTCCAGATTGGCCAAGAAGGGTGTGGTTCTCGACAATAATGTCGCTGTTGGCGGCACCTCCTTTTCCACTTCCTCTTCAACCGGACTTGTTGACTCAGGGGCCCGTTTGTCATCCGGACTTGATGTCCCTGCGTTTGACGGCGTGGCTCGAGACCGTAGAGGTTTTTCAGCCGAGGTCATTGCTACTCTTCGTGCTGCAAGAAGTCCGGCTACTACTAGGATTTACCACAAAACTTGGGAAACCTTCTTTTCGTGGTGCTTGGGGTCCTCTCGGAACCCGAGAAAATTTTCCATTCCCAACTTGTTGGCTTTTCTGCAGCATGGGTTAGACAAGGGTTTGGCAGTCAGCACCCTGAAAGGTCAGATTTCTGCTCTGTCCTTATTGTTCCGGAGAACCATTGCTTCGAATAGGGACGTGCTCTCCTTTTTCCGCGGTATAGCTCGTAAGTTTCCGCCGCGGAAGGCACCCGTGTCTCCTTGGCGGCTCAACCTTGTTTTGGAGGTTCTTCAGCATAAACCTTTTGAGCCTATGGGTTCTGCTAGCCTTTCTTTACTTTCTTGGAAGGTGGCCTTCCTTGTAGCAGTCACCTCTTTGAGGAGAGTTTCTGAGTTGGCAGCTCTTTCTTGTTCGTCTCATTTTCTGGAGCTTTTTCCGGATCGTGTGGTGCTTCGCACACGGGGTGATTTTTTACCTAAAGTGGTGTCACAATTTCATGTTAACCAGGATATTGTGTTGCCTTCATTCTGCCCGGATCCGAAGAATGCGAAAGAGCGAGCTTTGCACACATTGGATTTAGTGCAGGCCTTGAAGTTTTATCTATCTGTTACTCAAGGTTTTCGTAAGACGGACTCCCTATTTGTGGTTCCAGCTGGTCGTCGGCGTGGTCAACGAGCTTCCAAGGATTCTATAGCTCGTTGGATCCGGTCAGCTATTTTGGAAGCTTACCGTCTTCAGGGTGAATCTTGCCCGATTAAGATTCGAGCCCATTCCACGAGAGCTGTGGCTTCATCGTGGGCTTTTCATCAAGGTGCCTCGGCAGTGCAGCTTTGCCGGGCGGCAACTTGGCGCTCTGTCCACATGTTTACGAAATTTTATAAGGTGGACGTCAGTGCTTCCGCTGATGCAGCCCTCGGACGTAGGGTTCTGCAGGCAGCTGTAGTTTAAAGTTCTAGATGAACTCGTGTTTAGCGCTGGTTGCGCTTTTTTGTTAAGGTTGTTGGGTTTCTGCCTTTTGTTGGTTTTTTCCCACCCTTATTTTTTTAACTGCTTTGGGACGTCCATCAGTAATGAATTCCTGTGTCTCCCTCCCTTCCATCTGCAGCTGAAACACGGATTTTGGTAAGAACTTACCGGTAAAATCCTTTTCAGCGAAGGAAGCGAGGGAGACACAGCACCCTCCCAAGGCAGAAGTGTGTTGATGTTTTCAGATGCAGCGTGACCCTTATCTGATAAGCGATTATCTGGGCTGAGGTCAGCGCGCTAAGGCTCTGTTCCAGCATCGCCAGTTCATCGCAGTAGTCAGGTTCAGTGAGTAGTACCTGGAACTCTGTGGTTTTTGGCTTACTTTGCATACATAACCTGTATTCTTGTGTTTTTCTCTGAAGTTCCTTCAGAAGGGGTTATGTTGCTCGCTGGTGTTCTTGGTTCTTCCCTAAAGCTTTGGTACGACTGAAGGAGCTGAGTAGGAGGAGCCCGAGCTGGAGGAGCCAGCCAGTCAACACGCTTTTGATCTGAGGTGTCATCCTGGTCTGGGGCTCCGCCTACCCATCAGTAATGAATTCCTGTGGCTCCCTCCCTTCCTTCGCTGAAAAGGATTTTACCGTTAAGTTCTTACCAAAATCCGTGTTTCTCTTCTGTTAACCATGGTTATCTCTAAAGAAACACGTGCAGTCATCATTGCAATGCACAAAAATGGCCTAACAGGGAAGAGTATCGCAGCTAGAAAGATTGCACTTCAGTCAACAATCTATCGCATCATCAAGAACTTCAAGGAGAGAGGTTCCATTGTTGCCAAAAAGGCTCCAGGGCGCCCAAGAAAGACCAGCAAGCGCCAGGACTGTCTCTTAAAAGTGTTTCAGCTGCGGGATCGGGCTACCAGCAGTGCAGAGCTTGCTCAGGAATGGCAGCAGGCAGGTGTGAGTGCATCTGCACGCACTGTGAGGCGGAGACTCTTGGAGCAAGGCCTGGTCTCAAGGAGGGCAGCAAAGAAGCCACTTCTCTCCAGAAAAAACATCATGGACAGACTGATATTCTGCAAAAGGTACAGGCAGTGGACTGCTGAGGACTGGGGTAAAGTTATTTTCTCTGATGAATCCTGTTATGTTACGGTAGCTGAGGAGTGCAGGCAAAAAAGGAAATACACCAGAGCAGTTGGAATCTATGAGATTGCAGTACCCTGACTAACCACCGCAACTAGAGGCAGCCGTAGAGCGTTCCTACGTTGGTCCTAGACGCCTCGTCACAGCCTGAGAAACTAACTACACCTAAAGATAGAAATAGGAAAGCTATCTGCCCCGTAGCAGAACCCCAAAGATAATAGAAAGCCCCCAAACATGTAATGGCGGTTAGACAAGAGGAAATACTGACACAGAAAGAAAATAGTATGAGCAAACGCTGGGGCCCAAACTAACTAAATAGAAAAGGACAGGAAGGGTACTTACTGCAATCTCAGAAAACCCTGAAAAACACCAACTCTACTAATTTCAAAATCACCTGAGATCACACGACCTCTACCACCTAAATTAGTTCTCTGGTGTAACAAAAACAGCAGCCACTGAAAAAACTGGAAAAAGCAAAAGTACAAAACACAGTGGCTGGACTAAACTGAGAGGGCAAAAGCCCCCGGAGGGGACCCAGAAGGCCCCCACAGAAGTGCAGGACCAAATGCAAAAATATAGCAAAAACACAAAATAAGAAATTGTCTTATCTGATAGCAGGAGATGCAGACACGACACAGCAGGCTACAAGGGAAACTGGAAAGAAGGATTCAGACCAGAACAATTGATCACCGGCAACCCTGATGGTAAAATTACTCCCTTATATAAGACCAATCAGTAACACCTGATTCCCAGTCCTCACAATCCTCACTAGTACCGCTTGTAACCACCAGAGGGAGCCTCTGCTCAGAACTCATCTCAAACCCATTCACAACAGTACCCCCCCCTTGAGGAGGGGTCACCGAACCCTCATTTGAGCAACCAGGTCGGTCAGGATGAGTTCTATGATACGCACGGATAAGTCTCCTAGCATGGATGTCCGAAGCAAACACCCAAAAATTGTCTTCCTGACCATAACCTCTCCATTTAACCAAATACTGGAGTCTTCGTCTAGAAAAACGAGAATCCAATATTTTCTCAACCACATACTCCAGATTGCCCTCAACCAAAACAGGGTCAGGAGGCACAGCAGCAGGAACCACTGGCTCAACAAACCTCTTCAACAAGGACTTGTGGAACACGTTATGGATCTTAAATGTCCCTGGAAGAAGCAAACGAAAAGAAACAGGATTAATAATCTCCATGATCTTATAAGGTCCAATGAACCTAGGCTTAAATTTAGGAGATGCTACTCTCATAGGAATATTCTTTGAGGACAACCAGACCAAGTCCCCCACTTTAAACCGAGGACCATCAGTCCTATGCCGGTTAGCAAACCGCTGGGCCTTCTCCTGAGAGAGGGACAACCTCTCCACTACCTGGTCCCAAATCTGCTGCATACGCTCAACAACAGAGTCAACACCTGGACAGACAGAAGCCTCTGTCTGTCCTGAAGAAAATCGAGGGTGAAACCCCGAATTACAGAAAAACGGAGACATCAAAGTGGCAGAGCTAGCCCTATTATTAAGAGCAAACTCAGCCAAAGGCAAAAAAGAGACCCAGTCATCCTGATCAGCAGACACAAAGCATCTTAGATAAGTCTCCAATGTCTGGTTTGTTCTCTCAGTTTGACCATTGGTCTGAGGATGAAATGCCGAGGAGAAAGACAATTGAACACCCAGTTTAGAACAAAAAGTCCTCCAAAATCTGGAAACAAACTGGACTCCTCTGTCAGACACAATGTTCTCAGGAATGCCGTGTAAACGAACCACGTGCTGAAGGAACAACGGCACCAATTCAGAGGAGGAAGGCAACTTAGGTAATGGCACAAGATGTATCATTTTGGAAAACCTATCACAAATTACCCAGATGGTGGTCATTCTCTGAGAAACAGGAAGATCGGAAATGAAATCCATAGAGATATGGGTCCATGGTCTCTTGGGCAGAGGCAATGGCATCAACAAACCACTAGAGCGAGAGCAAGGCTTGGAGCGAGAGCAAAGTCCCGCAGGACTGCACAAATTCCCTGACATCGCGAGACAAGGTAGGCCACCAAAAGGACCGACTAACCAAGTCTCTGGTACCAAAAATTCCGGGATGCCCAGCCAATGCGGAACAATGAATCTCAGACATCACACTCTTTTTCCATTGGTCCGGGACAAACAATTTTCCAACAGGGCAGCGCTCGGGCCTATCCTCCTGACACCCCTCCAGAGCAAGTCTCAAATTGGGCGAGATGGCGGAAAGAACTACACCCTCCTTCAAAATAACAGAGGGATCAGATAGCTCAGGAGAGTCCGCAAGGAAACTCCTCGAGAGGGCATCCGCCTTAACATTCTTAGTGCCAGGAAGAAAAGAAACCACAAAATTAAAACGTGTGAAAAACAAGGCCCACCTGGCCTGTCTAGGATTGAGTCGCTTGGCAGATTCCAGATAGACCAGATTCTTATGGTCCGTAAGGACCACCACCTGATGTTTGGCTCCCTCCAGCCAATGTCTCCACTCTTCAAAAGCCCACTTCATGGCCAATAACTCCCGATTACCCACGTCATAATTACGTTCAGTAGGAGAAAATTTTCGAGAGAAAAAGGCACAAGGGTTACTTTTAGAGGTCTCTGGATCTTTTTGGGACAAAACGGCACCTGCCCCAATTTCAGAGGCATCAACCTCCACCTGAAATGGCAGAGAAACATCAGGCTGCCGTAGAACAGGAGCAGAAGTGAATCTCTGCTTAAGTTCCTGAAACGCAGAGACTGCCTCAGGAGGCCAATTCACCACATCAGAACCCTTTCTGGTCAAATCAGTTAATGGTTTAACAATAACAGAGAAATTACCAATAAATTTACGATAAAAATTGGCAAAACCCAAAAATCTCTGAAGAGCCTTTAATGAAGTAGGTTGGACCCAATCACAGATGGCCTGAACCTTGACCGGGTCCATTTCAATAACAGATGGGGACAAAATGAACCCCAGAAATGAGATCTTCTGTACGCCAAAAAGACACTTTGATCCCTTCACATACAGATCATTCTCTCTCAAAATCTGGAATACAGTTCGAACATGCTTCACATGAGAGTCCCAGTCATTAGAAAAAATCAAGATATCATCCAAATAAACAATCAGAAACTTGTCCACAAAATCCCTGAAAATGTCATTCATGAAGGACTGGAAGACGGAAGGAGCATTAGTGAGCCCAAAGGGCATCACAAGGTACTCAAAATGCCCTTCAGGGGTGTTAAATGCCGTCTTCCATTCATCCCCGTGCTTAATGCGAATAAGGTTATACGCCCCCCTGAGGTCAAGCTTGGTAAACCAAGTAGCGTTTTTCACCCTGGAAAACAGGTCAGAAATCAAGGGTAACGGGTATTGATATTTCACAGTAATATTGTTCAAGAGACGATAATCAATACACGGCCTTAATGAACCATCTTTTTTGGCCACAAAGAAAAAACCGGCACCTAAGGGTGAAGAGGATGGTCTGATATGACCCTTCTCCAATGATTCCTTGATATAAGACCGCATAGCATCATGTTCAGGTACAGACAAGTTAAAAAGGCGACCTTTAGGGAATTTACTACCCGGCACTAATTCAATAGCGCAGTCATAGCTCCTATGGGGAGGTAAGGATGCAGATTTACTTTCGCTAAACACATCAGAAAAATCAAACAAAAAGTCAGGAACATCCTCAGCCTGGGGGGAGGCAGAAAAAACAGGAGTGTTGGTATTAACACATTGGCAGCCCCAACTGGTTACAGACACAGATTTCCAATCCAAAACAGGATTATGAGACTGTAACCAAGGGAAACCCAGCACGATAATGTCATGCAGATTATATAGAACCAAAAATTTGCAGCACTCCTGGTGATCAGGTTCAACCCTCATTATCACCTGAGTAGAAAACTGGGGTTTATTCTCAGCCAAAGGGGTAGAATCGATCCCCAGTAGGGGAATAGACTTCTGTAGGGGTATCAAGGGAAACCCACAACGTTTAGCAAAATCATAATCCATCAGGTTAATAGCTGCTCCAGAATCAACGAAAGCCTGAGCAGAAAATGAGGACAGAGAACATATCAGAGTGACAGTTAATAAAAACTTAGTCTGAACACTACCCAAGACAACTGAGCGTGCAAAATGTCTTCCCCGCTTAGGGCAGACTGAAATAGCATGAGAGGCATCACCACAGTAGAAACATAACCCATTGCGCTTTCGAAACTCATGACGCTGTGCCCCAGACACCACTCCATCACACTGCATGGGCTCAGCAGCTGGCTCACAAGGCAACACCACTCCACGCATACTTCTCCGCTCACGCAAACGTCTGTCAATTTGAATCGCTAATGACATAGAATCATTGAGACCAGAGGGGACAGGGAATCCCACCATAACATCCTTTACATTATCCGACAGACCCTTCCGGAAAAGGGCCGCCAAAGCGTCGTCATTCCATTTGGTCAGGACTGCCCACCTACGGAATCTCTGACAGTATAACTCAGCGTCATCAAGCCCCTGATTTAATGCCAACAAGGCTTTTTCAGCTTGATCAGTGACATTAGGCTCATCGTACAATAACCCCAAAGCCTGAAAAAATGCATCAACATCACTCAAAACAGGATCCCCAGGTATCAGGGAAAAAGCCCAATCCTGAGGATCGCCGCGCAGGAGAGAGATGATAATTTGAACCTGCTGCGCTGCGTTTCCTGAGGACTTAGATTTTAAGGCAAGAAACAATTTACAATTATTTTTGAAATTCTGAAACTTAGCTCGATCCCCTAAAAACAAATCTGGCATGGGGATCCTAGGTTCCACAACAGGCAACCTAGCAAGATATGCAGCAATACTCCGAACCTCAGTGGCAAGCTGATCCACACGGCCAGACAACTGTGCAAACTCCATTGGGAGAAAAGATCCTCCCCAGCACCCAGAGATACAGAGGGAAAAAAAAAAAAAATGCAACAAACAGAAAAATATCTCTGACAACTTTTCTTCCTTCAAAATATTTTTTCCCTTCTGTGAGTACCATACAATTTTTATGGCCGGTGATACTGTTATGTTACGGTAGCTGAGGAGTGCAGGCAAAAAAGGAAATACACCAGAGCAGTTGGAATCTATGAGATTGCAGTACCCTGACTAACCACCGCAACTAGAGGCAGCCGTGGAGCGTTCCTACGTTGGTCCTAGACGCCTCGTCACAGCCTGAGAAACTAACTACACCTAAAGATAGAAATAGGAAAGCTATCTGCCCCGTAGCAGAACCCCAAAGATAATAGAAAGCCCCCAAACATGTAATGGCGATTAGACAAGAGGAAATACTGACACAGAAAGAAAATAGTATGAGCAAACGCTGGGGCCCAAACTATCTAAATAGAAAAGGACAGGAAGGGTACTTACTGCAATCTCAGAAAACCCTGAAAAACACCAACTCTACTAATTTCAAAATCACCTGAGATCACACGACCTCTACCACCTAAATTAGTTCTCTGGTGTAACAAAAACAGCAGCCACTGAAAAAACTGGAAAAAGCAAAAGTACAAAACACAGTGGCTGGACTAAACTGAGAGGGCAAAAGCCCCCGGAGGGGACCCAGAAGGCCCCCACAGAAGTGCAGGACCAAATGCAAAAATATAGCAAAAACACAAAATAAGAAATTGTCTTATCTAATAGCAGGAGATGCAGACACGACACAGCAGGCTACAAGGGAAACTGGAAAGAAGGATTCAGACCAGAACAATTGATCACCGGCAACCCTGATGGGAAAATTACTCCCTTATATAAGACCAATCAGTAACACCTGATTCCCAGTCCTCACAATCCTCACTAGTACCGCTTGTAACCACCAGAGGGAGCCTCTGCTCAGAACTCATCTCAAACCCATTCACAACAGAATCCCCTTTTCGATTGTTTGGGACATCAGGAAAACGCCTCATTCGGAGAAGACAAGGTGAGCGCTACCACCAGTCTTGTCTCATGCCAACTGTTAAGCATCCTGAAACCATTCATGTGTGGGGTTGCTTCTCAGCCAAGGGAATCGGCTCTCTCACAGTCTTGCCTAAAAACACAGCCATGAATAAAGAATGGTACCAGAATGTCCTCCAAGAGCAACTTCTCCCAACCCTCCAAGAGCAGTTTGGCGATCAACAATGCCTTTTCCAGCATGATGGAGCACCTTGCCATAAAGCAAAGGTGATAACTAAATGGCTCAGGGAACAAAACATAGAGATTTTGGGTCCATGGCCTGGAAACTCCCCAGATCTTAATCCCATTGAGAACTTGTGGTCAATCATAAAGAGACGGGTGGACAAACAAAAACCTAAAAATTCTGACAAAATGAAAGCATTGATTGTGCAAGAATGGACTGCTATCAGTCAGGATTTGGTCCAGAAGTTGATTGAGAGCATGCCAGGGAGAATTGCAGAGGTCCTGAAGAAGAAGGGTCAACACTGCAAATATTGACTTGCTGCATTAACTCATTCTAACTGTCAATATAAGCTTTTGTTACTCATATGTTTGCAATTATATTTCTGTCTGTGATAAAAACATCTGTCAAACACACATAAAAACCAGAGGGCAGCAGATCATGTGAAAATATAATATTTGTGTCATTCTCAAAACTTTTGGCCATGACTGTACTTTTCAGGAACGCCGAAGACAGTTAGCACCCAAGCGTGCTCAGATAACATCTTATCTGAGCATGTTCACTCCTCACCACTGGAGTTCTGTCTGCAGGACTGGTGTGTGCTTGGATAATGTAGAACTACTCTTGCTAGAATTACAAAATGAGTCCAGCACAGCATTGTGTATCGCAGAACTATTGATGTTTTCTATTCTACTAACTTGGCTGACAGTCGTGTTATGCTTTAACAGCCCTTATCCCTAAGTATAGTAGTGTTCCAAATAATAGCAGTGTGTTCAAAAACACGAATGAATCACAAAATTTTTATGCTAGTTTTTATTTCCAGCACTGGGAACATTGCACACTGAAAATTACAAAAAATTAACATTGGGCTGTTCTACAAAATAGCAGTGTCTGCATTGGTCTTTACAAACTCACTATATGCATTTTAGCATTCCTGTGAATCAGTAACCTAATATTTAGTTGTATACCCACAGCTTTTTCTTAGAACATTGGCTGAGCCTTTGCCATTCTGGCTATTCTTTCATCCATTTGAATGATAATCTTTCGTTTTCTTCCACGTCTCTCTGGTTTGGCTTTCCATTTTAAACCATTAGAGATCATTTTAGCTGAACAGACTTTGTCTGCACTTCTTCATAAGTATTATCCTCTCCAATCAACTTTTTAATCAAAGTACACTGTTCTGAACAATGTCTCGAGTGTTTCATATTTCTCAGGCTTTCGAGGAGAAATACATGTACAACATGTCCTGGCTTCACCCTTAAATAAGGGCCACCTGATTCACACCAGTTTCTTCATGGAATGATTGACCTCACTAATTGAACTCCACACTGACATTATTTTGAACACCGCCCTTTCAATTAATTATTGTAATACACAGACTGAAAACCCTGCACCAACTGGTAAATTTTGACATCTGGTAATATAATTTATACCAAAAACAGTGATTAATCTGGTTAGTCATATTGGACTGCTATTATTTTGAACACTACTGTATGACTAAGCTATTCGCTTGTAACACACCTGTGGCAGCTAAGTTTCTTGTGTATGTCTCTGTATCAAAGTAATAAAAGACACTTCGGCAACGTGCACACATTCAGTATTTGGTCAGTATTTTTCCTCAGTATTTGTAAGCCAAAACCAGAAGTGGTGACTTGTTTATACTTTTCCTCTGACTTCCTCGCCTGGTTTTGGCTTACAGATACTGATGTAAAAAAGTGACCAAATACTAAACGTCTGAATGTGGCCAAATGGTTATGCAAGAAACAATTCAGTGTTGGACTTCAAGTAGGAGATTCGGACCTCTCCACAGGCCACCCTGCCCTCCTAGGCCGCACAGATCTGTCCATAAAATTGCTGCAGGTGGAGGAGAACTTAACCAATCCCATCCATCAGGTTCCTCCAATAGAAAAGAAGCTTTCCCATGTGAGGTGTTTTTCTATTGGCGTACGCTGATGGACAGGTCTGGTCACATGTCCCTCTATAAGCAGTTATTGTGTGACCATGAGAGAACCTGTGTTATCCATTTGCTATTATATAGATACTAGCTATGAACCCGTTCTACTCCCGGGTGGCAAGCATTTTTGGTATATGGTCTCCCATCCTGGTATGTGCTGCCCCCCCAATCCTGGTATGCATGGTACCTGCTCATCCATATCCTGGTATTCATGGTTCCCTCACCCCCCACTCCTGGCATGCATGGTCTCCTCCCCCCAATCATGGAATGCATGGTCCCCTCACCCCCAATCCTGGAATGCATGGTCCCCTCACCCCCCAATCCTGGTATGCATGGTCCTCTCCCCCCAATCCTGGTATGCATGGTCCCCTCCCTCCCAATCCTGGAATGCATGGTCCTCTCACCCCCCAATCCTGGTATGCATGTTCCCCTCCCCCCCAATCCTGGAATGCATGGTCCCCTCACCCCACAATCCTGGTATGCATGGTCCCCTCCCCCCACAATCCTGGTATGCATGGTCCCATCCCCCCCCTGGAATGTATGGTCCCTTCACCCCCAAATCCTGGTATGCATGGTCCCCTCCCACCCAATCCTGGTATGCATGGTGCCCTCACCCCCCAATCCTAATATGCATGGTCCCCTCCCCCCCAATCCTGGTATGCATAGTACCCCTCAACCCCCTATCCTGGTATGCATGGTACCCCTCATCCCCCAATCCTGGTATGCATGGTCACCTCATCCCCAATCCTGGTATGCATGGTCCCCTCACGCCCCCCCAATCCAGGTATGCATGGTCCTCTCACCCCCCTTCCTGGTATGCATGGTTCCCTCACCCCCCTATACTGGTATGCATGGTCTCCTCACTCCCCAATCTTGGAATGCATGGTCCCCTCACCCCCCAATCCTGGTATGCATGGTCCCCTCACCCCCCCAATCCTGGCATGCATGGTCCCCCTCATCCCTATCGTAGGATGTATGGTATCCCCTCACCTCCCAATCCTGGTATGCATTGTCCCCTCATCCCCAATCCTGGTATGCATGGTTCCCCTCACCCCCAAATCCTGGCATGCATGGCACCCCTCACCTCCCAATCCTGGTATGCATGGTACCCCTCACACCCAATCCTTGTATGCATGGTCCCCTCATCCCCTATCCTGGTATGCATGGTCCTCTCACCCCCCTTTCCTGGAATGCATGGTCCCCTCACCCCCAATCCAGGAATGCATGAGCCCCTCAACCCCCAATCCTGATATTCATGGTCCCCTCACCCCAATCCTGGAATGCATGGTCCCCTCATCCCCAATCCCGGGATGCATAGTGCCCTCACCCCCTAATCCTGGTATGCATTGTCCCCTCACCCCCCAATCCTGGTATGCATGGTCCCCTCCCCCCCAATCCTGGAATGCATGGTCCCCTCATCCCCTAATCCCAGTATGCATGGTGCCCTCACCCCTAATCCTGGTATGCATGGTCCCCTCCCCTCAATCCTTGTATGCATAGTACCCCTCACCCCCCTATCCTGGTATGCATGGTACCCCTCATCCCCCAATCCTGGTATGCATGGTCAGCTCATCCCCCAATCCTGGTGTGCATGGTCCCCTCACCCCTCAATCCTGGAATGCATGGTCCCCTCACCCCCCTATCCTGATATGCATGGTCCCCTCACCCCCCTATCCTGATATGCATGGTCCCCTCACCCCCCATCCTGATATGCATGGTCCCCTCACCCCCCAATCCTGCTATGCATGGTCCCCTAATCCCCAATCCTGGTATACATGGCACCCCTTACCTCCCAATTCTGGTATGCATTGTCCCCTCATCCCCCAATCCTGGTGTGCATGGTCCCCTCACCCCCCCATCCTGATATGCATGGTCCCCTCACCCCCAATCCTGATATGCATGGTCCCCTCACCCCCTATCCTTGTATGCATGCTACCTCTCATCCCCCTATCCTGATATGTATGGTTCTCCTCACCCTATTAAACTGCACACATACAAAAAAAAAATTATACTCACCTTTTTTCCCTGTGCTTCAACGCTGTCCCGTTCTGCCGGAGGATGGAGGAGGAGTGTGGCGCCAGAGTACACGCATGCCCATACCGCGCTGTCCAGCGCCATATTGCTGAAGACACACTGCAAATGTGTCTTCAGTAAAATGGCGCCGGATAGCGCTTTGCGCATGCGTGATTCCGACGCCGCACTCCTGCCCCGGTCTCCGGCAAGTGAAGCGCCACGGCAACGCTCCTCCTGGTCAGGTAAGTATGTAAGTATGGAGCCGGAGATTGCGGCTTCTGTCTGGAGCCAGACTGCGCAGGCGCTTCGCGCTTGCGAAGTCTCTAAAGGCTTTGGACATAGTGACGCTCCCAGCGTTATAGATGACATCTGATAAAGATATAGCGGCCAACCCTATTAACTAATTCTGTAGACAGCGCAACAAAGAGATTATAGAAGGCAAACCGTGCAAATTTTTTTAATGAATTCCAATGGCAAAAAGCTTTTTCTGCTTCAAATGTAAAAAAAAACCCAAGTCCCTGGAAGTGGGCAACCCTTTTAATTACAACCTGGGGATGAGGAGTCTGTGTCTTGTGGCATTAATACAGGCAGTAACAATAACTGGTCAGTGTTGATGACTCATTTTTATGAGGAGAAGTTGCTGTGAACTTACAAAATGTAGTGCGGATTTCATGTTGTCAAAATTGTTGGTACCCCTCATTTAATGACAGAAAAACCCACAATAGTCACAAAAATAACCTGAATCTGACAAAAGTAAAAATCTATGGAAATGAACAAATTAAAGTCAGACATTGCTTTTCAACAAGGCTTCCACAGAATGAAAAAAAAAAAATAAAACTCATGAAATAGGAATGGACAGAAATGATGGTACCCTTAACTTAATATTTTGTTGCGCAACCTTTTGAGGCAATCACTGCAATCAAACGATTCCTGTAACTGTCAATGAGACTTCTGCACCTCTCGACAGGTATTTTGGCCCACTCCTCAAGAGCAAACTGCTCCAGTTACCTCGTGTTTGAAGGTTGCCTTTTACAGACAGCATGTTTCAGCTCTTTCCTAAGATGCTCAATAGGATTTAGGTCAGGGCTCATAGAAGGCCAATTCAGAACAGTTCAATGTTTTCCTCTTAGCCATTCTTGGGTGTTTTTAGCTGTGTGTTTTGGGTCATTATTCTGTTGCAAGACCCACGACCTGTGAGTGAGACCAAGCTTTTTGACACTGGGCAGCACATTTCTCTCTAGAATCCCTTGATAGTCTTGAGATTTCAGTGTACTCTGCACAGATTCGCATGTGAAATCCCAGCTCTGGCGCCGGCACTCGGGAGCGGACTGTGCAGCTGCATGTATTTATATGCAGCCGCTCGCTCCACTCTTGAGTGCCGGCGCCAGAGCTGGGATTTCACATGCGAGCGTCGGACGATTTCCTCGCATGTGTGATCCCGGCCATACAACGACGGATGGTGCGATCTGACACTGATGTTCCTTTAGTTTGAAGTTCACCTTTAATGTGTTTCGAAGTTTTTCTGTGCTCTTCTGTTACCATTTGTATTATCCGTCTCTTTGATTTGTCATCAATTTTCCTCCGGCCATGTCCAGGGAGATTGGCTACAGTCCCATGGAGCTTAAATTTCTGAATAATATCTGCAACTGTAGTCAAAGGAAGATCAAGTTGCTTGGAGATGGTCTTATAACTTTCACCTTTAACAAATTGGTCTATAATTTTCTTTCTAATCTCCTGAGACAACTCTTTCCTTCGCTTCCTCTGGTCCATGTTGAGTGTGATACACACCATGTCACCAAACAGCACAGTGAGTATCTGTAGCCCTCTATACAGGCCCACTCACTGATTCCAAGATTGTAGACACCTGTGATGCTAATTAGTGGACACACTTTGATGTCCCTTTTGTCACATTATATTCAGGGGAACCATCATTTGTGTCCAGGCCTATTTCATGAGTTTTATTATTTTTTTTAATTGTGTGGAAGCACGCTTGAAACGCAATGTCTGACTTTCATTTGGATACAGTAAAGATGTATATCTTTGTACCGTGTTAGCCAGTAGATAGAAAAATATTTAGAGTTGAGAGTCCTCAGTGGTTGATACCTTTTAATGGCTAACTGAAAAGATGGTAACAAATTGCAAGCTTTCGAGACTACTCAGGTCTCTTCATCAGGCTAAACCTGATAAGACATAGAAAACTAGATCTGAACTGAAAAAGTAAGTTGATGTGTATGCAAAATGTAAATGCATATTAACACATGACCATTACACAGAAAACAGGCACAAAAAACAAATGTCCAAAAATAAAAAAAAATTTTTGCAAAAATTGCATAAAGGTAGTAATAATTCTAAGGGTATTTAGTAAACATAATTTTGATCAAAAGAATGTACAAGCCATCCCGCCACGTCAAGGCAACCCTTTGTGGGACAGTCCTACTCTAATATTAAAAACCTTTCCACTTGTCAAGTGACGTAAACGTGAACAAGGCAGAGGGACTGAAACCACCAGTTGAAGCATAGGCCAGACAGGATGGATTTCTCAATTCAGAAACAGGGCGGTCCCACCCTAAGGCTGGGGTCACACACACCGTCAACTAAATCTGATCGTTTTAGTGGGACGATTATCGCAGAAAAGTTTCATGAACATTGATGCGTCTAGCATCCGATTTTCCCTACCCATAGACTTGCATTGGCGATTGTCGACCCACAATCGGTGACAATCGCAGCATGCTGCGATTGCACTCACACGTTTAAATCGGACCACAAAAATTCTGATGCTGGGAGCTGCTCCATAGATTAACATTGGTCCGACTGCAATGCGATATTTCATCGCTTTGTAGTGGTACGATTTAGTTGCCAGTGTGACCTCAGCCTTATATGCACAGAATGCACTCTGAACTACATAGAAAACTAGATCTGAACTGAAAAAGTAAGTTGATGTGTATGCAAAATGTAAATGCATATTAACACATGACCATTACACAGAAAACAGGCACAAAAAACAAATGTCCAAAAATAAAATTTTTTTTTTGCAAAAATTGCATAAAGGTAGTAATAATTATAAGGGTATTTTTTTTTGTGCATATAAGGGTGGGACCGCCCTGTTTCTGAATTGAGAAATCCATCCTGTCTGGCCTATGCTTCAACTGGTGGGTTCAGTCCCTCTGCCTTGTTCACATTTACGTCACTTGACAAGTGGAAAGGTTTTTAATATTAGAGTAGGACTGTCCCACAAAGGGTTGCCTTGACATGGCGTGATGGCTTGTACATTCTTTTGATCAAAATTATGTTTACTAAATACCCTTATAATTATTACTAGCTTTATGCAATTTTTGCAAAAAAAAAATTTTTATTTTTGGACATTTGTTTTTTGTGCCTTAAACCTGATAAGAGCCTGATGAAGAGACCTGAGTAGTCTCGAAAGCTTGCAATTTGTTACCATCTTTTCAGTTAGCCATTAAATGGTATCAACCACTGAGGACTCTCAACTCTAAATATTTTTCTTGACTTTCATTTGTTCATTTTCATACATTTTTTATTTATTATTACTTTTGCCAGATTCAAGTTATTTCTATGACCATTGTGGGTTGTTCTGTCATTAAACAAGGGGTACCAACAATTTTGACCACGTGTGTATACCATTTCTCTGTGGCTTTATCACTGGTTTTGGTTTAAGGCCGGGATCACACATGCGACAAAGTCGTCCGACACTCGCATGTGAAATCCCAGCTCTGGCGCCGGCACTCGGGAGTGGAGTGCGCGCCTGCATGTAGTTCTATGCAGCCGCTCGCTCCACTCCCGAATGCCGGCGCCAGAGCTGGGATTTCACATGCGAGTGTCGGACGACTTCGTCGCATGTGTTATCCTGGCCTAAGAAGTACTGTTGCAAGATTCTGGCCTGTGATTAAGGCCTTAGGGATAACAGAAATTTCTTCATTGATGGACATTGGAACCTTGGGTTAAGTCTGCTTCCACTTAGAGGCTCTCTAATATACAACTAAAAGTCAGCTCTTCCTCAGCCGAATGTACCTATCCTACAGACACCAATGTCACGTAGGAGGCAGACACCGCTCTCAGTTTGACCTGTTTTTGTCTAAGACTTTTCTTATTCCTCACCCCAGGCACTGCTTGAGGCCCCCTTCACACGTCTGTATAAAACCAGGACCTGTATCATCCGTTTTATTCTGGTATGACTTAATGGGAACCTGTCATGTAATTTTTATCATGAAAACTGTCCCCAGTGCGTTGTTAGTGATGCAGTGTGCATTACTAACACTTTTTTTCATTAAAAACGGTGCAATAATCATGTACAAAAAGCACTTTATATTGCTAGATTGTACCTGCTCATTTAGTTATAGGGGTGTGCTTGTGCAGTGGCGATAGGGGAGCCATGCTCACAAAGCAAGAAGTTAAAAGGCCGGTGGCCATCAAAACACATCTGCCGGCCTAAGCACTGTAGTTCCCAGGAATCTGCCCCAGGTGCCGGAGAAAATGTCATTGCGGGCCATAAATGGTCCACTGGTCCCCCACCTCTGCCAAAAGTCTATACATCACAGTCCGTACTCAGACCAGGGATGGGGGGGGAGTTGTGGGTGGGTTGTCAAGCATGACATCCTTTGGAATAGGTGACCATTCAAAACCCAGCAACCCTCATCGATCAGCTGTTATCTGCTCTGCTGGTGGCAAAATGTAAACATTAAATGGAGATTGCTAAAAGGTGATCGATAACGGACCCCCAATCTGATATTGATGTCGATGAGATCCTAAAAATAGGTTGTCAATACTATACGCCCAGACAATTCCTTCAACACCATTTTCCTGACGGCTCCGCTGGTCACAGGAGATTTTATTACCATTACAGCAGATGTAGACGGCTTGTATTATCGGTCTGAGTGCGATACGACAAAACATAGGATCGCATCGGGATCAATGTCAGTCAATGGGGCCTGCACATGTCAGATTTTTTTCCCTCGCACAGTCTGTCCGAGAGACAGGACAGGATAATAAAAAAAAACACTCAGTATTTGATCAGATATTCAGATCGCACTCAGCCATGCAAGTAAATGGTTGCATGAAAACCATCAGACTGCACTCGGATGATATCTGAATGCATTCCAATTTCCAAACACTCACACAATGGAGACAATTTGTTCTCCATCTTAGGCCATGTTCACATGTTCAATATTTTACCTTAGTATTTGTAAGCCAAAACCAGGAATGGGTGAGAAATGCAGAAGTGTTTAAATGTTTCTATTATACCTTTCCTCTGATTGTTCCACTACTGATTTTGGCTTACAGATACTGATGTAAAATACTGACAAAATACTGAACGTGTGAATGTGGCCTTATCCTCATGGAGCTCGATCACACTATGCTGACACTCTGATCAGTGTAATTTGCATAATTGTCCAAAGTCTCTCAGTTGAGAGAATCTAAGGCCATCTGCACAAGCCCATGGGCTAAGTTCACATGACCTTATATTCCGGCCACATGCTGTCTGTAAAAAGCACATGGCAAACCAAAGTGTAAAAGTGAACAGCATCCTACAAATTGAATGCTCAGCCTACGCCTGCTGCCACTAATAACAACGAGAGCAGGCATGGATGATGGGAGTATTCATTAGCCAGCGGCTGCACTCTAAATAAATAATGACAAAAAATACAGCATAGATTCCCCTGTATTTTTGGTAACCAGCCAGGCAAAACTGACAGCTGGAGGCTGCAACCCTCTGCTGTCAACGTTAGCAAGGTTGTTTATCAAGAATAAATGGGTCCCCATGCTGTTTTTTTAAATTAAATAATAAAACCAACCAGCCTTGCTAAAGTAGACAGCGGGGGGCTGGTATGCTCAGGCTGGTAAGGGACCATTGATATTGTTCCCCCTCCAAACTAAAAATAGCAGCCCGCAGCTGCCCAGAAAAGGCCCATCTATTAGATGCCCAGCTCTTCCCACTTGCCCTGTAGCGGTGGCAAGTGGGGTTCATATTTGTGGGGTTGGTGTCAGCTTTGTATTTCCCGGTGACATCAAGCCCACGGCTTAGTAATGGAGAGGCGTCTATAATACACCTATCCATTAGGCTAGGTTCACATAGCGTTAATGCAGTCCGTTCAATGCATAGCGTTGACGGACTGTATCAACGCTACTGTCATTTTGTGATCGCGTTATGCGATCATGCTAGCGCAGCGTCGCTATCTGAGCTAGCAGTGACGGACCCCCGAACGCTGCAGACCGCGTCCGAGGGTCCATCATAGAATAACGGCACATCGCTAATGCATTCCGATTTCTGCATGCGTTAGGATGCGCTACTGCTATTGCGGGCAATGGCGGCGTTAACGCATCCGTTACATAGCGTTAGTGCCGCTATGTGATGGATGCCGTCAGCGCATTGCCCGCAACGCAATGTGAACCCAGCCTTACTAATCTTATAGTTATATTGTAAATAAACACACAGCCAGAATAAAGTCATTTAAATGAAAGAATGACAGAGTCATTTAATTCTAAATTAAACCATATTCACGTCATCACCCATTCCACTGAAGCCATCGTCTCCTGTAATAAAACAAAAATAAAAAACAACCATATCCCTCACCTGTCCGTCATTCTGTCCCATGCCATAATCCATGTCTGGGAGATTAACAGTTTTCAACCTGGACGGTGCCAAGATGTGACCGTCCAGGCAGAGAACTACTGGGGGAAAGCTGCTGCGAGCGCAGCATCATTGAGCAGCCGTGACATCATCGAGGTTACAGCCGGGCTTCTGAACTGTGGTGACCTTGGTGAGATCCCCGCTAACACAGTGGGAAAAAGCCTCACGGTGCAGCAGTGATTTCACCGCAGTTCGCAGTGAGAAATTTCTCACAGTGTACTGCGGTGGACTCTCCAAGGTCAGCACCATCAGACTTTCTCACTGTGGTAGCGGGGATCTCACATAGGTCACCACAGTTCAGGGGTCAGGCTGGGAACGCAACCTCAGTGATGGTGGCCACGCGAGCCAAAAATCTAAAAGACCATTTGACAAGCCATTTCAAGCAGCAGACAACCAAAACAGGTACGGGGCATCGTTTGGTGTGTTCATTTCCATATAGAGGATGTAATATTTGCCCTCTTTTGATTGCAAATGACAACATCATTTTGCCTGCTCCCTCTGGACAAATCAAGACTAAATTTTACTCAAATTGTTGTTCATGAAATATTATTTATCTACCCATCTGTCCATGTCCCAAGATCTACGTAGGTCAAACGGACCAAGAATTAAGATGAAGCGTGCAGCAGCACATTTTGAACATTGCAAAAGCTAAAAGTGGTAAGGAGAAAGGTAAACTTATTACATCAGTCGCCGCACATTTTTTAATCCAACATAATGGCCGCCATCATGGGCTGTGAGTTATGGTTGTGGACCAGGTGCAGGTGAACATTAGGTGCAGCAACGTGACAAAAGAGCTACTCCGTCGTGAATCAAGATGGATTTACAACTTAAGCAGTATGGCTCCTATTGATCTAAATGAAGAGCTCCTTTTTTCAGGTTTTTATGGCTGAATGTCCCTTGGATGAAAACTATCGTTGGTGACTCTCAACTAAATATTAAACAATTAAAAAAAATTATTCCTTTTTTCCATAGATTCTTACCTCTTTTTTCATCAAGATTTTCATGTGGACTGCTTGTCAGAAATATAGCTGGACATTTCTGTTACCCGAATATGCAAATTATCTGAACTTTGGGCTTTTAAATATCTTGTTTCTATGTCTGTTAGCCAGTGGTTTGGATATCAAACGTTTTTAGGTACAATCTTATGGGTCTGTTATACCTCCTCCTTTTTATTCACAGCATTATCTAGATATGCACAATTTTTTCAGCAATGTCCTCATCATGAGACGTAGAAAAAATAGAATTAGACTTACCGGTAATTCGGTTTCTAGGAACCTTCCACGACAGCATAGGGAGGTTGCCTCTTAGCCCTGATGGGGAACAGGAAACACAGAGAGGTTAAAAGGCCCTCCCACCTCCCACTTGCCAGTGACTTATAACTGAGAACCATAGCACCGGTTACCTTCTGAATCCCAGAACTTTTATCCAGGAACATAGGGAGGGAATTAGCGCTGTTGTGGAAGGTTCCTAGAAACCGAATTACCGGTAAGTCTAATTCTATTTTCTCTAGTCATCTTCCACGACAGACAGCATAGGGAGGAATATCAGCTAATTCTGCGCTAGGGTGGGACCATGGCCTGGAGTACTTTCCGGCCAAATACTAAATCCTTATTGGACGATATGTCCAATCTGTAATGTTTGGAAAAGGTATGTAGGGGAAGACCAAGTAGCGGCCCTGCAGATCTGCTCTACAGATGCACCTGCTCTTTCTACCCAGGAGACTGATGTAGATCTTGTCGAGTGGGCCTTTACCCCTATTGGGGGTAATTTATTTTGAGCTTGATATGCTTCCGATATGGCTCTTTTAATCTAACTAGCGATAGTACTCTTCGCCACCTGCTTTCCCTTATTCTGACCAGAGTGATGTACAAACAGGTTTTGGTCAATTCAGCAGGCGCTGAATCGGTCTAGGTAATGTAAGACAATGCGACGGACATCCAGAGTGTGGAACCTCCCCTCCTTCGAGTTTGCTGGGTTCTGGCAAAAGGATGGCAAAACTATCTCCTGGGAGCAGTGGAAATCGGAGACTACTTTCGGAAGGAAAGAGGGGTCGAGACGAAGCACTATTGAGTCATCCCTAACAAGTAAATAAGGCTCCCTTATCGATAGGGCTTGTATTTCTCCTACTCTTCTGGCCGTGGTTATGGCCACTAAGAAGGCTGTTTTGTATGCAAGCATTTGAGGAGAACAGGAAGATAATGGCTCAAACGGTGGACCTGTGAGCCCCTGGAGCACCAGGTTAAGGTCCCATGAAGGAACTATCAATTGTTTGTTAGGGTTAATTCTGAGGGCTGAGGTCATGAATCTCTTGATCCAGCAATGACCCGCTAGGTCCTGGTCAAAGACCGAGCACAGAGCCGAGACCTGAACCTTTAAAGTGCAGGGTCTAAGACCGATCTCTAGGCCCCTCTGTAGAAAGTCTAGTATCTTTGCAATATTTGGGTGAAGTGGATAGGTTAGGAAGACAAAATTATGAAAATTTCTTCCAGATTTTATTGTATATAGCATTGGTTACCGGCTTCCTGGACTTCTGTAGCATAGCCACTACCGCATCTGACAGTCCTTTAGCCCTCAGCACCTGGGCTTCAGCAACCAAGCAGCTAGTTTCCACTTCTGAGGATCGTAATAATGAATGGGCCCTTGACAAAGAAGGTCGTGTTCTGTTGGTAACTGGACAGGGCCATCTATCTGTAGCTCGAGGATCAGGCTGAACCAACTCCTCCTTGGTCAAAATGGGGCCGCAAGGATGGTAGGGGTCCGACTCTCCCAGATTTTCTTCAGTGCCTGCGCTAGAATTGGGACTGGCGGAAACGCATAGGCTAGGCGAAAGCCCCACTCCTGGGCCAAGGCAT
This sequence comes from Oophaga sylvatica, assembly GCA_033576555.1. Taxonomy (NCBI): domain Eukaryota; kingdom Metazoa; phylum Chordata; class Amphibia; order Anura; family Dendrobatidae; genus Oophaga; species Oophaga sylvatica. Next base: position 182,139,723 of record JARQOD010000005.1, on the reverse strand, counting down.
CCACCCCCATAGGATTGTCTCTGGGGTTCAGGGAGAAAAAGTCCTTTACTTGTGCATTTTGTCGTGTCGCAAAGAGATCTACCTCTGGTAGGCCCCACTTGTCTACCAGCATGCCGAAGCTTCGCTTGTTCAGACACCACTCCCCCGGCTGGATGTCTTGACGACTCAGGAAGTCCGCCTGGATATTGGAAGAGCCCTTGAGATGAACTGCTGTTAGAGACAGCAGATATTTTTCTGCCCAACAAAATATCCGACTGGAAATACTTTTCAGACTGTTGAACTTTGTACTTCCCTGATGCTTTATATGAGCAACTGTTGTCATGTTGTCCGAGTATATACGGATATGTTGTCCTTTGATCTGGTGACCTGCCGCCAGAAGTACTTCCTCCACTGCCTTCAACTCTCTGAAGTTGGACGATCTCCTGCTCATACCCTGATCCCAAAGCCCCTGGAGAGTGATATGATTCATTATGGCTCCCCAGCCCCTCTTGCTGGCATCTGATGTTATTGATACCAGCGGGTTCAGGGACCAGTACACCCCTTGGGAAGGTTCCTGGGACTTAGCCACCACGCTAATGAGGCTCTCACATGATTGGGAGTATGTACTCTTCTCATCAAGGTACTGGGCAGGCCATTCCAGTTCTCCAAGATGTGAGACTGAAGGACCCTGGAATGGGCTTGAGCCCATGCGACTGACTGAATACAGGCTGTCATGGACCCCAGCACCGACATACTCGGATCGTAGGGGACCTTATGTCCCTGAATGTTGTGACCTTTGCTATCTGCGTCTGCCTGCCTCTGGAAGAAAGGATGCTTGTTTTTCTGAGTTGAGCAGTACTCCCAGGAATTTCTGGTTCTGGAGGGCTGCAGTTGAGACTTCTTCAGGTTCGGAATGCACCCCAGAGATCTTAGAATGTCCAGGGATTTGGACACGTGAGCTTCCATGGTTGCCATACTGGAGGCCACTATCAGCAAATCGTCCAGGTAAGGCAGTATGCAGACGCCCTGGCCTCTGATGAAAGCCACTGCCTCCCCATCATGGAGAAGACTCTCAGGTCGTTGAAATGATAATGTTCTACCTGCCGGCACCTCCGTACTGCGAACCTGAGGTATTTCCTGTGCCTCGGATGGATTGGCACATGGAAGTAGGTGTCTTTTAAGTCGACGGTCGACATGACATAGTGGGGCCCGATCAAGGGGATGGCTGACTTTATCGACTCCATTTTGAATTTGCAATATTTCACATGTCGATTCAGTCCCTTCAAATTTATGATAATACGTGCTTACCCTGACGACTTTTTTACCAGAAACCTGGAGTAGTGGGGCGTTCTGCTTCTGGTACTGGGGAGATCGCCCTTGAGCTTACTAGTTCTTTCAGGCCTTCCAGCAGCGACCCTTGATCTTTTGGGGATGGAAGGGAAGTGATCTTTAGGCTTTTTGGAGGGGAGGACTTGAATTCTATTAGTAGACCGTCCTTGATGACGTTTAGGACCCAGTGACAACTGGTGATGGTATGCCACTGATGGACATAATTCGAGTCTGCCTCCCACCGGGTCGTGGTCATTGTTTATTCTGGTGTGGCTGCTGGGGGACAAAAATGTTCCTCCCCCTACCCTTGGCGTAGCTCCGCCTCCCGGTCTTACCCTTCCCTCCTCACTGGGAAGTCTGGGGCTGTGGGGCACGGAAAAAACTCTTTTTGCCGGACCTCTGTTCCGGGAGGGCTTTCTTCTTGTTCGTGGCCTTTTCCAGAATTTCTTCTAGAGCGGGCCCAAACACATATTCGCCTTTAAAGGGTATGGCGCATAATTTAGTTTTCAACCAGAAGGCTCTTCTGGCGGAATTTGACTGAACCAGGGATCTGGCGACAACTCTTATGGACTCCATAGAGGCGCCAGCTAAAAAGCCAGTAGCTCTATGTAGTATAGGCAGGGAGTCTAGTAGGTCAGCTCCAGAGATCCCCTGGGAAATATGAGTTTCCAGTTCTTCTAACCATCGAGAGAGGGCCCTGGCTACACATGTGGAAGCTATGTTAGATTTCAAGGAGGCAGTAGAAGTCTCCCAAGATTTTTTCAACAGGCTCTCAATCTTACTGTCCATTGGGTCCCTCAACTGCGAGGAGTCCTCAAAGGGAAGCGCGTTTTTTTTTCGCAACCCTTGCCATCTGAACGTCAACTTTGGGAATATCCCATTTGATGGAATCATCGTCCAGGGGGAATCTATGCTTCATCTCCGAAGGGGTGCTGAGACACTTCTCTGGCAGTTCCCATTCCTGAGAAATCATATCTATTATGTTGGCATGTACCGGGAACCCTACATGTTTCCCCCTTTTCAGACCGCCAAATATTGGTCTTGAATGGATTGAGGCTCAGACTCCTCTTCCAACCCCATAGTGCTGCGCACGGCCGCTACTAATTCTTCAATATGATCGGAGGAAAAGAGGTATTTCCGGGGCTCAGTGTCCCTAGGTGACAAGGGTCCCTCCCATTTACCAGAGGATGACCCGTAGGAGTGGTCCGAGTCTGAATCTGATTCCTCAATTTGCATTTTCCTCTTCTTCCCTGGAGAAGGGGGAGGAGCAAAAGTTGCCAAGGAGGACTGCACCTCCTGTTTAACTAGCGAGCGGATTTCATCCATTAGGGAGGGTTGCTCCCTCTATCTTATCAATGCATGGCCGACATAGCTTCTTATCCCATGAGGAGGGCAGTTTCCTTCTACATACGGCACACTTTTTCTTATTAGTAGGCTTAGGGGCAGACTTGTCTCCCTAAAATGAGAGGAAGAGAAAGATCAGTAAAAGGAGCCCCTTAAGCTATCCTACCAAGGACCCTCTCTGTTGCGTACAACTTACTGTAGCAGGGGCAGCGCTGGGCTCCGTAGGCGCAGGGCATGCAGCTCCTTCCATAGCGGTAGGATAAGTCTTACCTCTGTGGCGACTTCATCAGCAGTTTTAAATGGCGTCGGCCACTGCCCCCAGCCAAACGATTTTCCCCCGCCCCCTCCTGGGTTCAGGTGCAGGCCGGTCTGAACCATAGAATCATAGAATGGTAGAGTTGGAAGGGACCTCCTGGGCCTTCTGGTCCAACCCCCTGCTCAAAGCAGGATTCTCTAAATCATCCCAGACAGATGTCTATCCAGCCTCTGTTTGAAGACTTCCATTGAAGGAGAACTCACCACCTCTTGTGGCAGCCTGTTCCACTCCTTGATCACCCTAACTGTCAAAAAGTTTTTTCTAATATCTAATCTGTGTCTCCTCCCATTCAGTTTCATCCCATTGCTTCTAGTCTTTCCTTGTGCAAATGAGAATAAAGATGATCCTTCTACAATGTGACAGCCCTTGAGATATTTGTAGACAGCTATTAAGTCTCCTCTCAGTCTTCTTTTTCTTCTTCTTCGAGCACCGCGTCTCTCGCTGAAAAAAACGGAAGTACCGGTGCATTCGTGTGGAACGTAAGAACCGGAAGTGACGCGCGCGCCGACGACGTCACTTCCGGAACGCCAAGGAGCACGCCGAGAAGACCGGGGAGCTGCGGGAGGTCCCCGGTCGGAATCCCTGGCCTGCTTTAACCTCGCAGGGGCGCAGGAAGGGTCCCGAGGACGCCTTCAAGAGGGACGACAGGAGCAGCGTGGAGGAGGCCGGAGGCGACCACCGCTGCCCAGCAAAACAGGCGCTGCCTGTGGAGCCGGGTACTGCAGTTGCCAGCCACTACAGCACAGAGAGATAACCTCTCACTATCCCATGGGGAACAGGAAAGACACTGGCAAGTGGGAAGTGGGAGGGTCTTTTAACCTCTGTTTCCTGTTCCCCATCAGGGCTAAGAGGCAACCTCACTATGCTGTCGTGGAAGGTGACTAGAGAAAAAAATAATTTTTCACAGCACCATACATCTTGTATTTTTTTTTGTGGTATCTAACCCCATCATTTGCACTAATAGGTTTTTTTTTCGCATCTTCGTAATCTTTTTTTTTGGTAAGTGAAGGGGGGTGGGTTATATTTGCACTATGCCCCCATTTACACGTTCTTTTGTGAATATTAATCTATTATCTATACACCATTTTTTCCGGGGTTCTATTACTTATCCTTCTTAACTTTGGAGGTCTTTCTTCCATTTTTTATAACAATCTTCTTGAATTATCGTTCTTATCAAATATGGTGAGCATTATTCTACACAAAAGCACTTCTATGTATATTTATTCGCAAATTACCGTAGTAAGAAAATCATTTGTCAGTCAACAGATTGTTATGCTTTATTGTTGCCTTTTATTGTTTCTTTCGCCCCCCCATTTTCCATCACTGTAGGTCACTAACACTTCATGCACTCACATAATTATCTTGTGCTATTGTCCCTTTATTTTCACCAGTCACATCCTGCACTGTTTTAGTCACTTTTTCTTTATCACATTTTTTAAATCATTTTTCAAATACACATCATCTTTTTTATATCATTATTTGTACCATAAAAGCACTCATGATATTTTTTTATTATTTTTTTGTTTTATTCTTACCATGGCTGGGCATACTCAGAGTAATATATTTTGGCAATGAGTTTATTGCTTTGGACACTATTTAGGCCAAAACTAGATGGACAGTGTTTCCAATCTTACTTTGTTTTTGGAATTGTCCCAGCCGTTTTTGACATACATCGTCATATACTTTTTTCTGTAACTTAATGTTCCTACTATGCTCAATGCAGATGATACCTTGTGACTCATTTTATCACTCGCATGTGCACTCCGATGCCATGACTAATATTGACTGAATGTGCGCATGCGTGTCTTGCTAATACTTAACGTGATTTTCATTTGCGCATGTGTATTTTGACGCGGTGACTGGCAATGACTGACTAACGTGTGCGCTTTGCTAATGCTTGCCAAGATATTCGGTTTCCTTTGCGCATGCCGTCACAACTTGCGGCAATAACTGGGCTATCCTGCGCATGCGCATTATGTAATTTGAACGAACTTCATTCATATCACTGAATCAATCAAAAAAAGGAATTTAGTTATATGCCATAGAAATGTAAGACAGCAAAATTTTATTGGAACAATATTAAAAAATTAGATAAAAAAACATGTACAAAAAATGGAGAAACAATACACAAGAAAACCACTCAATCAAGGTAAGCAGGCTGACAAGTATCATGAAAGCCCATTGAAAAATATTTAAATAATTTGTGGGAAAAACCTCACTTGAAATGTACATAATAGACTTACATTAATCAAAAAAAAAATAGAATTATTTCCGGGTACTCCGGTTTCCTCCCACACTCCAAAAACATACTGATAGGGAATCTAGATTGTGAGCCCCATCGGGGACAGCGACGATAATGTGTGCAAACTGTAAAGCGCTGCGGAATATGTTAGCGCTATATAAAAATAAAGATTATTATTATTATTATTAATTATTCTTACCGTTAATTCGGTTTCTAGGAACCTTCCACGACAGCCATACTGGAGGATGTCTCCCCACCCTAATAGGGGACAGGAACACACAAGAGGTTAAATAACCCTCCCCTTCCTGCACCGCCAGTGTTTTTTCTGTACCTAGTAACATATATAGTTACCACTAAGTGCAGGAATCTTCCAATGAAATCCTCAGATAGGGAGGGAAATTAGTGCTGTCGTGGAAGGTTCCTAGAAACCGAATTAACGGTAAGAATAATTCTATTTTCTCTAGTCACCTTCCACGACAGTCATACTGGAGTAGTACCAACAACTCATTTCTTAGGGAGGGACTACAGCCTGCAGAACTCATCTGCCAAACGATAAGTCACTACTGAATTTTAGTCTACAATGTCTAGTGAATGTATGGATAGATGACCATGTGGCGGCCTTGCATATCTGCTCAATGGATGCATCCCCTATCTCTGTCCACGATGTTGATATTGCACGAGTGAAATGGGCTTTCAGATGTGTAGGAGGTGAGCTGCCCTGTGATGTGTATGCCAGACTAATAGCTTGCTTGATCCATTTAGCAATGGTATTTTTCCCCGCCTTTTTCCCTTTATTCTTTCCGGAAAACTGAATGAATAAATTTTGGTCAAGTCTCCAACTTTCAGTTTGCTGGAGGTAGAAAAGAACCACCCTTCTTACGTCCAGGGTGTGGAAATTTTCTTCCTTTGCATTGGACGGATTTGGGCAGAAAGAAGGTAACACAATGTCTTGTTGTCTATGAAAGTCCGAGACCACTTTTGGCATAAAGGAAGGGTCTACTCTCAAGATGATGCTATCTTCTGTGATAGTTAAATATGGCTCTTGTATTGATAGGGCCTGTATTTCTCCAACACGTCTTGCAGACGTAGCTGCGACCAGGAGCACCGTTTTGAGTGTTAAGTCTTTTAACGTTGTGGATGCCAGTGGTTCGAATGGAGCCTTAGTTAAGCAATTAAGCACCAGATTTAGATCCCAGGGGGGAACTTGACTGCGAAGTCTAGGACGCATTCTGGATGCAGAGATCATGAATCGTTTGATCCATCTATGCCCAGCTAGGTCTTGATCAAAATATGCACTAAGGGCAGACACTTGTACTTTTAGTGTACTGAGAGTGAGACCTAGATTTAGGCCCTTTTGAAGAAACTCTAAGATCTGTGCGATGTTAGGATGGAAGGGATCTGGAGTATCTGGAAAGCACCCTGATGAAAATTTCTTCCACACCTTCCCATAAATGGCATTAGTTACCGGTTTTCTACTTCCCTGTAAAGTTCGTATTACTTCTTCAGAAAGGCCTTTAGCCCTTAGAATCTTGGTTTCAGTAGCCAAGCCACAAGGTTCACTCTGTGCAGATTTGGGTGTCGTAGAGGACCTTGATGTAGGAGGTCGTCTTTCTGAGGTAGGAATACTGGTCCATCCTGAGCCATGTTTATTATGGCTCCGTACCAGCTCCTCCCTGGCCACATGGGAGCCACCAAAATCGTGGTGACCCGCTCCGATCGCACCTTCCGCAATGTTCTTGCTATCATCGGGATTTGTGGGAAAGCGTACGTTAGCTTGAATTTCCAGGGATGGGAGAAGGCATCTACCCCGCACGCTCCGTCGATGGGACTGAGGGAGAAGAATGTTTCCACCTTCGTGTTCTGTCTGCTGGCAAACAGATCCATGTCCGGACTCCCCACCTTGATGTCAGAGACGAAAACACTTCTTGATCCAAGGACCATTCTCCCGGGTAAATATCCTTCCTGCTGAGGAAGTCCGCCTGTATGTTGCCTGATCCTTTTAGGTGGATTGCTGTTATGGACAGTATGTTTTTCTGCCCAGGAAAAAATTTTTGTCGCCACCACCTTTAGATTGGTATATTTCGTGCCTCCTTGATGTCAAAGGTATGCCACCGTAGTTACGTTGTCTGAATAGACCCGTACATGGTGATTTTGAATAAGGGCTGATGCTGCTTTCAGTGCTTCCTCCACTGCTTTTAGTTCCCTCAAATTTGAAGAGCTGGTCCTGATGTTCGGGGGCCATAATCCTTGGAAGTGAGACCCCTCTACTATAGCCCCCAGCCTCTCTGGCTGGCGTCCAATGTTAGTATTTTGAGAGGAAGCTGATCCCAGCTGACCCCTCTTTGGAGGTTTTGACGGTTTAGCCACCACGAGAGGGAGGCTTTCACATGACACGGAAGGGGGATTCTCTTGTTCAGCTTGTGAAATTTTTTCGAACATCTCAGCACGTGCGACTGAAGAGTACAAGTATGGGCTTGCGCCCAGGATACTGCTTGAATGCACACCGTAAAAGATCCCAGGATAGACATGGCTTCTCTTAGGGTTGGTGCTGTCTGGTCCCTGAATTTGGAAACTTTCTGAACAAGATCGTGTTGACGCTCCCTGGGTAGGAAGGATGTTCTTGTCTCTGAATCCAGGATAATACCCAGAAACTTTTTCTTTGATGAGGGATGTAAATCCGACTTTTCTAAATTTGGGATCCAGCCCAGGGACTGTAGGATTTCTAGTGTCTTCCCCACATCTTGTTGTAAGCGAGCTTTGGATGGAGCCACGACCAACAGGACGTCTAGGTATGGAACTATACAAATCCCTTGTTGTCGTATGAAGATCATGGCTTCTGCCATAATCTTCGTAAAGACAAGTGGTGCTGAGGATACTCCGAATGGCAGAACATTGAACTGGTAATGTCTGACACTTTGACCCCGGGACACGCAAACCTGAGGAACTTCCTGTGGTTCATATGAATGGGCACATGGTAGTAGGCATCCCTCAGATCTATTGTGGCCATTACCCAGTTCTGTCCTATGATAGGGATTGCCGACTTGACCGACTCCATCTTGAATCGCCTGTATTTGATTACCCGATTTAAGGGTTTCAAGTTTATAATAACCCTGTGTTTCCCCGAGGGTTTTACTATCACGAACAGGCGCGAGTAGTGTCCCCTGCCCACCTCTTGCTGTGGCACCGGGGATATCACTCTTGCCCGTAATAGAGTCTGTATATCTGCTAGCAGGGATTGTTGTAGATGTGCCTGTAGAGAGGTGATCCTCAGGCATTGGGGGGGGAGGACTCTCGAATTCCAGCCTCAATCCACCGCGAATAGTGTCGAGAACCCATTGGTACGTGGATATGGACTGCCACTGGGCCAGGAAATTAGACCGGAGTAGCGTCATTGTTTGTCTGTGGTATTTTGTTGGTGATGGGCGAGGATATTTCTTCCTTTGCCCCCTTTCGCATAGTTCCATTGGCCCGTTTTACCTTTCCCCCTGAACCCTCTCTGAGAGGACTGCTCTCGGGGGGGGGAGGGGGCGAAAAAAACACTTTTTAGTTTTTTTCTGTTCTGGGAGTGACTTCTTTTTATCTGTCGCTTTTTCTAATATTTCGTCCAGGGCTGGACCAAATACATAGTTACCCTGAAAGGGAATTGCGCAGAGTTTTGATTTTGAAGTAAAGTCCCCTCCCCAAGATTTCAGCCACAGTGTTCTCCTGGCTGAGTTGGAAAGTACTGCCAATTTTGCTGCTACTCGTACGGATTCGGCAGAAGCATCTGCTAAGAATCCCGTTGCTTTTTGTAGTAAAGGGAGCGAATCCAGGATTTCCTCCCTGGAGGTCCCCTGAGTTAAATGGTCCTCCAATGTGCGCAGCCAGCGGAATAGTGATCTTGCTGCACACGTCGCGGCTATATTGCCTTTAAGCATGGTTGTAGAGGTGTCCCATGATTTCCTCAGCAAACTTTCTATTTTGCGATCCATGGGATCTTTGAGCTGGGATGCATCTTCGAAGAGAAGTGCTGTCTTTTTCGTCACCCTGGACACCTGTACATCCACTTTCGGGACCTCCCATATAGAACAATCTCCATCCAAGGGGAAGCGATTTTTTAATTCTGATGGGACCGCAAGTCCTTTCTCAGGTAGGGCCCACTCCTGCATCACTAAAATTCGAATGTTTTCATGAATGGGGAAGCCTTTCTGGTTCTTAGGTTTTAGGCCCCCAAACATCTCATCCTGGATTGAGTTTTCCACTTCCTCCTCCTCTAAACCCATAGTGCCCCTTACCATACTAATTCCCTCATGTCCACCGACGAGAAATAATATTTTTTGTTGTCGGGTTTGGGGGTGGAAGTGGAACCTTCATTTTCCCACATATCCTCTGAGTTAGAGGTATTAATTTCTCCCGAATCAGATTCAGATTCCACTAGCGCCATTTTCCTTTTTAGGGGGTGGAGGCTGTGGTTTCGGGCTCTGGGAAATTGTCGCCATAGACGTTTGTACTTCCTGTCTAATGAGCGTTTTGATACTGTCCATTAATGAGGGTTGCTCTGCTCGCAACACGTCATCTGTGCAGGGTTGACAAAGTTTATTTTTATATGCCGAGGGGAGTCTGGCACCACATACGCATTTGCGGCTGGGTTTCTTTTTAATGTCAGAGACCTTTTCTCCCTGTAATAGAGAGAGAAAGGTATACTAAGTCACCCTATCAGAGTTATCTGGACAGTAATAATCGGGACCTACCCCGCTACTTACAGTAGGGTTAACGCTGCGCTCCGCAGATGCAGGCAGTAAGGGTTTGTCATCGTCCATGGTCAGTCTGTCACATACAGCAATGGCCTTACCTGGACGTACCCAGACCAGGATTAAATAGTCGAGGTCTTCAGCGTTCAGTGCTTCCTCCTCCCCTGGTCCACAGGTGGGGGCAATCTGCTGACGACTGCGATCTCCTGCAGTTGCTCCACCTGCAGCCCTCGGTAAGGCTGCTTCCTCTGGTCAATTCTCCCCCCCCAGATCTTAAGAGGCGGTGAGGGTTCATCGCCGCTTTCGGCGATTTGCAGGCCGCGTGCGTTCCACCTGGAACGCAGTCTAACGCTAACCGGAAGTCCGACGCCGGCTCCGACGTCACTTCCGGTGCGCCTTTACACGCGGTCCCTGGAGCAGCCGCAATGGGGAGGAATACGCTGGGGAGCTCTAGGAGGACCCCGGCAGCACATCACCGCCCCGCTTTACCCCCGAGGAGGCGCAGGAGGGGCGGGAAGAAAGTCCCGAGTCCATACGAAATGGAGACGGGAGCAGCTCTGCAGGAGGAGACCGAAGCCCCAACCTCAGCTGCCCGGCACGTAAGTACGAATTCTGTGCTCCCGTCGCCGGCCACAGCAGCACCATACCTGACCTCTTCATGCCCCCATAAGGGACAGGAAAAAACACTGGCGGTGCAGGAAGGGGAGGGTTATTTAACCTCTTGTGTGTTCCTGTCCCCTATTAGTGCGGGGAGACATCCTCCAGTATGGCTGTCATGGAAGGCGACTAGAGAAAGTTCAATTGGGTTCTAAACATAAAAGAGAAACATCCCCCCCATATATGATATGGTGTCAAAATAGGTCACAAGGTTGAAGTGTATAATAATGTAGGCTCAAGAAAGTATAGCTCAAGTAAGCAAGAGTAAACCGGGGAAATCCAAAGAGCTGACAGCCTAAAAATATATGGTAGATCAAGGTAACCAAGATAAATTATGGAGAGTTTTCCCTACATTACCTTAGGTGGTGGCGGTACCCCAACGCACGTTTCAGTTGTGGCTTTCTTGAGAAAAGCACGAGCAGGGAAGAATGATGAGAAAGGTCTACAGCACCAGTGGCCAGGGAGCAGCACAAATAGTACCCGCTGCTTCCAAGGCGCCGGTACTAATGTAGCACACGGTTGCCACAAGTATTACACACAGGTGCACACCGACGTGTTTTTCCGATACCGGAAATATCAGGACATGTGAAAGAGCCATTAGGTAAATTATTCCAGACCAATTCACTTCCCCCAGATGTTACATTTGTATTATTATTTCCATGAACAAATGTCTTGCATTGGTGTGTTCGTGCTTCTGTGGTGGAAGCGAAGCTAAACTTTGCGATCCTGAAAAACACAGCAAAAACTGTTTTTGACGACGATTCTTTTCTGCCAAGAGTGCAGGTTTTGCCATAGGAAAAAAAAAGCTGAAAAAAGCCTAGTGTGAACTTAGCCTAAAGGTCAATTTGTTTCTTTCTTATACAGTCACGTGACCATAGCCTTAAAGTGATCTGACAACAGTGAAAGTTCACAAAATATTAGGATATGTTGTCTAGGTAAATGTTCAGGAACCAACTCAGACAGTGAAATAAAGTCAGATCCCAGCCAGGTGTAAAATGGTTAAACAGCTTTTTACAGTTTATTCAAATGTGTGAGTAGTAATATGAGCAGAACAAATAAGTATAAACAGCAGAAATAAGAATTCATAATTTCCTTTCCATAACAAAGGCAAACATAAAACATTCTCATAGAAATCACTGGAGAAAGACCAAATTCCTGTTGGACGTCTTGGAAAAGATCTTCAGTTTTTCAAAATGTCTGTACAATTTTACCATAACCACCTCTTCCTGCATCATAATCCTGGCGATACTCATCTCTAACCTGGTAGGAAAAAATAAAGATATATTGTGTTAAAAAAAACACTATTTTAGAAACATAACTATTCATTTCAATTAAAAGACATTTTTCACTTTCTAACAATGAATCTATTGGCTCAGAGACTCCGCTTCTCCACCATGCCCAGATGACTATGCGATCACATGAGGTCCTTAGCGACAGAACATCACACCAGTAAGTTAGCGAGGACATTGACCACATGAGATTACAGGAGAAACTGACGCAAATAGTATGGAAAAAGTCTAAGTTACTTACCGTTAACGGTATTTTTCGAAGTCCATGACAGCACTACAGAGAGAGGGGATCCGCCCCTTAGGAACAGGAAACCTACAGATATAAAAAGGGCGGCACCTCTCCCACACATCAGTTGGATTACAGAGCATAAGAGGACTTATCAAGGTTAAATGGTATACAGCAAAAAAAAAATTTTATGCATCACACAGTAACATTAATCAATTGTTTATTACATGTGGACTATATAAGAGGAAGAAGTGCACATAGAACACAGGTGGAAATGTAAGGGTGCTGTCATGGACTTCGAAAAATACTGTTAACGGTAAGTAACTTAGACTTTATTCGAACGTCCATGACAGAGAGAATTACAGAGAGTAATAACTACTTAGGGAGGGACTACTGCCTGCAGCACCCTTAGTCCGAAAGAAAGGTCTGAGGAAGCACCCAAATCTAATCTATAATGAGTGTAAAACGTGTCTGGAGAAGACCACGTAGCTGCCTTACATATCTGGTCAATCGAGACTTCTGCCCTCTCTGCCCATGAAGTCGCCACAGCTCGGGTGGAATGCGCCCTTAGCCTCTCAGGTGCCGGCTTGCCCCTCGAGGTGTATGCCAGAGAAATTGCTTCCCTAATCCATCTGGCCAATGAGCTCTTCGTTAATCTACGGCCTTTGTTAATTCCTTGAAAAGAGACAAACAATGCATTGTCCCTTTTCCAGGGATCAGTGACTGCCAAATATTGCAGTAGACATCTTCTAACATCTAAAGTATGGAGTTTTATCTCTTTTTGATTAGATGGATTAGGGATGAACGAAGGAAGAACAATTTCCTGTGTTCTGTGGAAAGCGGAAGACACCTTAGGTAGGTATGCCGGATCCGGTCTAAGAATTATCCTGTCATTCAGGACCTGAGTGTAAGGAGACAATCTAGATAGTGCCTGGATGTCACTTACCCACCTAGCCGAGGTTAATGCTACCAGGAAAGCGGTTTTAAGGGAAAGAATTTTTATTGATGCTGCTGATATAGGTTCAAAAGGGGGCTCTGTTAAAGCAGTAAGAACAAGGTTCAAGTCCCATGGCATGATTCTCACCTTTACTATGGGTCTCGACCTACCCGCAGCTTTAATGAATCTACTGACCCAGTAATTATTTGCGATGTTGCAACTGAAGAGTGCCCCCAAAGCTGAAACTTGCACCTTAAGGGTGCTTGTGGAGAGACCTAAGTCCAGACCCTTTTGTAGGAATTCTAGAATCTGGGTTATCGGTGTTGGGTCCCTTGCTACCACCCCTGAGCTCTGGAGAAATTTCTTCCAAGTCCTAGCGTAGATTCTAGTTGTAACCTCTTTTCTGCTTTTAAGGAGAGTATTAATTACATTAGCAGAAAACCCCTTATCTCTCAGCAGCGACCGTTCAAAATCCACGCCGTCAGGTGGAGGCCCGCCACTCGAGGATGGTAGACTGGACCCTGGGAGAGCAGATCGGGAATATCCGGCAGGACCCACGGGTCGGCTATCGACATGTTTCTGAGACATGAAAACCATGCCCTCCTGGGCCAAAAAGGAGCGACTACTATTATCCTTGCCCTGTCCTTCCTGACCTTCCTCAATACTAGGGGGAGTAAGGACAGGGGAGGGAAGGCGTAGGCTAGATTGAAATCCCACTGTAATAGAAGAGCGTCCACTGCCAGAGGGCGTTCTTTGGGATTCAGAGAGCAGAACTGTCTCACTTTCCTGTTGCTTTTGGTAGCAAAGAGATCTACCTCTGGTTGATGTAAGCGACTGTGACCCGATTGTCGGAGAGCACTCGAACGTGGTGACCCTGTAGATAGAGAAGGAGCTTTTTAATTGCTAGCTCTACCGCCGCTAACTCCTTCATATTAGAAGACATTTGAATTTGATCCTGCTCCCATAAGCCCTGAACCATAACTTCCCCCATATGAGCCCCCCACCCAGAGGGGCTAGCATCTGTTGTGACTATTTGGGATATCTCATATTCCCAGGGAACCCCCTTAGACAGGTTTGTCTCATTCTTCCACCAATCCAGGGATCTTATAGCAGGCTGGGACAAGGATAGCTGGCCTTCCAGGTAACCACCTAGCAAATTTTGATACAGCAAGACCTCAGCTTGCAGCGCCCTTGTGTGAAATTGAGCCCACCGAACCGCGGGAATGCAGGACGAGAGGGAGCCCAAAAGAGACATGGCCTTCCTAAGCGACATGGAGGGGTTTTTGGAAGCGTTTAGGACCTGGTACCGTAAGCGAATTAACTTGTCTGACGGTAAACTACAGTTCTGATTCTGTGAATCCAGAATTAGCCCTAGAAACTGCTGAACCCTCATCGGATTCAAACGAGACTTTTTGGTATTTATTAGCCATCCCAGCCGCTCTAAGGTAGATATTGCTCTTTGCAGTTGCTCTAGGCAATGCTCTGCCGTCTTTCCAATGATAAGAAAATCGTCGAGGTAGGGGACTATGAGCATATTTGATTCACGTAAGTGGGCCATGACCTCCGACATAACCTTAGTGAACACTCGTGGGGCAACCGCCAAGCCAAAAGGAAGGGCGCTATATTGAAAATGTCGCAGCGATTCCCCCATCTGGATTGCTACTCTGAGGAAACGCTGATGCTCCATATGGATCGGTATGTGGTAATAAGCGTCTTTCAGATCTAACACCACCATAAAGCAATTTTCAAACAGAAGCTTTATTGCTGAGCTGACCGTTTCCATTTTAAATGGGTGAATAATCAGGAACTTATTGAGGGCTTTCAAATTAATAATTGTTCTAAAAGACCCGTCCGGTTTACGGATCAAAAACAGAGGGGAGTAAAACCCCTTACCCCGCTCTGCTTCTGGCACCTCCACTAAGACTTTCTTAGAGCAAAGCTCCTGAACCTCTAACTCTAGAGCGGCCTGCTCCGATGGGGATGACCTGAGTGGGGTAATTTTAAAGTTATCCCAAGGTACCGAGGAGAATTCTAACCGCAGCCCTGTAGCTATGATGTTAAGGATCCAGCTACTGCTTGAGATTTTCGACCAGGCCGGGTAGAAGGCCCTCAATCTGCCTCCTACCGGCATTGCTAGTCATTGCGAGGGTTTTTTTGTTTCTCTAGGTGGACCCCTAAACATAAACCCTGTACCTCTTCGCCTCTTTTCATCCCATTTGGCTCGTTCCCTGGACGACCTTCTGTAGCTGAACCTCCTTCTGCTGAAAGGTCTTTTATAGGAAGGGGTTGTTAGACTGGGAAACTTTTCTAAAAGTTCGTCCAGGACCGGGCCAAAAAGATATTCGCCGTCACACGGAATGGAGCAGAGGCGAGATCTGGCTTGAATATCGCCCGGCCAACATTTCAGCCATAATGCCCTTCGTGCTGCATTAGACAGCCCTGCCGCTCTGGCAGCCATTCTTACTGAGTCCGCTGAGGAATCAGCCAGGAAAGCCGCCGCGTTCTGAATTATCGGCAAGGTCTTCCGAATTGACCCCCTGGAGGTTCCATCTGCTAACTGGGATGCTAACTGGTCTAGCCAGACCATCAATGACCTGGCTGCACAAGTGGCTGCAACCGCCGGTCTCAGGGCACCTGCCGACATCTCCCATGTGCCTTTCAAGAAGGAGTCTGCCTTCTTGTCTAGTGGATCTTTCAAAGACCCCATATCATCGAATGGGATGGAGGATTTTTTAGAAGCCTTCGCCACTGCTGCATCCAGCTTCGGGGCCTTATCCCATATACCTGTCAAGGGATATCTTCGCTTAAACGCTTGGGGTAATGAGCCTCTTTTTTCAGGCTTCTTCCACTCTCTGTCTATAAGGCCTTGGATGCTACTGTTTAGTGGAAAGGATCTCCGTTTTTTTGGATCTAGACCACCGAACATCAGATCCTGTACTGAGAGCTCTGGTTTCGCCTCTTCTACCCCCATGGTGGACCTAACTGATTTGACAAATTTGTCCATCTGGTCCAAGGGAAAACAAAAACGGGTAGCGTCTTCCATAGAAGACGAGGAGGAAGCCGAAGAGGAAGTCGAGGAGGGTCCTGACACAACTTCATCCCTGTCATGGGCGGCAGGTGAATCTGAATCAGATAAAACTGGTACAGTTCTACGCCTGGAAGATTCTCCGTGTCTTGAGGACGCTTTCAACTCTGCTCTTATTATCTCCTTCAGGCTTTCGGTGAAATCTGGAGTCTCCTCCGCTATCGTCTGTTGCATGAATGGCTGGCACAACCTTTTAGGGCAAGCGTCAGGCAGAGGGCACAAAAGGCACATTCCCTGTGCTTGCTTTTCACCGAACACTTCTTCCCCTAGTAACAGACACAGAATGGGGGAAAACTGCATTACTGGGTATTCTAAGTCTGACGATCTCTTACCCAGATTATACAGCAGTAGGTACCGGATCACGGGGAGGGGCCTTTTTCCCAGCTGCGGAACTTCTGCGGCTGGTGCTCCTGGCCATTGAAGAGGAGCGCTCTGTCTGCTGCTGCTGGCTCTCCTGTTGCACCGAGGGAGCTTCTGCAGTGTCCATCGCGAAAAATGGGGCAGAAGCGCTTTACCTCTTTCCTAGGCTCCTTATATCCTCCCCCGGATATCCGAGTCAGCAGGTCTGGCCAGGGGTCCACCCCCTCCTACTCTCCGCTCCACGGCCCCCCCGCACCTCCCTGCCGTCCCCACAGCAGGCGCCGTCTGATGATGCAGCCGCCAAAAATTTCAAAAAAGCTGGCCGGCGTCTCACTTCCGGTTCCAGCGGTGGAGACTCCGGCCATTTTCCCCCGCGCTCCTACAGACCCAGCCGTACCGATGGAGGTGAGTATAGTCTCCCGCCGCATCGCCCCTCCAGCCGGGACACGAGCGGAGATCTCCACAAAACCCAGCCGCGCTGCTGCAGAAGCGGCGCGCGGCTAAACTTTCAAAAACCCCGCCGCGCCGTCCATAGTAGTGACGCGCGGCGGGAAATTCAAAACCGCCCCGTCCATAGCAGTGACGCGAGGCGGGAAATTCAAAAACCCCCCCCGCGCTGCCCATAGCAGAGACGCGGCGGGAAATTCAAAAAACCCCCGCCGCGCCGTTCATAGCAGTGACGCGGCGGGAAATTCAAATTTAAAAAAATATATATATATATATTTTTTTTTATTAAAAACCACAGCTGCACCACCTTAAGAGGCCCCTACCATGACAGGACCACAGGAGAGGACAGGGAGAAGGCATCGGGACCAGGGAGAGGGGGGGAAATACTTACCTACCGGCGCTGGCTGAAAGACAGGGATCCTCTGGATACTGCTCCACCTGCTCCGCACACTGTCGTGTAATCCTACCCGGACCCACCGTGGCGCTTCCAGGGGCTCCGCACCGGCCGAGGTAGGAGATCCCCCCCGCTACCTGGGTCGACCGGCCGGCCTGGGTCCTCCTGAAGATCTTCATCTGTAGGAAACCCGTCCTTTAGGAACAGGAAACCAACTGATGCGTGGGAGAGGTGCCGCCCTTTTATATCTGTAGGTTTCCTGTTCCTAAGGGGCGGATCCCCTCTCTCTGTAGTGCTGTCATGGACGTTCGAATAATGGTATTTTTTCTGTGCCAATAACATCAATTTTTTTTAAAAAAAGCACAAAACTACTGTGAGACAGTGAAGGAATATGTGTTGAATGGGGTGTACATTTCACCTAGGTATAAGGGAAATGTGTGGCTTTGTAAACCTAGTGGTAGAGAAAGGTCACTACACCTCACATTCAGCCCACACTGGCAGCTCAGGCCTGAAGCCGTTCAGCTGTTAATTAGGAGACCAGAAGTAGGTGTCTGCAAACACAATCAGGGAGCTGGCTTAGTCTGGACACAGGAAGGTGTCCCGGCACAAGAAGCAGTCTCCAGGAGTGGAGCTGGCTTAGTCTGGACACAGGAGGGTGTCCCGGCACAAGAAGCAGTCTCCAAGAGTGGAGCTGGCTTAGTCTGGACACAGGAAGGTGTCCCGGCACAAGAAGCAGTCTCCAGGAGTTTGAGCTATCTCAGTCTGGGTGCAGGAAGTACCCCGGCCACAGGAGTAGTCTCAGTGAGAATCCGTGCGAATAGCGGCTGAATAGGAGTGGATCTCTCTCAAGTCTGGACGCTGAAGGGGCCTTCAGACACAAGGAGGAGTATCTGTGAAACTCCATACTGGTAACATATATCATATGTGTTGTTTTGGGCACAGACTGGTAGAGTCTGGACCCGGATAAATAGGGAAATCGATCTATGTGTAATTAGTGGCTAGACAAGCCTAGGTTTTCTGTTTATGCTTTATTTTTATCTGTTTGCTGTGGACTTTAATAAAGCTGGTTGCGGCCAGTTTTACACCAGAACTGCTGTCTGAATGAACTGTTTTCGTGCCATTCTGTCTACCCAGACACCGATCCTAGAGCTATATCCCCTGGAAATGTCACAATTGGTGGAGAATGCTGGGGCAGCGCAGTGGCTGATACAAATGGTGCTGGAATGTGCATGCAGCACGGTGGCTTAGAGACAGCAATAAAGGTGAAATCTGTTGAAATAGCAGCAGAGAAAAAAAAAAGTGTGTCAAGAGAAACGTCTGTTTGGAGCAGTCTTAGAGACAGGAGCCCTAATAGACTTTGCAAAGAAAAAAAAAAAAAAGTGTCTGCACAGCAGAGCTGAAATTTTCTGTGGAAAAGACTGTGGAGTGTGTATGTCTTGAGTGAAGACTGCCGTTGTTAAGACAGAGAAGTCTGACAGCATGGATGACAGCATGGAGGCGCTGTTTGAACAAATGGCGCAAGTTAATGTGCAACATAAGACTGCCGTGGTTGAGACAGATAAGTCCGGCAGTATGAAGGAGCTCATTGAGTACCTGGTACAGGCCCAGCGAAGCATGCAGCAGAGCATGCAACACCAGCAGTGCATGCAGCAGTACCAGCAGCAACTCCTGCAGCAGCAGCAGGAGAATAACCGGTTGTTGGAGCAGTTTGCAGCTCTCAGCACCTTGTCCCAGAGTAATGTTGTGAAGGCACCTCCCTTGTCCGCTGTAAAGAAGGCGGTAAGACGGTCCCTGGAAAAGATGACACCTCGTGATGATGTGGAGGAATATCTTACTAAGTTTGAGGGACTGGCAGAGAAGGAGAATCTGCCCCTATCTGAATGGGCCATGATGATCGCACTCTATCTGATTGGAGTGCCCAGGTGGCCTATGCTGACCTGAGCGAGCAGGACAGCCAAGACTATGCCAAGCTGAAAGCGGGGATTCGTACCCGGCTGGGTGTTACGGTGACAGCCCGTGCCAGGGGAGTTCATGACTGGAGATACAGTTGGGAGTCTGCAGTCAGCAGGCCTGATTATAGAGTTGAAAAGGTGATAGTGAACCGCTACACCCGAGCATGTCCTCCTGAGGTACAGCCGTCTGAGAGGTCGTCACTTCAGAGTTCCCGGACGCCGAACTCTCCCGGTAAGAGCGTTCCAGCTGTTGGGGACATGGGGTATGCTGATAAGCGGGTTCAGGCTGTAGGGGACATATGGGAGGGTGATTGTGGTGGACAGTGTTGGAGATGTCGTGAAATTGCTGCCGGCTGTTCACTAGAGGGGGAGCCTATGTGCCGTGATGTTGGCAGGTCCCTCTCTCCCTGCGCAGAACCTGTGTGTGTGTCTACCTCAGCCGAAGAGACTGGACCACAGGTGTCCCCAGTGGTTGTAAATGACTGCCCAGCACAGGCCCTCTTGGACTCAGAGAGTCCAGTGACTTCCGTATGTGACAGCCTGATTGATAGGGACTTCATCACTGATAAGCACCTGAGTGTGGTGTGCGACCATGGAGACACCAAAGTCTACCCAGAGACTGTCGTTGACTTGATCCCCAAACGCGGGGAGGTTTCATGTGAAGTGGGGGTAGTGAAGAACCTGGTGCAACCCGTCATATTGGGTAATGACTTTCCCCAGTCTAAGGATCTCTGGGGGAAAAATGTTTCTGATGGACAGTGTGATGAAGCTCCTACTGAGGGTGCGCAGTCCCAAGGGGCGGAACACGGTGCTAGTGGGTCGTTAAACTTATGTGATAATGATGATGATAATGATGACCATGATGATGATGCTGATAGTGATAATGATCATGATAGTGATGATAATACTGATCATAGTCATGATAATGATGTTGATAATAATGATGACTGTGATAGTGATGAAATTCCTTTGCAGGTGATGTTGGGAGACGAGGATGGTGGTTCTCGGGAACCGAGTGTCCCTGACTTGCCTGTGTCCTGTGACAATTTTGGGAGTGAGCAGTGGCGAGACCCCACTCTTAGGACGGCACAGGAAAATATGATTGTTCTAAATGAGGTTTCCCAGGAGCCTGGCTCTGAGGAGAGGTTTCCTCATGCTGCCATGGACAATAGCCTATTGTATAGGGACACTGAAGTCCAGGGAGAGGTCGTGAGTCAGCTCCTAGTACCTGAGCTATATAGAGGTATAGTGCTGGGGTTGTCACATGGTCACGTGCTTGAGGGACCAGATGGTGAAGTTAGTGTTGTGGATGACATGTTAACTAAGGTTCCAGATCAGGATGTGAATGAAAATGAATTGTATAACCCTGACAGTGGGCAGGATATGAATGAAAATGAATTGTATAACCCTGACAGTGAGCAGGATATGAATGAAAATGAATTGTATAACCCTGACAGTGAGCAGGATGTGAATGAAAATGAATTGTATAACCCTGACGGTGAGCCAGATGTGGCTGAGAGAAGAGGGTCAGATAGTGATAGTGAATCATCTGATGACCATAAAGCAACCAGTGCAAATGAGGAAGGCATGGTAGCACAGGAGGTACGTGAATTTCTGAGGAAGAGTCAGCAGAAGTGTTCTGATGTGCCGGGTCGTACTTCTCTGGCCAGGCACTATATCGAAACTGAGCCCGGCCCTAAGGTCAAGATGAAACCGTGCAGAATACCCGAGGCCCGCAGAGAGCATAGGCCTGGGAGGGTACAGGGTAGTGCGGATGCTTCAGATGAAGAGAAAGTTGATGTTGGCAATGACAGTGGTGAGGATGAAGCTGATGAGGGCCATGAGTGGTCCAGAGTTCACTGTCTCTGTTGGATTGTTGACCAGCCCTCCGGTCTGGATGACCAGCCCTCCGGTCTGGAGAAGAGGGAGGGGATATGTGAGACAGTGAAGGAATATGTGTTGAATGGGGTGTACATTTCACCTAGGTATAAGGGAAATGTGTGGCTTTGTAAACCTAGTGGTAGAGAAAGGTCACTACACCTCACATTCAGCCCACACTGGCAGCTCAGGCCTGAAGCCGTTCAGCTGTTAATTAGGAGACCAGAAGTAGGTGTCTGCAAACACAATCAGGGAGCTGGCTTAGTCTGCAGACACAGGAAGGTGTGGCTGTCTGGACAGGAGTGCCGACAAGAAGCAGTCTCCAGGAGTGGAGCTGGCTTAGTCTGGACACAGGAGGGTGTCCCGGCACAAGAAGCAGTCTCCAAGAGTGGAGCTGGCTTAGTCTGGACACAGGAAGGTGTCCCGGCACAAGAAGCAGTCTCCAGGAGTGGGAGCTGGCTTAGTCTGGACACAGGAAGGTGTCCCGGCACAAGAAGCAGTCTCCAGGAGTTTGAGCTATCTCAGTCTGGGTGCAGGAAGTACCCGGCCACAGGAGTAGTCTCAGTGAGAATCCGTGCGAATAGCGGCTGAATAGGAGTGGATCTCTCTCAAGTCTGGACGCTGAAGGGGCCTTCAGACACAAGGAGGAGTATCTGTGAAACTCCATACTGGTAACATATATCATATGTGTTGTTTTGGGCACAGACTGGTAGAGTCTGGACCCGGATAGATAGGGAAATCGATCTATGTGTAATTAGTGGCTAGACAAGCCTAGGTTTTCTGTTTATGCTTTATTTTTATCTGTTTGCTGTGGACTTTAATAAAGCTGGTTGCGGCCAGTTTTACACCAGAACTGCTGTCTGAATGAACTGTTTTCGTGCCATTCTGTCTACCCAGACAGCGATCCTAGAGCTATATCCCCTGGAAAGGTCACACTACTTTAAAGGAATAGTCATCTCACCTGACCACCCGATTTCCCACGTCCATACTGTCTACCTTCTTTAAATCCTGCATCCCAGTCTGTTCTGATGATTCTATCATCTAGACGAGTACCATTAATGAACCTCATGGCTTGTTCTCCATCTGCCCTAGTGTAGTATCTGAACACAGAGTTAAGGTTTAAAGTTTTCAGATCTCCTGAAATAATCAAGACTGAACACTAGATTTTGTGTTAAGAGCAATACAAATGGTTATTGTTTACTAAAGTCCCATATTTTAGTTGTTGGATGATCCAGCATGGCCTAAAAAAGACTAAGGACATGTCCAGACACAGCATTTTGTTCTGCAATAAAACTCAGTGGTGATCGGAAAAAATTGCTGTGTACATTATGCACATTTTTTCCCATTAATTTAGTTGAAAAACACTACAATAAAATCTGAAAGAATTGATATGCTGCAGTTTTAAGAAGCTCAGCAGGTCAAAAATCCACCAAGCAGCTGCATTTTGCTTTGTTAGTACTGTAACAGCATTTTTTCCTGATCTGCAGTACAGCACCTTTCAATGTTTACATCTGTCCAACAGAGCTCATAACAGTCATATCTGCAAACCCCTTTAACCCCTTAACGACCGCCGATACGCCTTTTCACGGCGGTCATTAAGGGTACTTAAACCACAGCGCCGTTAATTAACGGCGCTGTGGAAAAAGTGAATAGCGCCCCCAGAGGTGCATTTTCTTCGGGGTCTCGGCTACCGAGACCCCAGAGACCATGAATCGGGTCGGTATTCACCGATCCCAGTGTTGCGATCGCCGCTATACAGCATAACGGCGACCGCAAAAAAAAAAAAAAAGATTTCTCTCCCCTCTGATGTGATCGCACATCAGAGGGGAGAGAATTAGGGTCCCCAGGTCCCCCGAAACACCCCCTGTACCTGCCGGTGTCGTCCGGCAGGTCCCCTGTCTTCTTCCTGTAAAAAGAAAATGGCGGGCGCATGCGCAGTGCGGCAGATTCAAAATTTTTTTCATTCATTCTCCAGAAAGTAGATTTTGATCACTGTGATAAACTATCACAGTGATCAAAATAAAAAAAACAGTAAATAAACCCCCCCTATATCACCCCCTTAGTTAGGGACATATAATAAAATATAGAAATTATATTTATTTTCATTTTTCCGTTAGGGTTATAATTAGGATTAGGGTTATAATTAGGGTTAGGGTTATAATTAGGGTTAGGGTTATAATCAGGGTTAGGGTTGGTTCATACTGCGTTATGGCAGTCCGTTAGACAGACTGCGTTACACCGTGGTATAACGCGGTGTAACGCAGTCCGTTAACGCTGCCATTCACCCCCATTTGAGGGCGCATCGCGACGCATGCCGTAAAGCGGCATGCGTTCGCGACGTGCCATCATTCAGTGACGGAGCCTCGGACGCGGGTTGCAGCGTCTGGGCTCCGTCACCGCAGATGAATCATCTGCTGATTCCTCTGCGCTAACGGGTATAGCATAACGCGACCGCGTTATGCTATACCGTTACCAGCCCGTCAATGCTATGTGTTGAACGGGCTGGTAAAACGCAAAATGAACTTAGCCTTAGGGTTATAATTAGGGTTAGAGTTACAATTAGAGTTAGGGTTACAATTAGGGTTGGGATTTAGGTTAGGATTAGGGGTGTGTTGGGGTTAGGGTTGGAGCTAGAATTGAGGGGTTTCCACTATTTAGGCACATCAGGGGGTCTCCAAACACGACGTGGCGTTCAAAAAGTCAAATGGCGCTCCCTCCCTTCCGAGCCCTGCCGTGCGCCCAAACAGTGGTTTACCCCAACATATGGGGTATCAGCGTACTCAGGACAAATTGCAAACCAATTTTGGGGTTCTAATTTCTCCTGTTACCCTTGGGAAAATAAAAAATAGCTGGCTAAAAAAAATCATTTTTGAGGAAAAAAATTATTTTTTATTTTCACGGCTCTGCGTTAATAAATTTCTGTGAAGCACTTGGGGTTCAAAGTGCTCACCACACATCTAGATAAGCTCCTTGGGGGGTCTAGTTTCCAAAATGGTGTCACTTGCAGGGGGTTTCTACTGTTTAGGCACATCAAGGGCTCTGCAAACACATGACGCCCGCAGAACATTCCATCAAAGTCTGCATTACAAAATGGCGCTCCTTCCCTTCCAAGCACTCCCATGCGCCCAAACAGTGGTTTCACCCCACATATGGGGTATCAGCGTACTCAGGAAAAATTGCACAACTTTTGGGGTCCAATTTCTCCTGTTACCCTTGGGAAAATAAAAAAATAGCGGGCTAAAGAATCATTTTTGAGGAAAAAACTGATTTTTTATTTTCACGGCTCTACGTTTATAAATTTCTGTGAAGCACTTGGGGGTTCAAAGTGCTCACCACACATCTAGATAAGTTCCTTAAGGGGGTCCAGTTTCCAAAATGGTGTCATTTGTGGGGGGTTTCCACTGTTTAGGCGTATCAGGGGCTCTCCAAACGCGACATGGCATCCAATTTCAATTCCAGCCAATTTTGGTTTGAAAAAGTCAAACGGCGCTCCTTCCCTTCCAAGCCCTGCCATGCGCCCAAACAGTGGTCCCCCCCCACATATGGGGTATCACCGTACTCAGGACAAATTGGACAACAACTTTTGTGGTCTAATTTCTCCTGTTACCCTTGGGAAAATAAAAAATTGGGGACTAAACGATCAGGTTTGTGGAAAAAAAATATGATTTTTTTTATTTTCACGCCCGGGCGTTATAAACTTCTGTGAAGCACTTGGGGGTTCAAAGTGCTCACCACACATCTATATAAGTTCCTTAGGGGGTCTAGTTTCCAAAATGGGGTCACCTGTGGGGGGTTTCCACTGTTTAGACACATCAGGGCCTCTACAAACACGACATGACGTCCAGCCAATTCTGCGTTGAAAAAGTCAAACGGCGCTCCTTCCCTTCCAAGCTCTGCCATGCACCCAAACAGTGGTTTACCCCCACATATGGAGTATCAGCATGCTCAGGACAAATTGCATAAAAACTTTTGGGGTCTTGTTACCCGTGGGAAAATAAAAATTGGGGTGAAAAGATTGTTTTTGTGGAAAAAATATGATTTTTTATTTTCACTATTCTATGTTATAAACTTCTGTGAAGCACTTGGAGGTTCAAAGTGCTCACCACACATCTAGATAAGTTCCTTAGGGGGTCTAGTTTCCAAAATGGGGTCACTTGTGATGGGTTTCCACTGTTTAGACACATCAGGGCCTCTACAAACGCGACATGGCGTCCAGCCAATTCTGCGTTGAAAAAGTCAAATGACGCTCCTTCCCTTGCGACCTCTGCAGTGCGCCCAAAAAGTGGTTTACCGCCACATATGGGGTATCGGCGTATTCAGGAGAAATTGCACAACAAATTTTGTGGTTCATTTTTTCTTTTAACAGTTGTGAAAATAAAAAAAATTGGTTCCGAAGTGAAGTTTTTGCAAAAAAGTTAAATGTTAATTTTTTCCTTCCACATTGCTTCAGTTCCTGTGAAGCACGTAAAGGGTTAATAAACTTATTGAATGTGGTTTTGAGCACCTCGAGGGGTGCAGTTTTTAGAATGGTGTCACTTTAGGGTATTTTCTATCGTATAGATCCCTCAAAGTGACTTCAAATGTGATGTGGTCCCTAAAAAAAAAAAAGTGGTGTTGTAAAAATGAGAAATCGCTGGTCAACTTTTAACCCTTCGTAACAAAAAAAAATTTTTCCCAAAATTGTGCTGATGTAAAGTAGACATGTGGGAAATGTTATTTATTAAGAAATTTGTGTGACATATCTCTGCATAAAAATTTAAAGTTTGAAAATTGTTAATTTTCAAAATTTGCCATATTTCCGTTTTTTTCATAAATAAACACAAGTCATATCAAAGAAATTTTACCACTAACGTGAAGTACAATATGTCACGAAAAAACAGTCTCAGAATCAGCTGGATTCGTTAAAGCGTTCCAGAGTTATAACCTCATAAATTGACAGTGGTCAGAATTGTAAAAATTGGCCGGGTCATTAAGCTGCAAAATGGCTCTGTCACTAAGGGGTTAAACCCTTCCCGACCTATGATGCCTACGTAGGCGTCATGAAAACTTGTGCCATTACGACCTGTGACACTTACGTAGGAGTCATGGTATAAATCGCGTTCCTGCGGGTCGGGTGACCGGGGTCACCTGACCCTCAGGCACAGGAGGCTTTATGCTTCACTCCATGGCTACAATCGCTCTGATTGCCTGTTGAAAGTGATTCTCTGGTCTAACAGAATAAAAATTCAAAATTTGAAAATTGTTAAATTTTCAAAATTTTCGCCAAATTTCCAATTTTTTCACAAATAAACGCAAATATTATTGACCTTTAATTACCACTAACATGAAGCCCAATATGTCACGAAAAAATCTCAGAATCGCTAGGATCCATTGAAGCATTCCTGAGTTATTACCTCATAAAGGGACACTGGTCAGAATTGCAAGAAATGGCAAGGTCTTTAAAGTCAAAATAGACTGGGTCATGAAGGGGTTAACCCCCGGAGGTACATTGGGTACAGAAAGTATTCATACCCCTTTAAATTTTTCTTTGTTTCATTGCATCTGTGGAACTCAGCCACAGTGATATTGGGATTCTTCTTTACCTCTCTCACCAAGGCTCTTCTCCCACGATTGCTCAGTTTGGCTGGACGGCCAGGTCTAGGAAGACTTCTGGTGGTCCCAAACGTCTTCCATTTAAGGATTATGGAGGCCACTGTGCTCTTAGGAACCTTGAGTACTGCAGAAATTCTTTTGTAACCTTGGCCAGATATGTGCCTTTCCACAATTCTGTCTCTGAGCTCCTTGGCCAGTTCCTTTGACCTCATGATTCTCATTTGGTCTGACATGCACTGTGAGCTGTGTGGTCTTTTATAGACAGGTGTGTGCCTTTCCAAATCAAGTCCTATCACTTTAATTAAACACAACTGGACTCCAATGAAGGAGTAGAACCATCTCAAAGTGTACATTGCAGAGTGTACATTAATGAGAAAAAAATAAACTTTTTTGAATTTACCAAATGGCTGCAATGAAACAGAACGAAAAATTTAAAGGGGTCTGAATACTTTCCGTACCCACTGTATTTTTTGTTTTTTCGCTCCATTTCTTCCCAGAGACATAACTTTTTTTATTTTTCAATATGGCCATGTGAGGGCTTGATTTTTGCAGGACAAGTTGTATTTTTGAATGACACCATTGGTTTTACCATGTCGTGTACTATAAAACGGGAAAAAAAATTCCAAGTGCAGTGAAATTGCAAAAAAGTGCAATCCACACTGGTTTTTTGTTGGGCTTTTTTTTTTACTAGGTTCACTAAATGCTAACACTGACCTGCCATTATGATTCTCCAGGTCATTACGAGTTCATAGACAACAAACATGTCTACGTATTTTTTTTATCTAAGTGGTGGAAAAAAAATCCAAACTTTGTTAAAAAAAATGCGCCATTTTCCGAGACCGGTAGCGTCTCTATTTTTCGTGATCTCGGGTCGGGTGAGGACTTATTTTTAGCGTGCTCAGCTGATGTTTTTAGTGATACCCTTTTGGTGCAGATACGATCTTTTGATCGCCCGTTATTGCATTTTAAAGCAATGTCGCAGCGACCAAAAAAACGTAACTGGCGTTTTGAATTTTTTCTCATTACGACGTTTAGCGATCAGGTTAATCCTTTTTTTTTTTTTTATTGATAGATCGGGCGATACCCAATATGTGTATGGTTGATTTTATTTTTATTGTTTTATTTTGAATAGGGCGAAAGGGGGGTGATTTAAACTTATATTTTTAAAAACATTTTTTTCACTTTTGGCATGCTTTAATAGTCTCCATGGGAGACTAGAAGCTGCCACTACCCGAATTACTCACTTTCTGTGAGCACCGACCACAGCAAGCCGGCACTGACAACCATAGAGGTCTCCAAGAGACCTTGGTTGTCATGCAGATACACAGGTGACACACGATCATGTGATGCGGGTCACCGATGCGTGTATTTCCGGCACGATTGCTGTCAGCGGCATTTAACTAGTTAATAGCTGCGAGTGGATCATGATTCCACCTGCAGGTATTGCAGCACGTCAGATGACATGTCCCGGGAAAGATGTGGGCTCACCGCCAGAGCCCACATCAAAGGGAGGGAGTCCGACATCGGCGTACTATTACGCCCGATGTCGGAAAGGGGTTAAGAATTGACTAGCAGAATCCTTCTAAGCTCTATGTTGAAACACGAGGTCAATTTTGTCTGCAGGACTCTTGAGTCACTGCAAAGTCCCGGGCAATGGGAGAGGGAGCAACTGGGTCAGGAGTAGGGATGATCGAATAGCTTCAGATAAGTCCTTAGCCGAATAGCTACAGCGCTTACCGAATAGCTGCATGGGGAACCTGGAGCGCTTCCAATTATCAGCTGTTCAGCGCTGCAACTGCATGTGTCGTGGCCATGTGACAGTCAACACATGCATGGACAGCCTGCTTGTGACTGTCACACAGCCGTGGCGGCGAACAGCTGATTATCGGGAGCGCTCCAGGTATCCGGGCTCCCACAGCAGCTACTCGGTAAGCGCAATGGATATTCGGATGAGTTATCCAAAACTATTCCCTCATCCCTAGTCGGGAGTTGAAGAGAGGAATGATAAATGCAGGGATAAGAGACCTTCTGTTTCTACATAAAGAAGAATCAGCTGGGTAGAAATACAAAATGAGCAATTGTAAGTGCACAGTGCTGTATAATATGATAGGCAGAGGAGTGTTTCTTTGAAAACTTCAAACTTCTGATTCAAAGGATACTCTACAAAGCAGAACCCACACGCCGTCTTCTTAACCTTATCGAGGCCCATGACGATTTTCTTCACATCTCCGCTTTTACTGAATAATTCGTAGATTTGCTCTTCTGTGGTGTAAAATGACAGATTTCCAACATACAAAGTGCAGCTCTGCTTCAGGAGCCTCTCCTGATCGTCTCTGTTACCCTGGGGAGAGAGGGGAACACAAAACCATGGCGATAAAACAAAGTTCTAACTGGATGGATGTGAAGATTCCAGGGAGAAGATCTCGCTCACATGAAGCCATGAGCTCAGCGGCTCCTACCGTGCGCAGAGCAGCCTCCCTGGGGGCGCACACCTGCCCTCTGTGGGAACACTACACTAGTGCACAAGGGCCAGCACGAGGCCTCCGGGCTCACTGTACCGGGGCCCCCTGCCGTGCACCCTCACACATGACCGGGCCGGAGCAGTGGACACTCACCTTGAAGTGCTGGTCCCGGTACAGGCTCAGCTCCACGTACGAATCACTCTTCAAGGCGCTGAACATTGTTGTTACTGCCTACTGCACCTTCCACCAACAAGCCCGCAAATACGGCAGCCGCCAAGCGACACTGGTTTAGCGACACTCATGAACCAATCAGAAGACACCGTGAAGAAGCATTTCCGGGTGTCAGGATGTAGAGCCGCCGCCATATTTGATGAGGGCGCACAGCTGATACGTGCTGACAAGGCCATAGGTAAGTACGGAGTGCGCTGCCATGGCGGCTGTGTACTGTGTGAGGAAGTAACCAGCTCTGTCTGTTCCTCAGGAGGTGAGGGCGGCCCCGTCCCGCAGAGATGGTGCTCAGGAGGCTTCTCTTCTCGCTCCTCAACAACCCCCAGCTGATAGAGAAGCTCTCTGAGTCCCGGCCGATCCGCAGAGCCGCGCAGATCACCGCATTCGCTGTCACAAAGGCGCAGCTGACCGGCAAAGACGCAGCACAGCGCATGCTCCGCTCCCACACGGTGCAGCAGCTGAAGCAGGAAGCGTCCGCGGCTCCCCGGGACCTGGGGGAAATGGGACGCAAGATGGGGAGGATCCGGGAAACGTTTGCGAGAGAGCTCAAGACTGGCATGGCGGAAGCTAAAGGGCACATGAAGAAGCAACGCGGCAAGTGATGCTATGCGAAGACTGGTGGCCTGTGCCCGCCCCCCACACTAATGGCGCCGGCCGTGTCCCCCCACACACTAATGTGCGCCTTCCCCAACTAGTGCCGGCCGTGCCCCCCCACTAATGGTATCAGCCGTGCCCCGGGCACTAATATCTCCATATTGTCTGGGGCCCTCTAGCGGCTAAGCAGTGAGTCACAGCCTCCTGCAGCAATGAGAATCTACTGAAATTGTACATAAAGACAATAAAATTTTCTCCCGTTTTATATATTTGCTTCTGTCTGATACCAGGAAATACCACAACGTATTCATGATGAAGGGTTTACAGGATGAATGACCCAGAATGTACCGTATGAATGTGAATGGTGCTGCACTAAGGGGCCTCGGCCCACCCTAATGTTACCTGGAAATACTTTTTGCTTTTCATTTGAGTCCTTTAGAATGAAGTAATGTTTCTTATGTAGTGGTAAGATCCGCCCCTATTCTGTTTACCTTTCGATGTAGCAATTTGGGAATTATCTTACAGCACATAATTTACTGTATTTTTTTTCATGGTGGGTATTGGAGCTTGGGAGGGGGGGTATTGTAAATCAAGTATTTCTCTTCGTCTCACTAGGGAACATGATGCTGTAATCATTTGCTGCCTGGAAATCCTGCTCTCACTGCCGCCAGTAGAGGCCTTCTAACCTTTTCATGGTGATGTGGGTGACATCAACAACTGCTGCAGTGCGAACTCATCGGCAGCGCCAAACAAATGCCACAGCATACCTCCCAACTTTTGAAGATGGGAAAAAGGGACGAAGGTTGCGGCGCGCTATGCGTGTCGCAGCAAATTTTAGCCCACGCCTTGACCACACCCATGTCCACGACCCAACCACACCCATTTAGCACTGGTGATCACACTGACTGGTACTGAGGGCACACTGGTACTGAGTAAAAGAAAGAAAGAACAGAGAGAGAAAAAAGAAAACAGAGAGAGAAAGAGGGGAAAGCAAGAAAGAACAGAGTAGAGAGAGAGAAATAAAGAAAGGGGAAAGAAAGAACAGAGAAAAAAAGAAAGGGGAAAGAAAGAACAGGGAGGGGGAAAGAAAGAACAGAGAGAAAGACAAGAGAAGAAAGACAGAGAGAACGAAAGAAAACAGGGAGCGAGAAAGAACAGAGAAAGAAACAAAGACGGGAAAGAAAACAGAAAGAAAGGGGAAAGAAAGACCAGAGAGAGAAAGAAAGAGAACAGAGAGAAAGAAAGAACAGAGAAAAAGAAAGGGGAAAGAAAGAATAGAGAGAAAGAAAGAACAGAGAGAAAGGGGACAGAAAAAAAGAAAGGGTAAAGAAAGAAACAAGAGAGAAGGGAGAGAGAGAGAAAGAAGGGAAAGATAGAACAGATAGAGAGAAAGATAAGAAAGAACAGAGAGAAAGAATGAAAGGTGAAAGAAAACAGAAAAAGGAAGAACAGAGAAAGAAAGAACAGAGAGGGGAAAGAAAGAAACAGAGATAAAAGGGGAAAGAAAGAACAGAGAGAAAAAGATGGGAAGAGAAGAATGAACAGAGATAGAAAGGGGAAAGAAATAACAGAGAAAGAAAGATTAGAGAGAGAAAGAAAGGGGAAAGAAAGAGAACAGAGAGAAAGAAAACAGAAAAAGGAAGAACAGAGAGAAAGGGGAAAGAAAAAGAACAGAGAAAGAAAGATGGGAAAGAAAGAACAGAGAGAAAGAAAGAGGAGAGAAAGAACAGAGAAAGAAAGAACAGATAGGATGAACAGAGAGAATGAAAGATGGGAAAGAAAGATTTTATAAAGATACTATAGCAGCCGGGCTCCCATTGTAGTGCCCACCTGAGCCTCCCGGGGCAGGACATATCATGATCCGCTCACATGGCCGACATCCCGATTCCAAGGCGATCCCGCTGTCCGCGCTGTCGGAGGAGGACACGGTGATGGATCTGAAGCATTCCCTGAAGTGCCTCCATGGTTCCGTTACAATCTCCTCCCGAAATTACCTCATTTCAGGTCATCTTTCAGCACGTCACCTCTGGTGGAACATCACGTGCGAGTTTTAGAGTGCTCCTCGGGGCTCTGGCATGTATTCCTGTGTCCACGGGAAAAGCTCCCGGCCAGGACAGCGGGGCAGACTCTCAAAATTGGGAGTGTCTCTCTGAATTCGGGACGGTTGGGAGGTATGAATGCTCCCCACCATACACCTTGTACACGCACGGCTCTGCACACCTCATACACGCACAGTTCTGCTTTGTATGCCTCGTACACACACGGCTCTGCTCCGTCCACCTCGCACACACAAGGCTCCACTCAGTATACACATGGCTCCACTCCGTACACCTTGTACACTCGCAGCCACGCTTTGTACACCTTGTACACACACGACTCCACTCCGTAAACCTTGTACACATGCGGCTTTGCAGCATACACCTCGTACACACGCAGTTATGCTCCGTACACCTTGTACACACGTACAAACAAGGCTCCACTCCGTACACACATGGCTCTGCTCCGCTCTGTACACACACGGCTCAAGCACAGAGCCCTGTGTGTACGGAGCTGAGCGGCTCAGCTCCGTTACACTTCGTACACACAGGGCTCCGTTTCGTACACACAGCACTGCTACATGCACGTCGTACACACGGCTCGGCTCCGTACACCTCGTACACGCGCGGCTCGGCTCCGTACACCTCGTACACACTCGGCTCCGTGCACCTCGTACACACGCGGCTCGGCTCCGTGCACCTCGTACACGCTCGGCTCCGTACACCTCGTACAGATACACGGCTCCGCTCCAGCCAACTCGTACACACACGGCTCTGCTACATCCAACTCGTACACACACGGCTCTGCTACATCCAACTCGTACACACACGGCTCTGCTACATCCAACTCGTACACACAAGGCTCCGCTCCGTACACCTTGTACACACTACAGCACTGCTGCATCCACCTCGTACACACACGGCTCCGCTACGTACACCTCGTACACACGGCTCCGCTCCGTACACCTCGTACACACATGGCTCCGCTCCGTACACCTCGCACACACGGCTCCGCTCCGAACACCTCATACACACACAGCACTGCTACATCCATACTGTAAACCCCTCCGGACCCCACACATAAACTTACCCTCATCCAGCACCATGACAACCAGCGGAGCCCTGCACACATACCGAGGAGCCTGATCATGTGACACCTAACTCCTCCCCACCTGTGACCTCATCACAGGTCCTTTGCACACAGAGGACAGCTCAGCGACGTTATTGCTGAATGTGAACGGCTGAGGTGGAGAGACAGGGAGGGCAAGGATGGGGTGCATGGAGGGGCGTGGCGGCTTCTCTCACTGCGGGAAACAGTGTCCCGAGCGGGACAGCGGGTGGGAGGGTTAGAATCGGGACTAGGGTTGAGCATTCCGATACTGCAAATATCGGGTATCGGCCGATATTCGCTGTATCGGACTTCCGATTCCGAGTTCCGATATTTTCGTCTTATCGGATACCGGAATAGGATTTGTCACTGTCACTGTGAGTGTCCGTCGGTCGGGTCTGTCAGGAGTCAGCGGCACTTACCTGGCAGAAGATCTCCGGCGGTCACGTCCTGGACTGCTTTGATGGCCGCCATCCTCTTCTCCCTGGCGGTCACATGCAGTTTCTCGCGATAACTGCAGTGACTGCTGGGTAATCGCGGCCGTAAAGCAGTCCGATGACGTCACCGCCGGGGAAGCAGGTAATCAGCTGTGCTGCGTCGGGATGTCAGGCTCTGCCTGGCATTGCGATGTAGCAGAGCTGGATCGTCGTGGGACACTCGTTACTATGGACTGCGTCGGACAGGTGGTATACTGTTGGTTTTTTTTTTTTTCTTTTTTTACAGGAGATCGATGGCGTCGCAGGAATGAGAGAGTAATAAAATTAATGAAAACTGTGTTGTCTCTTTTATTTCATTAAAATACTTTTTTCTTGCTGTGTCTTTTTTTTAAACATTTAAAAACTTTGGGATTAATAATGGATCGGTGTCTTATTGACGCCTCTCCATTATTAACCGGGCTTATTGTCACCGTGCAATCAACGGTGACATTAACCCCTTATTACCCCGCTTGCCACCGCTACAGGGCAAGTGGGAAGAGCCGGGTAAAGTGCCACAATTGGCACATCTTTTGATGCGCCAAATGTGGGGCTGCTGTAGCCTGGTATTATCAGGCTGTTGAGGGCCAAAATCCATGGGCCTTGACAGTCTTTTAATACCAGGCCGCAGCAGTCTGCATTTTACTTGGCTGGTTAACAAAAATAGGGGGACCCCTACGCCATTTTTTTTTTTCGAGGGGATCCCCTATTTTTGTTAACCAGCCAAGCTAAACAAACTGCTGTGGCCTGGTATTATCAGGCTGGCAAGGTCCATGGATATTGGATCCTTAACAGCCTGAAAAACCAGGCCTCAGCAGTCTGCTTCATCTGGCTGGTTAACAAAAATAGGGGGGACCCCACGCCAATTTTTTTTCGAGGGGATCCCCTATTTTTGTTAACCAGCCAAGATATGCAGACTGCTGTGGCTGGTATTATCAGGCTGGCAAGGTCCATGGATCTTGGCTCCTTAACAGCCTGAAAAACCAGGCCTCAGCAGTCTGCTTCATCTGGCTGGTTAACAAAAATAGGGGGGACCCCACGCCAATTTTTTTCGAGGGGATCCCTATTTTTGTTACCAGCCAAGATATGCAGACTGCTGTGGCCTGGTATTATCAGGCTGGCAAGGTCCAGGATCTTGGCTCCTTAACAGCCTGAAAAACCAGGCCTCAGCAGTCTGCTTCATCTGGCTGGTTAACAAAAATAGGGGGACCCCACGCCAATTTTTTTCGACGGGATCCCCTATTTTTGTTAAGCAGCAAAGATAAGCAGACTGCTGTGGCCTGGTATTATCAGGCTGGCAAGCAGGGTCGGACTGAGCCACCGGAGAAACCTCCGGTGGGCCCCAGCTCCTGCGTGGTGGGCCCTGATTTGAAAGGATAGGTCGCACAGCACGCCGATACAGTTACATTCTGCGGCAGAGCAGGGAGAATCGCTCTCCCTGCTCTGCCGCCCGGAAGCTATGGGGCCTGAACAGGCGGTGGGGGGGCCCGGTGCCAGCAGTGGGCCCCCCACCCGTCATCGGAGGGTCAGCTGTATCGGCAGCCAGCCGATACAGCTGACCGCATAGAGAGAGAAAGCGAGTGCTCCTTCTCTCCCATAATCCCCCTCTCAGCGTCTGACAGCGGGCGCGATGACATCACCTGCCGGCGCCCGCTGTCAGACGCTGAGAGGGAGAACAGTGAGCAGCACAGGAGCCGGGAGGTGAGTATTGTTTTTTTTTTTATTTAATGGGGGTGCATTATACTACAGAGGCTGTATATGGGGTGTGCATTATACTACAGAGGCTGTATATGGGGGCTGCATTATACTACAGAGGCTCCATATTGGGGTGCATCATACTACAGAGACTCCCTATGGATATGCATTATACTACAGAGGCTGCCTATGGGGGTGCATTATAATATAGCGGCTGCCTATGGTGGTGCATTATATTATAGACTCTGCCTATGGGGGTTTATTATAATATAGAGGCTGCCTATGGGGGTGCATTATACTATATTGAGGACTATCTGGTGTATTATGCTGTATGGATGCTATCTAGGGGCCATCATACAGTGTTGGACCCATTAAATAGTTTGGGGACATTAAGGGGTCAGTATATATCCAGTGAGGGGGCATTATTCTGTGTATAGGGGAGATGTACAGGGGGAGACTTGGGACATTATTAAATGTAAAGTGGACACTTATTGTTATAGGGGAACTCGGGTTACTGTGACTGTCAAAGGGGCACACAGGGCATTATTACAGTCTAGGGGACAAAATGTGGGCACTGTTTTCTAGGGCACTTGCACCCGGAATTACTATATTCTAGAGGGGTGCTTTAAAATTTAGAGGTCACACAGAACCACACAGCAGGTGCAGTAATAGGGACACATACGGCAGCAGCAGCTCAGTATTGGGGTATCAGGTGCAGTAATAGGGACACATACGGCAGCAGCGGCTCAGTATTGGGGTATCAGGTGCAGAAATAGGGACACATATGGCAGCAGCGGCTCAGTATTGGGGTATCAGCAGGATGAGGAGTTTGTGCAGGTTGAGAATAGTCCAATTGGTGACCGTGACAGTGCTAAAAATATGAGAAGTGAAATGTGTCTTTGTTGTAATCTCTGCAGTCGAGTCCTGGCTGGAGAAGTCGTCATGTCGGTCTGGGCCAGATGGAAAAGACATGAAAAGTGAACAATTCCATTAGAAAGAACATCAGCGGTAAGTCATTATCTGTACCTGTGCTGTAATCTATTATATGTTCTGTAGGACTGGTATTATTTACCACAGACCATATGGCGGTAATATCAATATTGGTCTTTTTATATATAGATTATTTTTGGCAACAGCGCGGTCATTTGCTGAGGTTCTCTGATTAGGGGCCCACTCAGAAGTTTCGCCCCCACTAAACCAAAACCCTAGCTACGCCTCTGGCTCTCTCTCTAGTCTTTCTTTCTCTCTCTAGTCTTTCTCGCTCTCTGTTCTTTCTTTCTCGCTCTCTGTTCTTTTTTCTCTCTGTTCTTTCTTTCTCTCTCTCTTTTCTTTCTTTCCTCTCTTTCTTTCTCTGTTTGTTCTTTCTCTCTCGCTGCTCTTTCTTTCTTTTCCTCAGTACCAGCCACTGTGCCCTCATTACCAGTCAGTGTGATCAGCAGTGCTAAATGGGTACGCTTGGGGCGAGGATATGGGTGTGATTAGCTGTGAAATGGGTGTGGTCGGGGCGTGGCCTAAAATTTGCAGCGGCGTGCTATGCGCGCCGAAGCCTTTAACCCTCTTTCCTGTCTTCAAAACTTGGGAGGTATGCTGTATGACCTCCCTACAACTTCTGGGCATGCTCCTGATGAGCGCGACGGATGGTCTCCTGAGGGATCTCCTCCCACACCTGGACTAAAGCATCCACCAACTCCTGGACAGTCTGTGGTGCAACGTGGCATGGCCTAAAATTTGC
The DNA here is from genome assembly GCA_033576555.1 of Oophaga sylvatica. NCBI lineage: Eukaryota > Metazoa > Chordata > Amphibia > Anura > Dendrobatidae > Oophaga > Oophaga sylvatica. Next base: position 182,102,638 of record JARQOD010000005.1, on the reverse strand, counting down.
TGCAACAGGCACAGCGTGCCACAGCCTTTGTCCCTCTTTCCCTTCTTCAAAGGTTGGGAAGTATGATGGTGGGCCCCAAGAATAATTTTTCTCTGGTGGGCCCAAGGTACTCCAGTCCGACGCTGCTGGCAAGGTCCATGGATATTGGCTCCTTAAGAGCCTTAAATACCATGCCTCAGCAGCAGCAGGGCATACATAGAAATCATGGGGCCCCATAGCAAAAGTCTGAATGGGCCCCCCCCAAAAAAAAAACCCAGAGCCATTGTAAATGTAAAGTGCCTGCACAGTGAGGGGACACATTAAACAAAAAAATGTATTATGCCCCCATAGATTGTGCCCCCATAGATGCTCCATAGATCATGCCCCCATAGATTGTGCCCCCATAGATTGTGCCCCCATAGATGCTCCATAGTATAGGCCCTTATGCTGCCGCAGCTGCTGCAACCAAAAAAAAAAAAAAAGACATACTCACCTCTCGTCGCTGGGGGCCAGGTGCCAGTGTCCTGAGCAGGGGGTGACACCAGGTGCCGATGTCACCGCTCGCTCAGGGCCCCGGGACCTGAGATATTTACCTGTCCTCTCTCCACTGCTGAGTGGCGCTGTCTTCGGGGTCCTCCAGCAGTGAATGATCAGGCAGAGGGTGCGGCGCGCACTAACGACGTCATCGCGCCCTCTGACCTGAACATTGCAGCAAGAAGACACGAGCAACGGTGGGGAACGGGACAGGTAAATATCCCTTATACTCACCCTTCCGCCGGCGCGGTCTCTGCAGCCCCTGCTCTTCTCCCGCGGTCTCCGCCGCCAGTGTTCAGCGGTCACGCGGGACAGCTCATTAAAGTCATGAATATGTGCATATTCATGACTGTAATGAGCGGTACCACCTGACCGCTGAACACAGGCGTCGGAGACCGTGGGAAAAGAGCAGGGGCTGCAGAGACCGCGCCGGCGGAAGGGTGAGTATATAGAAGAGCTGCGCTCCCCCTCCCCCGCCGACCCCCTGGTAGTACTGTGTCAGCACAGCTACCCGACCGTCGCGGGCCCCCTCACCTGTCCGGGCCCCATAGCAGCTGCATGGTCTGCTTCATTCACGGTACGCCACTGCTCAGCAGTCTGCTTCATCAGGCTGGTTAACAAAAATAGGGGGACCCCACGCCATTTTTTTTATGAAGGGAACCCCTATTTTTGTTAATCAGTTCCCTCTGACGTCACTGATTGTGTCCCTGGCTGACCTGAAGTGAAAGTGGAAAGCAATCAATTAAGCTTTCCACTTCCTCTCCTGTCAGCCAGGAGAGGAACTCATTCATTTGGGGGTTTACTGTGAGGCTGCAGCATTAGCTGCGGTCCCTGCAGTAAACATTAACCCTTTCTGAAGGATTACACCGTGGGACCTGACTGTGCATGGGATAGGTAAGAATAATTTTGCTTTTTTATTTTATTTTTATTATAGGAAATGGTTTTTGCAGTAAAATAAAAGATGGTCAAAAACATGTGTCTTTATTTCATTAAAATGATTTTTAATTAAAGTGTGTGTGTTTTATTTTTATTTCATGCAATAGGATTAATAATTGATAGCTGTCTAATTGACAGCTCTCAATTATTAACCTGGCTTAAGGTCACCTTTCAATAGCAAGGTGACATTAACCCCTTATTAACCCATTCGCCACCGCTACAGGGCAATGGGAATAGACGGGCAAAGTGCCAGAAAGGGCGAATCTAATTATAGATTTGTCTTTTCTGGGGTGTCTGGGGGCAGATGTTAGTAGCCAGGGGGGGGGCAAAAATAATGGTCCCTCTCTGGGCTATTATTATCTGCCCCCACTCGCTGGCTTTGTCTGTCTGGTTGCGAAAATAGGGCGGGAGCCCACGCATTTTTTTTCAACAATTTTACACCTCATATATATATATATACATGTCATTGAATTTGTGACACTATATATATATATATATATTTATATTTATAGTTCATACACTTCTACATAGTATAATAGCCGCTAATTCAATTGCCGGCTTTTGTGAAAATGCAGAACCCGACATGAAATGACACATGGTTTACATAGAGTTAACCATGTCATTTCAAGTTGTTTGATCTATTGTTTTCACTAACAATTACATGAGTGGCTGTGTGCAACATTTCACACCTGTAGGGGTTAATTAAAGGTGTAAATTCGTAGCAAAAAAGTCCGTTTTTTTTACAACGAATTTACACCTTTAATTAACCCCTATAGGTGTGAAATTTTGCACACAGCCACTCATGTAATTGTTTGTGCAAATCAGATATCAAACTACATGAAAAGACATGGTTAACTCTATGTAAACCAAGTGTCATTTCATGTCGGGTGCTTCTGTCTTTTCACAAAAGCCGGCTTTACCCGGCAATTGAATCAGAGGATATTTTACTATGTAGAAGTGTATAAACTATTAATATATGTATATATATGTCACAATGACATGTGTATATATATATATATATATGTATTCTATGTGTGTATATTTAGTGTTTACAAGGAAAGAAAGAGGTTTTTTTAGTTACGATATTTCTGTCCCATAGACTTACATTGGATTTCCGGTATCGGTATCGGGTATCGCCGATATTTTTTGGATATCGGCGATACCATTCCGATACCGATACTTTTGGATATCGGAAAGTATCGCTCAACTCTAATCGGGACTGTCCCGCTCAATCCAGAACGGTTGGGAGGTATGCCACAGGGAAGCTCAACAATACTGCCCTAGTGATTTACTGAGTGCTTGCAATTCTCTGTCTATAGGAACGTGGAAGGACAGAGACCTGGAAAACATTGGGATGAGAGCGAAGTGGGATCAGTATTATTTCTTTCATAGTGCTGCGCTCAGCTGGTTTTCAGCACTCCCATAAGAATGACTGTACTGGCAGTGCGCATGATCAACCACCACTCCATTCAAGAAGGGTTTTTCCAATTCTCAAGATCACTTGGGGTCCCAGTGCTCTGATCCCCAGCGATTGGGAAGCTGTCATCTCTATAATGGAAAATACTGTGAGCGCTTATTTTTTAAATATTACTGTAACTCGTGATCAGCCCCTCTATCCCACACAATGTTTACCATTTTTCTCATTACCTTCACTTACTGTGCTTATTGGAGTAGCATCCTCAAAGATCTTCTTTTGTTGTACAGGACCTTGGCCATATGATGATGTAGCGAAGCGTCCTGTAATCATTTTTAGTTGCCGTTTTTGGCTAATCCATTAATTGTGAAATGTATTCCAGTCACAAATCTCCCACTCCATCAGTTCCCACAGAGTGTAGTCTGAAATGTTGGTCCAAATGTTGTTGCTAAGGATGAGTGGACCCATGGAAGTTCAAGCTCTGGTACCTGACCCAAATTTTACTACAATGTTCGGTTCTGATACCAGAACTGTAGCTGAACTTGAACCTGATCCCGCACGTAATTGAAAACAATAAGAACCCGAACTTTGGAGCTTGAAAACTTTCTGGCTGTGTGTGTGCCTCTCTCTCCTCCCAGACTTCCCCTTGTACTGTGAACATAAACACGCACTTCCGGAGAAGTTCGGGTTCGCTCATCTCTAGTGCTAATGTTTTGGCAGAACATGCAACTTTTCACTTTAAAAAGTCGCAAAATAGATTAAAGACTAAAATAAAGAGCACCATTTATTTTGTGTAATATTAATAAACCATGTGCTTCATTTTTAAGAATTTTGCACTAAAAAAGCTCAAATACCTTCATTTAAAAAAAAAAAATAGGAATACTAATGAAATGAACTTGATACCAGGCTATTTGCGCTCCGGTTGTAGTAGAATCCAGAAATTCTTAAAA
>JARQOD010000005.1:182068249-182098725 GCA_033576555.1 Oophaga sylvatica | reverse complement strand
AGCACACAAGAAGTGGAAACCCCGGTGAGCAGTCCGCATGCCAGTCCTAGCGCTTGCCAATCCCTAGAGAGGTGGAGTCGTGTTTACAGTTTGCCGGTACACAGAGCAGATAGGCTAAGACTACTATACCTGACACCACTCCACTAGGTCAGAGCGTACAACAAAGGAAAGTTACCTATTCGTTATCAGAGTAGTCCTAGTAAACAGTCTAGTAGGACCCAAACAGGGGTTTACTGCAACTGAAAATGTAAAGTTTGAAAAGATGAAGATTTTGCATTTTAAACTATTGATAAATGTTTACATAGTATGTTTGCTTATTTAAAGTATAGAAATGTAAAGAGTTAAAGTGAAATGTGAAATAAGGTTTATCATGCAAAGGACTGCGTGGCTGTGGACTTTGCCACCCAAAAACTTTCATTGTAAATATTCCACTTCGGGTGCCCATCTTGGTTTTACATAAAGCCATATGTATCTACCTCTGAAGAAAAACCATATGGTGTGGCCTAAGGTGGGTCTGCAGCTCAGAAGTCCTGCAGCCCACCCAGGACCCACGTGGGAGGTTTTTGGTGCGGGTCCTCCACAAGAATCTTGTCTTATACTATGTATTTATTGAAAAGTATTTTGATAATTTCTATTGAATCTATGTACAAAATGTAACGTTCAAGAGTCGTACCTCCCGCAAGGGATGATTTTATGTTGATGTTATATGCAAAACAAAAATTTTTTCTTTTCTATTTCACCCGGAGTGCTGAGTTTAAACTAGGGGGAGGGGTGTGGGCCCAGCTTCGCAAGGCACACATATCTTCTGGAAATGCACAGGAAGGTAAACTGTAAAGCTTGATATTCATTCACGCACACTCTCAGCAATTGCCACTAGAGGCATCTCAGACTATTTAGTAGTGTGACGTAGTAAAGTTAGTCAGTCAAGTTCCTGTCTTCGGACAGAGAAATCAGATTCTAGTCAGAGCTCAGCCTGAGCTAGACAGAAGTCTTCAGTCTGTTTCCTGTCTTAGGACAGTGCAGTCAAGCTCCGGGTGGCTCAGGAGTGAGTCATCCCATCCAAGTTTCAGATCATTTCTGTTCCAGTCAGACAGACGGAGGAGAGGAGAGAAGTCTGCATCCTGACAGAGCTTGTGTAGCTCATCCTGGCAGAAAGTTGGGGCTAGTACGGGTGAAGTTGAATCATCCTAGCTAGTCAAGCTAACCCCTTAACCTCTACTCAGAACAAGCTGCCTTTGTTCCTAAGGAAGAAGGAGGAAGGAATCAAGCAGTTTATACCAACGGTCAACAAGAACAGTCAGTGAGCACTGAAGAAATCTGACCTTGGCACGCTTGCTACACGTGCTTATGTTAAAGCGAGAGCAGGGCGAAGGGCGAGTGGAAAGTAAGAGTGACAAAGGGACAAATCACCCTCACTCAGTTAACCGGACACCGGGGTCCGAAGCGTTGCTAGTGCTTCACCCTAGTAATAAGAAAACCGGAGGCTTTCTGGACTACAAGTCGCAGGAGGTAGCCCCTAAGCGCTGATACGTAACCGGAGTCGGGAGAACAGGGACTTTGAGCAGGGACCCTGCAAAAGTAAGGACTTAGTTCTCTCAACATCTGATAATCAGAGACATAGAAGGCTCACCACAATGTTGGCCGGGCGCAGTTGCATTGAAGGAGTTTGCACTTGACTTTATGCAAGTTGTACTCACACACATTAAGAGGATAAAGAGGCCATCTAACCTGCTCAACATTTTTCCTGAATGTGCATTCTCCAACCAACCAGCTTCCGGGACATACCTGCAACATCTCAAGTAAAAGTATGGAAGAGATTGCATTGTGTGTGACTGAATTCTTTATCTGCACCCTGCATCACCACCATAGACTTTGAGGACCATTCCACCTGTGGGGAACCTAACACCTAGCTGCCATAACATCCCCTCAGAGATCTAACCCTGCAGCGCTGGTCAATCAGATCAGAAACCACAGGTGGCGTCACAACTATTCAAATCTACATAACCCCTTAATATCCCCATTGCATGACCGCCAGGGGACACGGACCGAGCTCTGCTGCCAGTGACAACTCCCATAGACTTCCTGGCTCGGATCCGAGTACCCCATAGCCGGTATCCACACATGTGGTGCGCGTCACTTGCAACTCTCAGAAATTTACTGGAGTTTTAGCAGTACTGGCCCATTGGCACCAGCAGCCACAGTCACCTATTGAGTGGTTGAAAAACAAATACCTATTCTGCCTGGCTAGTCAGTACCTCATATCCCAGCCATACCAGTATCTTGGCTTGGCAGGCTTCCGCCACCAGGCGATAATTGGTCATGATATTGACAACTTATATTTTAGGAGTCTTTAGGATAACATCCTAGGATAGTCTTTAGGAAGTCATCAATATCAGATGGTCGTGGGTCGACACCCCCACCAATTAACTCTATTTGGTTTGCAGCTCTGTTGGTGTCGAATGTACACAGTGTACAGAATCAGATCATAAACTGCTTAGATCACTATGAAGTAGCTGCCCTGAGGTGAAAGGGCCAGATCAGCTGGAGTATTTGAGAACAGCCGCTACTCATTGGTCAGAACCGTGCTGTTCCAGCTGTGTTCATCTCTACTTCCAACTGCCTTGTAACAGCAAGCACATGGTCGGTGGGTGTGCCGGTGTCAGACACTACAATTCTAAATAATCATGATCTATCCCAGTGATAGGTCATCTGTGTCCTTAGCCTGGAAAATCCCTTTAATAGAATACTGTGGTGATTTGAATACCAAATACCAACCACTACCAAAAAAGATTTCATTTGAAATCATTCTAGGTAGGATTGGACGGTTTCTATAAAATCATTCTTTTTAATCTTGGGGGCAAGTGCAAAACCCTTCTCAATGCTACCTTTGCTGTCCACACATCGACTTCAATTACGTCAGAGATAAATGACTTTTTAAGCTTGCCTGTGAACAAATGAGACATTTTGAGTGGATCCTCCCATAGTGAGATGTGGTGTGATCAAGGCTTCATCTTTAAGAGCTAGACCGCAACTCTCCACAACTGGTTTAATAGTGCCAGGGAATACGGCTATCAAATGTGCATGTCTCCCCCAGCTCTTGTGCATTTCTGACTGAAAGTTCACTTGTAAGTCTCTAAATGTTTGGCACATGATATCTTCTGGCACCAGCAAGTCAATAATTTTTCACCGCTGTTTGTCCTTTCTTTAGGTTCAGCAAATACAGAGGGGGCAATGTTGTGTGTGTGAAGAGGACAGTGTAGCGGTATGACATTTTGCAGAGGCGGAATTAGACTGCACAATTTGTTGGATGCAGAACAACCGGGAATTATTCCAGCTTGATGGAAACAGCCAAAGAAAAAGGCTCCAGATATTAAACAAGACGATAACACATTTTGTTTTCATTGTGCTATATAATTGGAAACTAATAATACCAATTAACTAACAGGGGGGTTAGGAAGCGAGGTTCCTGGTGGCTAAAAACTGACAGAAACATGAGAGGTACAAAGTAAAACATTAACAGTAAGCGTTTGCTGGGGAAAGGCCTCTCACTGGGGACTTCTATCAGAGTTACTCCATATCTTTTTTTAATATGGTCACACCACGCACACAGCGGACAGATGAAGCAGTCCAAAAGCATAAAACCATTTACTGCCATGTGATTATTCGGGGTGAATCCCCTGCTGACAAGATTTTCAGGGTTGATGTTTGTATTGCAGAAAATTAATAGGTGTTAGAAGTGTTTTTCACTAGCTGCTCAATAAAGCCTTCCTTGCTATTCATAGAAAGCGGCCAAAGTCCCGTTTGTAAAATGGTGTCTGCTGCTATAAATAAGAATGTGCAGAGGATGACACTTGGCATGGTCTTCAATACAGCAAGAAAAAATGGATTTTGGGGAGAAATAGGGCTTGTGACTGCCACTTTGATCAGCCCATAATAATAATGGCACAAAAGCGAAACAAAGAAAAAATGGGTCTTTTTAAAAAAGCCAACTGTCAAGACCAGCAATAAAATGATAAGATTTTTTTTACCAGAATCAGTACAGGGCTTCTTTCACCAGGTGGGTATAAGTAGCAGGAGAAATAGCAAACAGCACACCCTCAACAGCATTGCTGATTGGGCCTAGTATAGAACACTAGCGTCACTGGAGACATTGCCAGTAGCACCAATGCCTTCCATGGGTTGGAGCCCCAGGAAAATGCTACCTGATATACTGTATAGTCCAATAGAAGGAAAGATTGTTATGATAGACGAGGAGAACCAGAAGAAAGTAACTGTAATTCGAAGCCATCTCGGACTCGAATCTATAAAATACGTTCATAATCCAGAAGGCTGTGCCAGATTTAGAAGAGGAACAAGCACTGTCCTACAGGGGGAGACTGATTGAAATCCCAAGGACGATTGATTTCCGATCCAATATGTCACCTAAAAAACAATATACAATTTAGTAAGACTATAAAATTGGACTCTTAAGATTGGCCACATAAAGAGATGCAATATAGCAAAATTCACTTGTGATTGGTTGTATGTATTGACCAAAAATTTACAGTGAGGTTTTTAATAAAGATAATCAAACATTTCTTTGACCAGATTTAGAGATGGGCATACCCCTAGATGTTCGGTCCGGGGTTCAGCTGAACAGTTAAAAAAAAGTTGGGTTGGTACTAAACAGAAACCCAGACGCCATTCACTTGAATGGGGCCTGGACACCATGTTTTCATGCTAATATGCGCATAACATGAGGCAAACACTGCCTCTTATCGGCAGTTAAATCATTACCATCTGTCGACGCCGCGTTTCACACCTGTCAAATACAGTGTGAGCCCGCACTGTCAAACCACCGGCAAAACTGACAGCTGTGGCTGCAAACCTCATCTGTCAACTTTTGGAACGTTGGTTATCAAGACTAAGGGGTCCCCACTCCGTTTTTTTTAAATTTATGTAAATAAATAATTTAAAAAAAACGTGTGGCCCCCCCATTGAGCACAATGAGAAAAAGTCATTCCTCAGTGATTATCAGCCTGGACCCTTCCTATAACTATAGGATTAGTATGGATAAGCATCTTATAACGCCTCTCTGGGAAGAGCTGGGCAAAGCACCAGAATTGGCACATCGAATAGATGTGCCTTTTCTGGGCATCTGCATTCTGCTACTTTTAAGCTGGGGGGCCAATATCCAAGGCCTGTTAACAGCCTGAGGATAACAGCCCCCAGCTGTCTGCTTTAGCTTGGCTGGTTGTCAAAAATGTAGGGGAACCTCATGCTGTTTTTTTTAACTTATTTATTTAAATAATTTTAAAAACAGTGTAGGGACCCCTCTGTTCTTGATAACCAACCTTGCTAAAACTGACAGCTGAGGGTTGCAGCCTGCAGCTGTCAGTCTTGCCTGGCTGGTTATCAAAAATATAGGGGAACCCACACAGTTTTTTTTTTAATTATTTATTTAGAGCGCAGGCGCTGGATGATTAGTACTCCCATCAGCAGCCGCCTGCTCTCGCTGTTAGTAGCGGCAGCAAGCGTAGGCTGATGGGAGCAAGAGTCCCATCCACTGACGCCAGTGACTGGAGGTAAAAGTTTTAACTCCAATCACAGCTGTGGGCTCACGCTGTCATTTGACAGCGTGGGAACTGTGGCAGTCTGACCGGTGGTAATGATTTTACTGCCGATCAGAGGCAGTGTTTGCTGCGCTGTCATGCACATGACAGCACGAGAAACACCTGGTGTTTGGGGGGCCAAACCCGAACAGTAACACAGACTTTCTGGTGTAGTCCATTTTTGGGGTCTGTGCCTGAACAGTAGATGTTCGGTTTGGACGCCGAACTTTACTATACGGGTTCGCCCCTGTCTACTAGACTTCACACTTTATTGATTTGGTAGTGATTTATATAAATTGTGGATGGATTAAAAAATGTATTAGTCTACAGGGCTTCCTTCAGCCCTCTGCAAAAAAGTATAATATTTTAAAGACTTTTAAACCCCTTCCAATCATCAGAATCCAGGAAAATGGCAGCTGATTGAATTCTCAAGAATTGAATCTCAAAAAAGTCAGATGTCTTATAATCTAAAGTTTTGGGGAAATTCATAGCAAAATTAATTCTTAGAATAAGAATCAATTCACTCATCTTTACAGATCAATCAAATCAATAATTTTTATTTAGATTAGGAGAAAAATTTATTTGTGTAATCCAATCAGGGCCACCATCAGGGCATTACTGCCCTTATTGTTGTATGGGATTCGGTGAGCAGAAGTAAAAAGGGGCCCCCCTCTAGTGCTTCTGCTCACTGGACCCCAGAATATAATGATGCACTGTGTACCTGTACACCGCCATAAGAAGCCCACATCTCATCCCAAGGAGCCTAGCTGAGGCTTCACGGAATGGCCATGCAGCTCTAACGGAGTCCCTCCACCTCTTCTGTGATCTGCTGGTGACAACACGAAAACGATGACATCATCGCGTGCATGCTGCAGAAATGGATCTGCAGGGGATTGTATGAGAGGTAAGTATGTAATTTTTTTATATAAAAATGAATTAAATGGGCTTGAGGGGAGCAAATGATGATGAATTGAGGGTGCGGGATGAGAGACAGTGAATGATGATGTACTGAGATGGGGAGGTCATATAATGAATTGGGGGTGGGGAACAGGAAATGATGAATTGAGGATGGGGGACGAGGGGCATGAAATGATGAATTGAATGTGGGGACGGAGGACTATAAATGATAATTTGAAGGTGGGGTGAGGAGGTACTAATGATGACTTGAGGGTAGGGGTGGGTGCAGCAAATAATGATGATTTGATGGTGGAGTACAGTAAATGATAATGAATTGAGGATGGGGGAGCAAATGATGATGATGAATTGAGACTGAGTGATGGGGACTGCAAATCATAATGAACTGAGGGTGGGGAAAGTAATGGATGATGTATTGAAACTGCGGACAGGGGACAGCAAATTATGAATTGGGAGTGGGGAAATGTAAATTATGAATTGAGTGTTGGGGAGAGCAATTGATGCTGTATTGAGGATGGGGAGACCAAATGAGAGGATGAATTGATGGTGGGGAAGGGAGCGAGAGGACATTACATAATGAATTGGGATGGACAGGGGCATGTAAGTATAATGAATCAGGGGAGCAGAAGGTACAGAGTGGAGCAAATTGGGGATACAGGAGTGTGACTGGTAATGAATTGGAGAAAGAGTACAGGTTCTAATTAATTTATATATTTATTGGGTATGAAAAGTGGCTATTTGTAGTTAGTAGGGGCACAGTGATGGATTGCAATTTATATATGGAATGGTGGGTTGCATAATAACTAATTATATATTAATGGTGGGTGCATATCTGTATTCAGCTGCACAGTGTAAAAGTTGGGGAAAAAATGGGGAATGTGCTCTGAAAGCGGTGCTCTAGATAACTGTGTGTTATTTTACATAGAGATGAGTCCTGGCTGAAAGGATTGATGGCGGTCTCCACTTGATGAGAAGAAGAAAAGAAAAGATGAAGGACTTGGTAAGACAGGATGTTGAGAAGGCTGAACTGTTAAATTCCTATTTTGCATCTGTTTTCTCTCAGAAAGGAAATGTAACATCAACTGATCTTCACTGTCCTATTAAAGGAATAGAAGAATCCAGGATATCTATAAACAGAAAGACAGTAAGGAAACACTTAGCTAACCTAAATGAATTCAAGTCTCCAGATCCAGATGAATTACACCCCAGAGTACTGAAGGAGATAGCAGAAGAAATTCTTGAACCACTGTCCATAATCTTTGAAAATTTTTGGAGAACAGGAGAAGTCCCAGAAGACTGGAGAAGAGCAAATGTTGTTCCTATCTTCAAAAAGGGGAAGAAGGTGGACCCAGGGAACTACAGGCCGGTGAGTCTGACTTCTATACCAGGAAAGATCTTTGAACAAATTATTAAAGAACATGTATGCAAGTACCTGGATAAGAATGAAGTGATTAAACAGAGTCAGCATGGGTTTGTAACTAATAAGTCATGTCAGACTAACTTAATTTCCTTCTATGACAGAATCACTGACTGGGTGGATCAGGGAAATGCTGTAGATATAGTATATCTTGACTTCAGCAAAGCATTTGACAAAGTATCTCACACAATCCTTATTGAAAAAAATGACTAAGTATGGAATGGACAAGGCAACTGTTAGGTAGATTCATAACTGGCTTAGTGATCGGACCCAAAGAGTAGACGTAAATGGCTGCACATCCAGTTGGAAGAATGTATCAAGTGGGGTACCACAAGGCTCTGTTTTGGGCCCTGTATTGTTCAACATCTTTATCAATGATTTAGATGAAGGAATTGAGGGTAAACTGATCAAATTTGCTGATGACACAAAGCTAGGAGGGGTAGTTAATACTAGAGAGAGAGAGGATTCAAAAAGATATAAATAAACTGGAGCAGTGGGCAGCAACTAACAGAATGGATTTTAACAGGGAAAAATGCAAAGTACTACATCTGGGCAATAAAAATGAAAAAAGCATATACAAAATGGGAGGAATAGGGCTAAGTAACAGCACATGTGAAAAAGACTTGGGTATACTAATTGATCACAGACTGAACATGAGTCAACAGTGTGATGCAGCAGCAAAAAAGGCAAATGCAATTCTAGGATGTATCAACAGAAGCATACAGTCTAGATCACGTGAGGTCATTATTGCCCTCTACTCCTCTTTGGTCAGACCTCATCTGGAATACTGTGTCCAGTTTTGGGCACCACATTTTAAAAAAGACATCAATAAACTGGAGCAAGTTCAGAGAAGAGCCACCAGAATGGTGACTGGTCTGCAAACCATGTCCTATGAGGAACGGTTGCAGGATTTGGGAATGTTTAGCTTGCAAAAAAGAAGACTGAGAGGAGACTTAATAGCTGTCTACAAATATCTCAAGGGCTGTCACATTGTAGAAGGATCATCTTTATTCTCATTTGCACAAGGAAAGACTAGAAGCAATGGGATGAAACTGAATGGGAGGAGACACAGTTTAGATATTAGAAAAAACTTTTTGACAGTTAGGGTGATCAATGAGTGGAACAGGCTGCCACGAGAGGTGGTGAGTTCTCCTTCAATGGAAGTCTTCAAACAGAGGCTGGACAGACATGTGTCTGGGATGATTTAGAGAATCCTGCTTTGAACAGGGGGTTGGACGACCAGATGACCCAGGAGGTCCCTTCCAACTCTACTATTCTATGATTCTATGATTCTATGATTCTATGAACTAGAGACATCACTGGTAAGTCAGTGTATTACCTGTACATTTACATTATACATTGTATACTATATACAGAGCTCCTGTGTATAATATCACTGGTGATCACTATATTATCTGTACACTGACACTACAGCTCTGGCAAAAATTAAGAGACTACTGCACAGTTTTATAAAACTCAGCTTCTCTACATGTCTGACAACCATTTCATTGCAGTGTCAGTGTAATGATTATAGGGGATAACTCAGGAGACTCTTTGCGTGGAACAAGACAACTACAGGACACAGTTTTATAAGTGGTAAAGTCTATATTATCACATGGTGATTCAAACAGGTGCAGAGCAAAACTCAAGTCCACAACACTTGGTGCAGATATTAAATGCAGCTTAACAGTCTATAGGAAACTTCAGAGGAAAATGCAATCAAGCAGAGAGTCTATGAAGCACAAATATACTTGAGGATACTTGACACGAATAAGTCCTTGCGTAGTCCAAGCACAGGTAGATATGCTTATAAGGCAGTTCAAATAATATCTTAGCTCAACTAGGGAGGCCTGGGTAATAGTCTCAGGTTTAAGCAGAGCAGAGCTGCAACAGCTTACATGTCCAGCAAATGCAGAAGGAAGTAAACACCAGCAGCCAGATGAAGGAGGATTACTGGAAACCGGTGTATGCAGCAGGAACTCAGAGCAGAGTAGCAGGATCACCAACAGGTTCACAGGAGCAGGTACAACGCCAGGGAGCCACCAGAGGTCAGAGGCTGGATGCAAGGCAGAAGCTGGATGCAAGGCAGAATACTCTAGCACAGACTAAAGGCTGGGGTAGAGTTATATAGCAGGAAGACACAGTGCACATGAGACAAAAGATGCCATCTTGGAAAAGGGCAGTAATGCACAAAAGGTAATCAAAAAATGATCAGAGTCCTGACATTACTCCCTCCTTAGAAGCGGCCTCAGGATGATCCTGGACCTGATTTCTCAGGGAATCTCTGATAAAAACGAGAAATCTTTTGTTGGGCATTGATGTTTTCCACTGGTTCCCAAGAGTCTTCCTTAGGGGAATATCCCTGCCATCTTATTAGATATTGGAGTCGATTCCTGCGAATCCTGGAATCAATAATTTCCTCCACCACAAATTGTTCTTGCCCATCAATCACCACAGGCTGTGGAGGTGGCACAACACATCCCTGGAAGGTATTAGGAGATACAGGCTTTAGTAAAGATACATGGAAAACTGGGTGTACCTTCATAGTCCTAGGCAGCTTCAGACGGCAGGCCACGGAGCTCACAATACCATTGATCTTGAAAGGGCCAATGAACTTCTGTCCAAGTTTTTGCGAAGGAACGTTTAATTTCAGATTCTTAGTTGCTAACCACACGGAATCTCCTACCTTGAACATGGGTGCAGGTTTATGGAATCTATCAGCCGATCTCTTATAACGTTCTTGATCTGTGGTCAGGGACTCCTTCAGAACCTCCAAATTTTGCCTCATCGCAGTCAGCCTTTCCTCCACTGCCGGAACCGGAGAATTAATCGGAGACCTAGGTAAGATACATGGATGATAACCCAGATTGGCAAAGAAAGGTGTAAGTTTAGTGGAGGCGCTCTGAGAATTGTTGTATGAAAATTCGGCTAACGGTAGCAACTCCAACCAATCATCCTAGCATCTTAGATATTGTTCCAGCGTCTGGTTGGTGAGCTCAGTCTGACCATTTGTCTGGGGATGGTAAGCGGAAGAGAGACAGACATTAATATTGAGTGCAGAGCAAAACCCCTTCCAGAATCTTGACGTGAACTGTACTCCACGGTCAGAGATGATCTCATCCGGGACCCCATGCAGCCGAAAGACATTTTGTATAACCAAGTTCACTGTATCCTTAGCTGAGGGGAGGCCGATGCATGGAACAAAATGAGCGGTTTTAGTCAGGCGATCAACTACCACCAAGATCGTATTCATGCCCCCCGATGTAGGCAGCTCCACAATAAAGTCCATTGATATAGACCCCCAAGGGCGGACGGAACAGGTAATGGTTGCAGAAGACCCGTAGGTGCCACATGAGGAGTCTTGTAACGAGCACATACCTCGCAAGAGAGAGCATAGTCCTTGGTATCCTTCAGGCAAGTTGGCCACCAGAAAAATCGGCTTAGGAACTTTTGTGTCTTCTGTACCCCCCCTGTGACAAGCCAACTTGGAGTCATGTACCAACTTGAAGATCTGCAGACGGACGGCTTCAGGGACGTAGATACGTCGATCTCTGAACCACATGCCACCCTTAAAGACAAGATTAATATCAACAGGTGGGTTGGCCAGAAATACATCACCGTCATAAGCCTCCCTGCACTCCTTCCACAAGTCTTGATCGTGGATAACTCCGATGAAATTGGCATCAGATAGAATGGTCTTGGACGGGGCTCCAGGTACAGAATCGGCAGCATGGATTCGGGATAAAGCATCAGCCTTCCATTACGAGAACCTGGACGGTGCGAGATAACAAAATTAAATTGATTTAAAAATAAATTCCAATGAGCCTGACGAGGAGAAAGACATCTAGCGGATCTAAGGAACTCTAAATTGCGATGGTCAGTTAGCACTACGATCTGTTGTGCAGCTCCTTGCAGATGATGCCTCCATTCCTTGAAAGCCGCAATAGCCAGCAATTCCTTGTCTCCCACGTCGTAATTCTTCTCTGCTGAGGTTAGTCTACGAGAAAAGAAAGCACAAGGATGTAGCAGCCCCTTCTCTCCAGTTCTTTGGGAGAGAATAGCCCCCAAAGCATTATCAGAAGCGTCCACCTCCACAATGAAAGACAGTGTTGGATCTGGGTGTACCAACAGCGGTGCTGAAGTGAAACAAATCTTAAGCCGATCAAAAGCTTCTTGAGCCTGTGAAGACCACTTAAAGGGCTTTTCCTTCTTTGTCAAGGAAGTAATGGGACTGACAATATCAGAAAAATTTCGAATGAAACGTCTGTAGAAATTTGCAAAACCAATAAAACGTTGGACCTCCTTAATGTTCTTGGGTACCGGCCAGTCAAGGATAGCCTGAATCTTACCAGATTCCATGTTCAGCCCCTGAGGAGAGATGAAATAACCTAAGAACTGTATCTCAGAACGATGGAACTCGCATTTCTCCGGCTTGATATACAGATGGTTCTTTTTCAGACGTCTTAAAACCGCTTTGACATGTTCTTCATGTTCCTGTAGAGAGTCAGAAAAGATTAAAATATCGTCCAAATAGATCACCACAAACTGGTCCAACAAATCTCTGAAGATGTCATTAGCAAGGTGTTGAAACGTTGCAGGGGCGTTACAAAGCCAGAAGGGCATCACGAGATATTCAAAGTGTCCATACCGGCATCTGAATGCTGTCTTCCACTCATCCCCTGGACGAATACGCACCAAATTATAAGCCCCACGAAGATCCAGTTTAGAGAACACCTTAGCATGGCGGACTCTTTCCAGTAATTCAGGAATCAGAGGCAAAGGGTAACGGTTTCGTATGGTTACCTTATTGAGTTCCGATAGTCTACGCAGGGTCTCAGAATCCCATCCTTCTTCTTTACAAAAAATATAGGTGCCCTTGCTGGTGAGGAAGAAGGACGTATGAAGCCTTTGGCCAGATTTTCATCAATATACTCCTTTAAGGCTTGCAGCTCAGGTGCCGCCAAAAGGGTATACGTTGCCAAAAGGAATAGCTGCCCCAGGAAGCAGCTCAATGGGACAGTCATAATGCCTGTGTGGAGGAAGCTGATCTGCATTCTTCTTGTCACAGATGTCAGAGAACTCTATATGCTGAAGGTAAAGTAAATACCTGTACAGGTGGTTCCGTAGCTGTGGACTCAGGGACAACTTCAGTTGATGCTAGGTTGCTCCTTGTTGGAAAGATAATCTCCTTGGTCTCCCAGTTGATAGTTGGATTCTGAGAACGCAGCCAAGGGATGCCTAAAATCACAGGAAAATGAGAAGAAATTAGCAAGAAAGAGAGTTGCTCCTGATGATTAGGCTCCAACAAAATCTCAAGGGGTGCGGTCTCCTGATCCACAAGCCCGGAGATTAAAGGTGACCCATCCACTGTTTCCATGGTAATTGAAGAGGCTCTTTGCTGAATTTCAATACCATGTTCCTTGGCAAATGCGATATCCATAAAATTGCCACCTGCACCAGAGTCAATCATAGCTGCACTGGAAATCCACTGTCCAGAACACAGGATCTTAATAGGGAGAGAACAGTGAGAGTTCTTTTCCTTCAGCTCCTTGGGTGGTGAAGTCATAGAAAGTGAATGGAATACAGCATTTAAAGGCAGGCTACATTCAGAGATGTCAGATTCATCATCACAGTAGTCATACTCTCCTACCGCTGCTAGCACCTTGTTAGGCCGCTTGGGACACTTGGGACAGTTGATTAAAAAGTGGTCAGACTGGCCGCAGTAGAAACATAGAATTTCACGAAGTCGATGCTCCCGGCGCTCATTATTCTCGCGCCTCTGAACAGAATCAATTTGCATGGGCTCCTCCTCCACCTCCCGAGATGGTTTACCTGCAGGCTCTTTGGAAGGAAGGGAAAAGTTAGAGATACGGTTAAAGGCAGCAAACTTCTCCTGCCTACGCTCAGTAAGGCGAATGTCAATGCGCACACAATGCTGTATAAATGTCTCTAGCTCTTGTGGTGATTCAGAGCGAGCTAATTCGTCCTTTACAATGCTAGACAGACCCCTTTTAAAAATAGGCAATTGTGCATAACTGTCCCAATTGGTATCTACTGCTAATCTCCTGAATTCGGTAGCATACTCAATAACAGAACGTTTAGCCTGGCGTAAAGACAATAAAGCAGATTCAGCAGTTACACGCCGATTAGGATCATCAAACATTAATGCCACAGGGGCCTAGAAATCATCCAAATTATTTAACCCTGGGTCACGAGACTCAATCATCGGATTCGCCCAGGCGGGCGCTCATGCGGTCAGCAGCATTATTACACACAATATTTTAGATCTATCATTATGGAAACGGTCAGCATGCACATCAAAATATAGCATACATTGATTGACATAGCCACGAAATTTGTCGCGATCACCATTAAATCTGAATGGGGCAACTTAGGTGGACTGGTGGCGGTTGCCCAGAAGGTTGTGCCGCTATTTGCGTGCTTATGTCCTGAAAAGCCCGTCCATACTGGGACTCCATGTCAGCAAGTTTGTTTTCCTGGGCTGCCATGCGGATGCTTAAGTCCTGCAGAGTTTGTCCCAACACTTGTTCATTGCGTTCAAAGCTTCCAAACTTCTTTTGCAGACCTTCCACATCTTTCTGCAGTGATCTAATTATGGAGAACACCTGCTCTAATCTGCCTTCTGCAGTCATTGTTCCTGCAGTCTCCTCTTTTATGGCTAGAGTATCCTGTAATGATTACAGTCAGGGCCAGAAATATTTGGACAGTGACACAATTTTCGCGAGTTGGGCTCTGCATGCCACCACATTGGATTTGAAATGAAACCTCTACAACAGAATTCAAGTGCAGATTGTAACGTTTAATTTGAAGGGTTGAACAAAAATATGTGTTAGAAAATGTAGGAATTGTACACATTTCTTTACAAACACTCCACATTTTAGGAGGTCAAAAGTAATTGGACAAATAAACATAACCCAAACAAAATATTTTTATTTTCAAAATTTTGTGGCGAATCCTTTGGAGGCAATCACTGCCTTAAGTCTGGAACCCATGGACATCACCAAACGCTGGGTTTCCTCCTTCTTAATGCTTTGCCAGGCCTTTACAGCCGCAGCCTTCAGGTCTTGCTTGTTTGTGGGTCTTTCCCTCTTAAGTCTGGATTTGAGCAAGTGAAATGCATGCTCAATTGGGTTAAGATCTGGTGATTGACTTGGCCATTGAAGAATGTTCCACTTTTTTGCACTCATGAACTCCTGTGTAGCTTTGGCTGTATGCTTGGGGTCATTATCCATCTGTACTATGAAGCGCCGTCAAATCAAGTTAGCAGCATTTGGCTGAATCTGGGCTGAAAGTATATCACGGTACACTTCAGAATTCATCCGGCTACTCTTGTCTGCTGTTATGTCATCAATAAACACAAGTGACCCAGTGCCATTGAAAGCCATGCATGGCCATGCCATCACGTTGCCTCCACCATGTTTTACAGAGGATGTGGTGTGCCTTGGATCATGTGCCGTTCCCTTTCTTCTCCAAACTTTTGGCTTCCCATCATTCTGGTACAGATTGATCTTTGTCTCATCTGTCCATAGAATACTTTTCCAGAACTGAGCTGGCTTCTGGAGGTGTTTTTCAGCAAATTTAACTCTGGCCTGTCTATTTTTGGAATTGATGAATGGTTTGCATCTAGATGTGAACCCTTTGTATTTACTTTCATGGAGTCTTCTCTTTACTGTTGACTTAGAGACAGATACACCTACTTCACTGAGAGTGTTCTGGACTTCAGTTGATGTTGTGAACAGGTTCTTCTTCACCAAAGAAAGTATGCGGCGATCATCCACCACTGTTGTCTTCCGTGGGCTCCCAGGTCTTTTTGGATTGATGAGTTCACCAGTGCTTTCTTTCTTTCTCAGGATGTACCAAATTGTAGATTTTGCCACTTCTAATGTTGTAGCAATTTCTTGGATGGGTTTTTTTCTGTTCTTGCAGCTTAAGGATGGCTTGTTTCACCTGCATGGAGAGCTCCTGTGACCACATGTTTCCTTCACAGCAAAACCTTCCAAATGCAAACACCACACCTCAAATCAACTCCAGCCCTTTCATCTGCTTAATTGAGAATGACATAACAAAGGGATTGCCCACACCTGTCCATGAAATAGCCTTGGAGTCATTTGTCCAATTACTTTTGGTCCCTTTAAAAGCAGGGTGGCACATGTTAAGGAGCTGAAACTCCTAAACCCTTCATCCAATTTTAATGTGGATACCCTCAAATGAAAGCTGAAAGTCTGAACTTCAACTGCATCTGATTTGTTTTGTTCCAAATTCATTGTGGTAATGTCTAGAACCAAAATTAGATAAATGTTGTCTCTGTCCAAATATTTATGGACCTAACTGTATAGGGGATAACTCAGGAGACTCTTTGCGTGGAACAAGACAACACAGTTTTATAAGTGGTAAAGTCTATATTATCACACGGTGATTCAAACAGGTGCAGAGCAAAGCTCAAGTCCACAACACTTGGTGCAGATATTAAATGCAGCTTAACAGTCTATAGGAAACTTCAGAGGAAAATGCAATCAAGCAGAGAGTCTATGAAGCACAAATATACTTGAGGATACTTGACATGAATAAGTCCTTGCTTAGTCCAAGCACAGGTAGATATGCTTATAAGGCAGCTCAAATAATATCTTAGCTCAACCAGGGAGGCCTGGGTAATAGTCTCAGGTTTAAGCAGAGCAGAGCTGCAACAGCTTACATGTCCAGCAAATGCAGAAGGAAGTAAACACCAGCAGCCAGATGAAGGAGGATTACTGGAAAATGGTGTATGCAGCAGGAACTCAGAGCAGAGTAGCAGGATCACCAACAGGTTCACAGGAGCAGGTACAACGCCAGGGAGCCACCAGAGGTCAGAGGCTGGATGCAAGGCAGAAGCTGGATGCAAGGCAGAATACTCTAGCACAGACTAAAGGCTGGGGTGGAGTTATATAGCAGGAAGACACAGTGCACATGAGACAAAAGACGCCATCTTGGAAAAGGAAAACACCTTAGTGGTAGTCAGAATATTGGAGACACCACAAAGTAGTATAAAAATACAAAATATTTTATTCACATTAAATATCATTACATGAATGCATTATATGGTGACAAGGTACAGAAAAAAAGGGTACAAAAAACACACACACATAAGAGGGACCCTATACCATAGTGGAGTAGGACTACAGCAAGAATTTGATGTCTATTACCCTGAGATGAGACTATTAGTTAGTATATGGTTCACCAATCGCTGAGAGGTTAATAATAACAATATGCAATTGAATAATCAATGCCAAATGTGAGAAAAACTCTCAGTGTAGCGGGAAACCACAAAAAAAACAGTGCTGTTAGTGCTGACATACACTGCTATAATAAGTATTCCCAACTACCTGAACAAGTGAACAAGAGAACCCAAGGGGATATAACAAGATACCGGAGGCGCCTCCAGGAAGAAGCAGTGCGAAACGCGCGTCGGGGCAGAGGGATGTCCGTGTGGAGCCTCAGCAGTCTAGCGGTAGGTTGTTTTTTCACCACCGGTATCTTGTTATATCCCCTTGGGTTCTCCTGTTCACTTGTTCAGGTAGTTGGGAATACTTATTATAGCAGTGTATGTCAGCACTAACAGCACTGGTTTTTTTGTGGTTTCCCGCTACACTGAGAGTTTTTCTCACATTTGGCATTGATTATTCAATTGCATATTGCTATTATTAACCTCTCAGCGATTGGTGAACCATATACTAACTAATAGTCTCATCTCAGGGGTAATAGACATCAAATTCTTGCTGTAGTCCTACTCCACTATGGTATAGGGTCCCTCTGATGTGTGTGTTTTTTTGTACCCTTTTTTTCTGTACCTTGTCACCATATAATGCATTCATGTAATGATATTTAATGTGAATAAAATATTTTGTATTTTTATACTACTTTGTGGTGTCTCCAATATTCTGACTACCACTAAGGTGTTTTCATTGATTGGCTGTAGTATAAATAAGTTTAATTCTTGTGGGCACATATTGTGAAAAATCTTGGAAAAGGGCAGTAATGCACAAAAGGTAATCAAAAAATGTTCAGAGTCCTGACAGTCAGTTGAATTCCAATGAATGAAAGTATAAAAAACACTGCTGTGGTATTCACAATCCTCTTGCAATAGGACAAGCTGGATGGCAAAGCAAGTGCTAGTAATATCCCAAAAGTAATAGGAATGAAAAAATAACTTTTAACCATGCCAAAGAAGTTGAAAAGAAAAGTCTTGAGTGAGGAAAAGAAGGGCTCAG
Source organism: Oophaga sylvatica (assembly GCA_033576555.1). Lineage (NCBI taxonomy): Eukaryota > Metazoa > Chordata > Amphibia > Anura > Dendrobatidae > Oophaga > Oophaga sylvatica. The sequence continues at coordinate 182,080,537 of JARQOD010000005.1, read as the reverse complement.
TTCTGGCTTTACTAGCAGAGGGATACAGTGAGCGTCATGTTGCCTCCATCCTTAAAATTTCTAAGATGGCAGTCCATTACAACAAGGTCAAGCAGCAGACATTGGGAACAACAAAGCTACAGATCAGCAGAGGGCAAAAACGACTCTCCATTGACCGGGATGACCGTCATCTTATTCGAACGTCACTCAGCAAATGCAGGATGACATCAAGTGACCTTCAAAATGAATGGCAAATGGCAGCTGGGGTGAAGTGCATGGCAAGAACTGTTCGTAACAGGCTCCTAGAGGCAGGGCTCAAGTCTTGTAAAGCTAGAAAAAAGTCTTTCATCAATGAGAAGCAAATTCAAGCCAGGCTGAAGTTTGCCAAAGACCATAAGGATTGGACCATAGAGGACTGGAGTAAGGTAATCTTCTTTGATGAGTCTAATTTTCAGCTTTGCCCAACACCTGGTCATCTAATGGTTAGACGGAGACTTTGAGAGGCGTACAAGCCACAGTGTCTTGCACCCACTGTGAAATTTGGTGGAGGTTCGGTGATGATCTGGGGATGCTTCAGCAAGGCTGGAATTGGGCACGTTAATCTTTGCGAAGGACTTCTGAATCAAGCCACATACAAGGTTATCCTGGAAAAACAGTTGATTCCTTCTCCTCAGGCAATGTTCCTCAACTCTGAGGACTGTTTTTCCCAGCAGGACAATACGCCATGCCACACAGCTAGGTCAATCAATTGTGGATGAAGGTCCACCACATCAAATCCCTGTCATGGTCAGCCCAATCTCCAGACCTGAACCCCATTGAAAATGTCTGGAATGTAATCAAGAGGAAGATGGATAGTCACAAGCCATCAAACAAAGAAGAACTGCTTACATTTTTGTACCAGGAGTGGCATAAGGTCACCCAAAAGCAGTGTGAAAGACTGGTGGAAAGCCTGCCAAGATGCATGAAAGCTGTGATTAAAAATCATGGTTATTCCACAAAATATTGATTTCTGAACTCTTCCTGAGTTAAAACATCATTATTGATGTTTCTAGATGATTGTGAACTTGTTTTCTTAGCATTATTTGAGGTCTGCAAGCACTGCATTTTTTTTGTTATTCTGACCATTTCTCATTTTCTGAAAATAAATACAAAATTTATTGCTTGGAAATTCGGAGACATGTTGGCAGTAGTTTATAGAATAAGAGAGCAATTTACATTTTACTCAAAAATATACCTATAAAGAGAAAAATCGGACAAACTGAAAATTTTGCAGTGGTCTCCTAATTTTTGCCAGAGCTGTATATACAGAGCTCCTATGTACAATGTTACTGGTGATCCCTGTATTGCCTGTACCCTTACTACCATTTACAGAGCTCTTATGTATAATGTCACTGGTGATTCCTGTATTAACTGTGCAATATTCACTATATACAGAGCTCCTGTGTATAATGTCACCGGTGATCCCTGTATTGCCTGTTCACTATACACTATATTCAGAGCTCCTATGTATAATGTCACCGTTGATCACTGTATTACCTGTAAACTTACACTATTCACTGTATACTATGTACAGAGCATCTGTGTGGTGGTAATATGTTGTCTAGTCATGATGTGGCGGTATTTGTTCCTTGTATGTGGTATTATTCTGTCACTATGAGGTGGTAATATGTCGTCTGGTCATAGTGTGACAGTGTTTCTCCCTTGTACATGGTATTATTCAGTCACTTTGTGGTGGTAATATGTAGTCTGGTCATGGTGTGACAGTATTTGTCCCTTGTATGTGATATTATTGGTCATTTTAAAAAATGTATGTGACACATTCCCAGCCAAAAGAGTCTACCTTGTCATGGTGGTGGCTTAAAAAATCTTTTGGCCAAAACAAAACCTGATGGCTATGTATGTGATATGGTGTTTGTTGGTAACTGTTAATTTGTGAATGGTGAGGACATGGTGCAGAAGTGGAGTTTTTCCAAGAGTGGGCTGTAGGACTGTGGAAAGTTCAAGGGATGGAGGCGATACTGGGGTGGAGTCTGGGCGGAGTTTGAAAATGAAAATGTTGCTAGTATGAGGCCCTGAAGTTTCTGGTAGCAGCCCTGAAGTCAAACTTGCTGGGCAAACACTGATAATCAGCTTCTGTAATATGCTTCTAAAGCTGGCCAAAATTATGGCTGTCACCCGACTCTCCCATGCAAAGAATCAAAACAAAACTTGGCACTCAAATATTGAATAAATGGACCAAAAATGAAGGTAGTTGCTGTGGTTATTGTCTTTTTATTTGCATTCGTGAAAGATGAAGGTGACGTACATAACAGATGATGAACGTTTTCGGCTATACAACATTAGCCTTCCTCAGACAATATGTACAAATTTTGCACTGTAATGTATCAAAGTAACAAAAGAAACAATGTGAGTACACACAAGAAAAATACAACAATAGATGCAATAAAATAGAGAGCAACAGTTGTAACGAAGTGAAAACATCTTAAATACAAATTGACACATCAAAAATGGAAAAATATCACATGGCTTGTTTATCCAGAGGTGCTCAGTGAACATTTGAGAAAATTTCGTTAAGGACATTACTTGTAATATCACAAAAGAGAGTAAATAGATGTGAGCCAAATACCGAAAAGGATATAGAGATCACCAAATCAGAGTGTTGTGATCTATTATTCGTGTAATGTATGCGGCGAGCAATACCTGTAATGAAATCGCAGATATTTAATTATGCAGTGATAAATGGTAGCCACACTTGTGGAAACTGCCAAAGCGACAGGGATAAAAGGGTGACAAAGGGAAACAAAAAAAGGAGGGGGACAGAAGTAAGGAAAAGGACAATAAAAAGAAAAAGAAAAATAAAAATAAAAAGAAAGAAGGAGAAGCAAAGGAAAAAACAAAGAAAAAAACGGCAAAGAGAAAAACAGTAAGGAATACCTTAGAAAAGACGGATGTGGAAAATAAAATGAATTCAACCACAGGAGATGAGCAACTGTAAAAGAAACAGTTAAAAAGTAAAAAATGCAGTAAAATGTCTATAGAGTAAAGAGTATAGCTGTGTACTAAAAGTAAAAATAATACCTTGGAATGCAAAAATTGGGACAGAGCGCTGGTAGCCAAAGCTAATACCGATAAAGCGCTAAAAAAGACCAAACAAAACGGTTTATATTTTAGATTTTACAAAATAAGTACACAGAAAAAAGAAAAAAGAAAAGAAAAAAATTGAAATAAAAATTGCCAGTGGGGAAAATTACCTATAAAATGATGCTTTGTATCCTACCAAAACGAGGACTAAAAAAATAAGAAGAGAAAGAAAGCAGCATGAAATAAACGTAATTGAGCAGAGTGTGCTCTGAAAGAAGTGTACATAATGGGTTAAAAAGTTAAATACCTGGGGGAGGCCACACTGGGACAAAGGAAAAGCGCTGTAGGCTACAGTGGTAGCAATGGAGCAGTGCTCCTCCATTGCTACCACTGTAGCCTACAGCGCTTTTCCTTTGTCCCAGTGTGGCCTCCCCCCAGGTATTTAACCTTTTAACCCATTATGTACACTTCTTTCAGAGCACACTCTGCTCAATTACGTTTATTTCATGCTGCTTTCTTTCTCTTCTTATTTTTTTAGTCCTCGTTTTGGTAGGATACAAAGCATCATTTTATAGGTAATTTTCCCCACTGGCAATTTTTATGTCAATTTTTTTTCTTTTCTTTTTTCTGTGTACTTATTTTGTAAAATCTAAAATATAAACCGTTTTGTTTGGTCTTTTTTAGCGCTTTATCGGTATTAGCTTTGGCTACCAGCGCTCTGTCCCCAATTTTTGCATTCCAAGGTATTATTTTTATTTTTATTTTTACTTTTACTTTTAGTACACAGCTATACTCTTTACTCTATAGACATTTTACTGCATTTTTTAATTTTTAACTGTTTCTTTTACAGTTGCTCATCTCCTGTGGTTGAATTCATTTTATTTTCCACATCCGTCTTTTCTAAGGTATTCCTTACTGTTTTTCTCTTTGCCGTTTTTTTCTTTGTTTTTTCCTTTGCTTCTCCTTCTTTCTTTTTATTTTTATTTTTCTTTTTCTTTTTATTGTCCTTTTCCTTACTTCTGTCCCCCTCCTTTTTTTGTTTCCCTTTGTCACCCTTTTATCCCTGTCGCTTTGGCAGTTTCCACAAGTGTGGGCTACCATTTATCACTGCATAATTAAATATCTGCGATTTCATTACAGGTATTGCTCGCCGCATACATTACACGAATAATAGATCACAACACTCTGATTTGGTGATCTCTATATCCTTTTCGGTATTTGGCTCACATCTATTTACTCTCTTTTGTGATATTACAAGTAATGTCCTGAACGAAATTTTCTCAAATGTTCACTGAGCACCTCTGGATAAACAAGCCATGTGATATTTTTCCATTTTTGATGTGTCAATTTGTATTTAAGATGTTTTCACTTCGTTACAACTGTTGCTCTCTATTTTATTGCATCTATTGTTGTATTTTTTTTGTGTGTACTCACATTGTTTCTTTTGTTACTTTGATACATTACAGTGCAAAATGTGTACATATTGTCTGAGGAAGGCTAATGTTGTATAGCCGAAAACGTTCATCATCTGTTATGTACGTCACCTTCATCTTTCACGGATGCAAATAAAAAGACAATAACCACAGCAACTACCTTCATTTTTGGTCCATTTATTCAATATTTGAGTGCCAAGTTTTGTTTTGATTCTACTATTTGGGCTGGAGACCCTACTTGTGCACCGATTTCTATACAGTTTTTTGAGTGCCATGTTTTTGTAATTTACTGACTTCTCCCATGCAAAGCTCATTCGGCCAATCACTTTTGTGTTCTCTATGAGAAAGTAGTCGGCTGACACATCAGCAGTGGCTTACCTCTGGTAGAAAAATGCAATCGACAGTCTTAAATCGGACATGCCTATTCAACATTTGTCTCAACCATCAGTTGGCTGACTACAACCCTCTATAAGCATAGTATTTTATTGACTTTTTATCCCCCTCCAATCATCAGAATGCAGCATAATGGCAGCTGATTGGAATCTCAAGAATGAAATCTAAAAAAAATCCTGATTTCTTAGAATTTATAGCTTTGGAGAAATTCATAGTAAAATCAATTCTATTGCAATCAATGTTCTCATCTCTACAGATGAATCAAATAAATCATGATTATTTAGATTAGCAGAAAAATCTATTTGTATAAGCCAAACGTAAGCTCTAGGCAGTGCTGGGAAAACAATGATCAGCTTCTGCTGCATGATTCTAATGTTGGCCATAAAGATAGCTGTCAGCCAACCAACTCCAACCATACACAGGAGGGCTCGTTCGGCCAAACACACCTGTGTTTTCTATGAGAAAGCCTACAACTGACACAGGAAAGTAGTGGCAATGCATCTCCAAAACAATGCAATCAGCAGTCTTTCAAAACCCTCAGTTGGCCAGCTCCTCCATAAACATTAGACTTTCGTATAAACCCATCAATATCGCCAGGTTCGGCCAACATTAGTCTAATGTGCATGGTGTCCTTTAGTCATAAGTGAGAAGAGAGCTTGAAAGCAATCATGCAGTTTGCAGACAATACATACCTGCCATTACTTCAGGAGACTGGAAGAATTCATCAGGATGCAGGTAGCCATTCTGAGGAGCAAGGCACCACATGACACGCAGAACACTCAAGGCTCCCCACAGCATCTTTTCTTTCATTGCTGAAGCAAAATAAAGTTAAACCATCAGGAAAAATCAATCAATGCAGCAGTTCTCAACATATATGCCTTCAACATTATAGTAACTGACTGGCTATAGTTTACAAATGTGTCCACAAAAGAAACTTAAAGTGTATTCTCATATATAACTGTAAAGCACTCGATTTCAAGGCTCCAAAGAAGGACTTTTTCTATTGAGACCCCACCAAACAGACCATGGTAGTGTCTGGGTCTCACCATATGTAATGGAAGTACATCCTAAAATGACAAATATTTCTTAATTTACCTCGTATGTCTCCAAAATGCTGTACCTTGATGATGTAACAAAGGGTAAAAGATAATTTTACCCAACTGTCTGGTATACACTGTCTGATTGGCAAGATTATCATCTACGGTCACAACTGTATCCTTTAGATGAAACTACAAGTCAGCAGTTTATTCTGCTATGAGTTGACTACAAACTTGTCATATAGTATAGCATTTTGTTTCTGGCTTGAGTTTTGTCTGTTTGATGGCCAATGTGATCATGTTCTTTTTGCATACAAACCAAGTTATACTCCAGCTCATTTTTTTTCGGTTTAGTTTTAAGGTTCTGCATTTAGTGTAAGTAAGGATGTGGTAGTCCTTCCTTTGAGCTGGACATTACATTCAAATGGTGTCACAGGCTTAATGCGACAGAGAGGGGCCAGAAGACCGCAGTGTCTGATTCCAAATACTCGTGCACTGATTAGCAGCACTTCACTACCATATTAAATGGTGCAGGTTTCTGCTAGCAGTGCAGGGGTTAAATTTGTTCAGTTGAGAGTCTCTGAGGCTTTCCTGCTTTGATGATCTCAGTTGTTCAGTGTTGGTCACTCCCCTCTGCTATTCATACTCGCCTCTTGCAATCAGAATTGCCAGTGTTAAGGCTGGGTCTCACATAACGATACACCAGCGATCCCAACAACGATATGCACTTGTCAGGATCGCTGGTGTATCGCTACATGATCGCTGCTGAGCTGCCAAACAGGCAGCTCAGGCAGCGATCTGGGACAGCGACACTGCGGGTAACATCGCTTAGTTACCCGCAGTGTACATTGGATACCAGCGCCCTGATGCAGGGAGCTGGTAACCAAGGTACACGTCGGGTTTCCAAGCGCTGCGCGGTGCCTGGAAACCCGTTGTGTACCTTGGTTACCAGCTCCCTGCATCAGGACGCTGGTATCCAAGGTACACAGCGGGTTTCTAGGCACAGCCCCGCGCCTGGAAACCCGCTGTGTACCTTGGTTACCAGCGGATCGCTGGTCTCCCGCCTGTCACACGCAGCGATGCGTGCCTGTCAGCGGGAGACCAGCGATCAAAAAAAATGTCCTGACATTTCAGCGACGATCAGCGATACCCAGCAGGGGGGCTGATCGTCGCTGAATGTCACACACAGCGATATCGCTGGTGAGCTCGGTGCTGCGTCACAAAACTAGTGACTCAGCACCGATCTCGGTAGCGATATCGCTATGTGAGACGGGCCCTTTAGTTTTATACTGCCTGGAGTGGAGTTGGAGGTGTTTGTTGAGGAGGTGGTGTTTGGAGTGTTTATCTAAAGATTGTTGCTTGGTGATTTGTCTTTGTGCATATCCTCATCCTCTCCTATTTGGTTATTCCTTCCTTTTACTTGCCGGTGTTCCACTCTGTTGTTTGTGAGTGCATATTTGTATGGTTGAAATTTTCATTTATCCCTCTACATCTTTCCTTGTTAGTTTGGTTTGTGTATTCTTATATACAACTACTCCCCACATCCATGGGTGGGGGAGGAGACAGATAAGGGTTTATTCAGGAGCTCAGCAAGGTACGTGGCCCAGTTCCTGCTATGTGTGGACTATTTTTCTTACTGCATTACTTTGTACCTATTTTATGTTGCTATCATAAGGTGTTACACATTATTATACATAGTTCATGACATGGCTACTTAGCATTTTATAAGACTGTTACCTGTATAAGCCAGTGTTGTTATTATTCTGGAGAATATGTTGTTGCCATCTCAATAATTTTTATTGTAAACATTAAAATACAATTTACCTTCCCATAGGGGCCCACAGGAATGGGTTCAAATAAATATCTAATACAGGATACAAATAATTCTAATGGTGATCTCATGTAACATGACATTTTAAATAAAAAAAATAAATTCAATTTAAGGATTTATTGCAAGTGTAGATGAGTGAATCAATTTGATGTCAATTCAACATGTGTCAATTTTTTAAGAATTTGCTCAACTCGCCTAAAAGGCTAGCAAGCATTTTACATAATACAGAATACTGTATCACCCTGAGAAGGCTCACATGACCTCAAGTGCAGCTGGGCAGCTATGACATCACATGGTACGGCACAGCCAGTCAGAACAACTCTCATAGTCTGTATAAAAACCGAGGCAGGAAATGAAGCAGCCAATTAACAGTGAAATTGGATAATGAAAGAATGCCATATTTCATTGCTTAGCCATAGAGATAGTGAGAGCCAGCCATAAACTAGTGAACAAATTCAACAATTAGAGTGTTGTGGCACAGCAGTGAAGAGGATTAGTGTATAAAGTGAGAAGAAAAGTGAATAATAAAGAGATTCAATTGATAGTGAGATAGGAGACTGGCACTAATTGATCACATTTCATGGCAGCTGGAGGCATTGGAGTAGTGTTGATTACATTTTTTTTTAATTTTTAGAGAAATTTTTAGAAATTTTTAGAGAAATCTTGAAAAATTAGATTCTCAAAGCACAATCGTTAACAATTCCGAAAAGAGGGAAGAATAGGAAGCATTTAAGGAAACCAGGATGGATGAACACAGAATTTAAACACATTCTAAAAAGGAAGAAAGAAAATGTTTATCAAATGGAAAGAGGGAGGAATATCTAAAGAAGAATATAATGCTGTCTGCAGAACCTGCAGGGCACAAATCAGATTATCTAAAGCTGACAATAAATTAAGGCTTGCAAGAGACATCAAAAGCAACAAAAAAGGATTTTGGGGATACGTCAAAAGTAAAAGAAAAGTCAAAGATGCTATAGGATTTTTACAGGATGAAAATGATGAAATGGTAAGAAAAAAAAACATTTTTAACAAAAGCAAATCATGAAAAACAATCATACCCAGTCTGATCAATGACCAAATGCACTAGCAGGATGCAGCAGCTCCCATGGATAAAGGCTGGAGAAGCAACAGGTGCTTACCACTGATAAAGGCAGCCACCCTATCACAAAAACAGTGATGATGAAGGTGTTAACTGCTTAGTGGGAGAAAAAACACACAGATACAAGTTGCTTAAAACATGAATGTCATGCACAGTGTCTGGATAACAGCCTATTTAAACGCTATGATGGAAGGCGGGCTGGTCAGCACTGAATGTGCACAACAAAAAAACCAAGCCATCAAAAAGAGCCCGGTGCACCCTGCATTTTAAACGCCTATGATGGAAGGCGGGCTGGTCAGCACTGACTGTGACAACACAAAAAACCAAGCCATCAAAAAGAGCCCGGGTGCACCCTGCAAAAGATGATAAAAAGTGCAAAAAATGATGCATATGATAAATGCATCAGATGAGGTATTAGTTACTATTTTGGCCAAAGCAGATAAGCTCGCAACCCAACGTCAAGGGTCCTCATTTTATTGCGAGTAACTAACTAGACATAAATCCAAAAAAAAAAACATTTTTAACAAAAGCAAATCATGAAAAACAATCATACCCAGTCTGATCAAATGACCAAATGCACTAGCAGGATGCAGCAGGCTCCCATGGATAAAGGCTGGAGAAGCAACAGGTTGCTTACCACTGATAAAGGCAGCCACCCTATCACAAAAACAGTGATGATGAAGGTGTTAACTGCTTAGTGGGAGAAAAAACACACAGATACAAGTTGCTTAAAACATGAATGTCATGCACAGTGTCTGGATAACAGCCTATTTTAAACGCCTATGATGGAAGGCGGCTGATCAGCACTGACTGTGCACAACACAAAAAACCAAGCCATCAAAAAGACCCGGTGCACCCTGCAAAAGATGATAAAAAGTGCAAAAAATGATGCATATGATAAATGCATCAGATGAGGTATTAGTTACTATTTTGGCCAAAGCAGATAAGCTCGCAACCCAATGTCAAGGGTCCTCATTTTATTGCGAGTAACTAACTAGACATAAATCCAAAAAAAAAAATACTTTTAACAAAAGCAAATCATGAAAAACAATCATACCAGTCTGATCAAATGACCAAATGCACTAGCAGATGCAGCAGGCTCCCATGGACCCTTGACGTTGGGTTGCGAGCTTATCTGCTTTGGCCAAAATAGTAACTAATACCTCATCTGATGCATTTATCATATGCATCATTTTTTGCACTTTTTATCATCATCTTTTGCAGGGTGCACCCGGGCTCTTTTTTAAAATAGGCTGTTATCCAGACACTGTGCATGACATTCATGTTTTAAGCAACTTGTATCTGTGTGTTTTTTCTCCCAATAAGCAGTTAACACCTTCATCATCACTTTTTTGTGATAGGGTGGCTGCCTTTATCAGTGGTAAGCACCTGTTGCTTCTCCAGCCTTTATCCATGGGAGCCTGCTGCATCCTGCTAGTGCATTTGGTCATTTGATCAGACTGGGTATGATTGTTTTTCATGATTTGCTTTTGTTAAAAATGTTTTTTTTTTTTGGATTTATGTCTAGTTAGTTACTCGCAATAAAATGAGGACCCTTGACGTTGGGTTGCGAGCTTATCTGCTTTGGCCAAAATAGTAACTAATACCTCATCTGATGCATTTATCATATGCATCATTTTTTGCACTTTTTATCATCTTTTGCAGGGTGCACCCGGGCTCTTTTTGATGGCTTGTTTTTTTGTGTTGTGCACATTCAGTGCTGACCAGCCCGCCTTCCATCATAGGCGTTTAAAATAGGCTGTTATCCAGACACTGTGCATGACATTCATGTTTTAAGCAACTTGTATCTGTGTGTTTTTTCTCCCACTAAGCAGTTAACACCTTCATCATCACTATTTTTGTGATAGGGTGGCTGCCTTTATCAGTGGTAAGCACCTGTTGCTTCTCCAGCCTTTATCCATGGGAGCCTGCTGCATCCTGCTAGTGCATTTGGTCATTTGATCAGACTGGGTATGATTGTTTTTCATGATTTGCTTTTGTTAAAAATGTTTTTTTTTTTTTGGATTTATGTCTAGTTAGTTACTCGCAATAAAATGAGGACCCTTGACGTTGGGTTGCGAGCTTATCTGCTTTGGCCAAAATAGTAACTAATACCTCATCTGATGCATTTATCATATGCATCATTTTTTGCACTTTTTATCATCTTTTGCAGGGTGCACCCGGGCTCTTTTTGATGGCTTGGTTTTTTGTGTTGTGCACATTCAGTGCTGACCAGCCCGCCTTCCATCATAGGCGTTTAAAATAGACTGTTATCCAGACACTGTGCATGACATTCATGTTTTAAGCAACTTGTATCTGTGTGTTTTTTCTCCACTAAGCAGTTAACACCTTCATCATCACTGTTTTTGTGATAGGGTGGCTGCCTTTATCAGTGGTAAGCACCTGTTGCTTCTCCAGCCTTTATCCATGGGAGCCTGCTGCATCCTGCTAGTGCATTTGGTCATTTGATCAGACTGGGTATGATTGTTTTTCATGATTTTCTTTTGTTAAAAATGTTTTTTTTTTTTTGATTTATGTCTAGTTAGTTACTCGCAATAAAATGAGGACCCTTGACGTTGGGTTGCGAGCTTATCTGCTTTGGCCAAAATAGTAACTAATACCTCATCTGATGCATTTATCATATGCATCATTTTTTGCACTTTTTATCATCTTTTGCAGGGTGCACCCGGGCTCTTTTTGATGACTTGGTTTTTTGTGTTGTGCACATTCAGTGCTGACCAGCCCGCCTTCCATCATAGGCGTTTTAAAATAGGCTGTTATCCAGACACTGTGCATGACATTCATGTTTTAAGCAACTTGTATCTGTGTGTTTTTTCTCCCACTAAGCAGTTAACACCTTCATCATCACTGTTTTTGTGATAGGGTGGCTGCCTTTATCAGTGGTAAGCACCTGTTGCTTCTCCAGCCTTTATCCATGGGAGCCTGCTGCATCCTGCTAGTGCATTTGGTCATTTGATCAGACTGGGTATGATTGTTTTTCATGATTTGCTTTTGTTAAAATGTTTTTTTTTTGGATTTATGTCTAGTTAGTTACTACGCAATAAAATGAGGACCCTTGACTTGGGTTGCGAGCTTATCTGCTTTGGCCAAAATAGTAACTAATACCTCATCTGATGCATTTATCATATGCATCATTTTTTGCACTTTTTATCATCTTTTGCAGGGTGCACCCGGGCTCTTTTTGATGGCTTGGTTTTTTGTGTTGTGCACAGTCAGTGCTGATCAGCCCGCCTTCCATCATAGGCGTTTAAAATAGGCTGTTATCCAGACACTGTGCATGACATTCATGTTTTAAGCAACTTGTATCTGTGTGTTTTTTCTCCCACTAAGCAGTTAACACCTTCATCATCACTGTTTTTGTGATAGGGTGGCTGCCTTTATCAGTGGTAAGCACCTGTTGCTTCTCCAGCCTTT
>JARQOD010000005.1:182027458-182068149 GCA_033576555.1 Oophaga sylvatica | reverse complement strand
CAACAAACTGGAGCAAGTTCAGAGATGAGTGTGTAGCCCTGGTGTTAGGCACACGCAGTACCCTGGAGAATGTGTGGAGAGATAGCAGTTCAATGCTCAATACCCATTCACTCAACATACACTAGACACACCCTTAGGGTAGTGTAGTCACTTGTGAGGGAGTGGTCAGGGTGTATTCGTTGAGTGATTAGAGTAGTCAGTTTCCTGTCCTCGGACAGAGCAGACGTGTGGAGTCTAGCTGGGACCTGGAGGGAGGAAGCAGTCCAGCCTGGTTCTACCAGCAGTTCAGCAAGTGGAGGCCAGTAAGGGCGAGATATAGATCACCTCAGCCTGGTCAGAGCTGTACCTCACTTGAAGACACTGATTAAGAAAGAAGAGCTTAGTACAGAAATACTTCAGTCTCCTGTCCCAAGGACAGTGAAAGGTTCAGAGACGTGCTCCTGCCTAGTGGATAACTGAGAGTCTGTTAACTAACTCTGAAGGAAGGAAAAGAAGGGAGTGATTATATGACTTTTTGCAAGTGTGAGTGTTTATGCTACAAGCGAGGACAAGGCGAAAGGCACAGTGGAAAGGAATATTTGAAAAGTGCTTTTGGATTGAAGAAGTCCTGCACATTGTTACCGGTCACTGGGGACCGAAGGATCACTAAAGCTTCACGCTTAGTGGTAAAGAAAACCAGAGACTTACCGGACCTTAGGTCGCGGCAAGCAGCCCCTAAATAGTCGGTACGTAACTGGGGTCAGGGGGAGTGAGGACCTTGAGTCTCTGCAGGACAAGATAGGAATTCAGCTCTCTCACAGGAAGGCTCCGACCACAAAACTGACTGGGCAGTACAGCTATGGAATAGCTGGAGTTATAGAGGGAACTACGCTTCATGCTGGTTGTACTCATCGTGTTGAAAGTAAAGGAGGCCCCTAACTTGTCCAGCTGCTATCTCGAAATACATTCTCCTTGGATCAGCCTCCCTGGGACCTGCCTGAACATCTTACAAGTAAAGGTATGGAAAGACGCTGACCGTGTGAGACTGAGTTATTTACTTGCATGCCTGCACAATCCCTACCTAACTATCGACCTGAGGGAAGAGTCCTACCTGTAGGGGACCCGACATCTAGCTGCCTCACCATCCCCTCAGAGCTCTATAGCAGCGCTGGTATAAATTACCAGAAGACTACAGGTGGCGTCACGAACTGTATATAAATCTATCCCCTGTAAATATTCCCCCCAACATACGCCAGACCGCCAGGGCCACAGACCGAGCCACCGCTACCTGTGACAATCCCCATAGACTTCCATGGGCTCGGCTCTGAGTACCCCATTGCCCTGGTAACCCACAATTGTGGTGGCGGGTCGACACAAAACTTTGGCGTCACGAACAGGATGCGAAACTCGCAAAATTGCGAGCCCTGTGTGCCTATGGAGTTGTTTTTGTGAAAAGGACTGTTTGCACTTTTGGCGCCAAAAATCGCCATCTTTGTCGCCATATTCGCGCCCTCAGGCGCTGGAGAAGGTGGGCGTACCTTCGTGGGCGTGTACCCCCCTGTGGCGCGAAGAAGATGCCTGCCCTCTCAAAGTGCTATTACAATATGCGATCCTGCCCTACAGCAAAGGAGGTCCGCCTCCTCTTCACCTTTCCTGCAAAGAGGAGGAGACGCAAACCCCGCCTCCACGGAAGAGACCGGACGTCTCTGGAGGAAGATGAAAGAATCTTCTGGAACATCATGGAAGCAGGACGTGTGCAGCCGAGCAGGGAAGCGGAGGAAGGCAGGCCCCGTGCCCCAGCCAAGCTGCCACCAGCACAGGAGTCATCCGTGGTCCTGCACCTGCAGCAAGCGTTGCTAGAAATTCAGGAAGAAAATGCACGCCTGAAAAAGATGGTCCAGCACCAACCTGGATTCGAAGAGATCGAGAGACGCCGGCGTACCCAGGAGCAGCGGAGGCTGTGGGACGTGGTGTTCTCTCCCCTCAACGACCCCCCACGATTCGAGTTACCGAAAATTCTGCTGCCCAAGGCAAAGGAGCAACCGGAGGCTGCCCCCGAAAGTACCAATCCTGATCCCACCGGTGAAGCGGTGGAGGCGAAGGAGGTTGAGGAGGTACCGCCAGTTCCGGAACTCCCGCCCGGCCAGGAGGCCGCAGCAGATGATCGAACCCCGGCAGGGACACCGGAGGGGTCCTGTCCGTCGTTACCAGACGTCGACTGGGACGAGATGGCGCGCCTGGATGACGTCGCCTACACCGCCCAGTGGGAATGTGAGTGGCAGCGTCGTGAGGAGAAGCAGAAACGCCAGCAGGAGGAAGAGCGGGAAGCTCAGCGGAATCGACAGCGGCAACATGCAGAGCTGATCGCGGACAAGGAGAGTGTCCGGAGAGAGAAAGGTACCCTGAGGGAACCGCGGCGGCAGGGGTGTGTGACTGAGTTCCAGCTCCGGAAGGGCTGGGGCTTCATCCGTGAACCGGGCCTCTACCCAGGGGTCTTTGTTAGTCGCAGGGACGTAGAATCCCACCTACCGCAAGGCCATCCCGGGAGGGACTTAGTAAATGGAGACATTGTCACGTATACACGGCACTGGGGAATGAAGGGATGGTATGCCCTTAACGTCACCATCGTCCGTGACCCCGTCCCCGACGCAGGTAACGTCACCACTACCGCAGCGTCCCCGTCTCCAGCTCAAGCAGTATCCGGCCGTGCCCCAGCATCGCCCCCTGCAGGCTCATCGCAAATGAAAGCCACATCTACATCGCAACATGCGACCCAGTTTCCATCGCAATCCATGACACGATCCATATCGTTAACTGTGACTCAGATTGAAACGCAATCGGTGTCTCGCAAGGAGAATGTACCCGTTGCGCCCCTAGAGGTTCGCACAAGAACTGTGGCGACTCAAACCCCAATAGCAGGTCACGACCTGTTAGTCCTGGGATCTAGGGATCACCGCATTGTTCCAGCCCCCGGGGTGGAAAGTGTATTTGAAATAAATGAATAGTTAAACAGTAAAAACCGGTGAGATCCATACAGGGGTCTACCATAAGTAAAGTTGTAAAAAGTTTAAGAATGTTTGCCAATTTTTGCACAAGTTAAATGAGAATATAATACATTTATATATTGCTAACAGTAGAATGCCCGGCTGGGTAAACAGATAAAAAGTTTTGCACTTTATTATTATTATAATGTGATATAATATGTCTTCGTTTTACAATGGACTCAGAGGCTGAGGACTGTGCCAGCCCAGAACTTATTTGTATATAGTTGCGCTTCGGTGCTTTATCTTGGTTTTACATAAAACCAGCACAACTACCTCTGAATACAAAAACCCGTGTGGTGTGGCACTGAGTGAGGTCTGCATTCGGATGTCCTGCAGCCCACCCAGGACCCACGTTGAAGGTTTGGTGCGGGTCCTTCACAAGAATACTGTGTATTTATTGAATGTTTTGATGCCTTAATACTTTTGTATTTTTCTATAATGTTATTGTTTGCAACGTTCAAGACATCCTTACCTCCCGGATGGGACGAATTAATGTTTAATGTTGATGTTTTCATGCATAAACAAAACTGTCTCTTTGTATTTTACAGCCCGGGAGTGCTGTCTTTTACCATGGGGGAATGTGTAGCCCTGGTGTTAGGCACACGCAGTACCCTGGAGAATGTGTGGAGAGATAGCAGTTCAATGCTCAA
Source organism: Oophaga sylvatica (assembly GCA_033576555.1). NCBI lineage: Eukaryota > Metazoa > Chordata > Amphibia > Anura > Dendrobatidae > Oophaga > Oophaga sylvatica. The sequence continues at coordinate 182,064,476 of JARQOD010000005.1, read as the reverse complement.
TACCCATTCACTCAACATACACTAGACACACCCTTAGGGTAGTGTAGTCACTTGTGAGGGAGTGGTCAGGGTGTATTCGTTGAGTGATTAGAGTAGTCAGTTTCCTGTCCTCGGACAGAGCAGACGTGTGGAGTCTAGCTGGGACCTGGAGGGAGGAAGCAGTCCAGCCTGGTTCTACCAGCAGTTCAGCAAGTGGAGGCCAGTAAGGGCGAGATATAGATCACCTCAGCCTGGTCAGAGCTGTACCTCACTTGAAGACACTGATTAAGAAAGAAGAGCTTAGTACAGAAATACTTCAGTCTCCTGTCCCAAGGACAGTGAAAGGTTCAGAGACGTGCTCCTGCCTAGTGGATAACTGAGAGTCTGTTAACTAACTCTGAAGGAAGGAAAAGAAGGGAGTGATTATATGACTTTTTGCAAGTGTGTTTATGCTACAAGCGAGGACAAGGCGAAAGGCACAGTGGAAAGGAATATTTGAAAAGTGCTTTTGGATTGAAGAAGTCCTGCACATTGTTACCGGTCACTGGGGACCGAAGGATCACTAAAGCTTCACGCTTAGTGGTAAGAAAACCAGAGACTTACCGGACCTTAGGTCGCGGCAAGCAGCCCCTAAATAGTCGGTACGTAACTGGGGTCAGGGGGAGTGAGGACCTTGAGTCTCTGCAGGACAAGATAGGAATTCAGCTCTCTCACAGGAAGGCTCCGACCACAAAACTGACTGGGCAGTACAGCTATGGAATAGCTGGAGTTATAGAGGGAACTACGCTTCATGCTGGTTGTACTCATCGTGTTGAAAGTAAAGGAGGCCCCTAACTTGTCCAGCTGCTATCTCGAAATACATTCTCCTTGGATCAGCCTCCCTGGGACCTGCCTGAACATCTTACAAGTAAAGGTATGGAAAGACGCTGACCGTGTGAGACTGAGTTATTTACTTGCATGCCTGCACAATCCCTACCTAACTATCGACCTGAGGGAAGAGTCCTACCTGTAGGGGACCCGACATCTAGCTGCCTCACCATCCCCTCAGAGCTCTATAGCAGCGCTGGTATAAATTACCAGAAGACTACAGGTGGCGTCACGAACTGTATATAAATCTATCCCCTGTAAATATTCCCCCCAACATACGCCAGACCGCCAGGGCCACAGACCGAGCCACCGCTACCTGTGACAATCCCCATAGACTTCCATGGGCTCGGCTCTGAGTACCCCATTGCCCTGGTAACCCACAATTGTGGTGGCGGGTCGACACAATGAGCGACCAGAATGATGACCGGTCTGCATACCATGTCCTATGAGGAACGGTTGCAGGATTTGGGAATGTTTTGCTTGCAAAAGAGAAGACTGAGAGGAGACTTAATAGCTGTCTACAAATATCTCAAGGGCTGTCACATTGTAGAAGGATCATCTTTATTCTCATTTGCACAAGGAAAGACTAGAAGCAATGGGATGAAACTGAATGGGAAGAGACACAGATTAGATATTAGAAAAAACTTTTTGACAGGGTGATCAGTGAGTGGAACAGGCTGCCACGAGAGGTGGTGAGTTCTCCTTCAATAGAAGTCTTCAAACAGAGGCTGGACCGCTATCTGTCTGGGATGATTTAGTGAATCCTGCTTTGAGCAGGGGGTTGGACCAGATGACCCAGGAGGTCCCTTCCAACTCTACCATTCTATGATTCTATGGTAAATGTTAATTTCAAACGATTTGCTCATCTCTAATAGCAAGCATGTCTTATGAAGGAATGTTGTTATTTATATCATGAGTAAGAAGAATTGCCTGATGGTCACTTTGGGGTAGCATTTTTGTACATGTAATCGAAGTACATGTATCAAAGTATTGCCGCAGTTATACATGGCTGATTCTAACACGCATCTCTATTCTCTTCTTACAGGTATTTAACTATTGCAAGTTACTTCAGTGAATCCTGCATGTGTCCCATCTATGTTATTCATCTTAGCAGCATATATAATGGTATTAACTATTGCAAGTTACTTCAGTGAATCTTGCATGTGTCCCATCTATGTTATTCATCTTAGCAGCATATATAATGGTATTTAACTATTGCAAGTTACTTCAGTGAATCCTGCATGTGTCCCATCTATGTTATTCATACTAGCAGCATATATAATGATATTTAACTATTGCAAGTTACTTCAGTGAATCCTGCATGTGTCCCATCTATGTTATTCATCTTAGCAGCATATATAATGATATTTAACTATTGCAAGTTACTTCAGTGAATCCTGCATGTGTCCCATCTATGTTATTCATCTTAGCAGCATATATAATGGTATATAGTTATTTAAACTTACTCTGCTTGTCCTCTTATGATAAGAAGTCAAGTAACTTTTCAAAGTGGTTTATGATCCGTGTAGGCCTGGACACTTGTTTATCTGCTCACTACATTTATTGTGTCCTGCTGTCTCAACTTAGTTTGACTGATTGCTAACGAGTGAGAGAGGAAAAAAAAAAGTTCTTAGATCTAGCCTCCTATATATTGAGGCATAGTCTGGGTAGCATTTATGCAGGGGTAGCATTTATGTACATATAATCAAAGTACATGTATCAAAGTATTGCCGCAGTTATACATGGCAGTTAGACAGGGAAGGAGGCAGGTAAGACAAATCACAAAATCTATTTCCTCTACATTTGGATTACAACACATACTCACCATATGCATCTGTATAATTTACATCCTGGCTGATGCATTCACTCACATCCACCGCCCTTGCATTACCCCTTTACACTCCATCCATATCAACCCCTCTGTCCTTTCCTCTCCTATGTATAGCACTCACGCTCTTTTTATACTGCTGAACAGCACAAATTCTCTCAGTCCCACCATCCAACACACAAGATGCTCTCACAAATCACTTAACTATCTGCTCACTCTTTCTATTCTCCTTCTTTTAGTCGCAGGAGATATTGCTCCAAATCCCGGCCCCCCATGTTATAGCAAGTCAAACCTTCCAACTGCTACACTCAGAAACCCCTCTAATCTTATTAATATTCCCAGCATGCCTTCTGTCTCTTTCAATTGTGCCCTTTGGAATTCTCGCTCAGTGTGTAATAAACTCCCCTTCATTTATGACTTCTTCCTTTCAAATTCTCTTAACCTTCTAGCTCTTACTGAAACCTGGATCCAGCAGTCAGATACCACCGCTGCTGCTGCTCTCTCATATGGTGGACTAAACTTCTCTCATACCCCAAGATCGGACAACAGAGCAGATGGAGGCGTTGGTCTGCTCTTATCACCCAAATGTACTTTTCAAGTTATCCCTCAAGTACCCTCACTTGTCTTCCCTTCTTTTGAGGTCCATGCTGTCAGACTCTACATCCCCTTCTCCATGCGAGTGTGTTATGAATGTGCTAGAGATGGTTTCTGAGCAGAGGCTCCCTTTGGTGGTTACAAACAGTACTGAACCTTTCAGCGAGGAATGGCAATCTGGGTTCACTGACTGGTCTGATATAAGGGAGGTTCCCTCCCATGATGGTTGCCAGTGATCAATTGTTCTTGTCTCAATTGTGGTTCCTGGTTCATTTGGAAGTTTGCTTAGTCTTGCCTGCATCTTCTGCTATCAGATAAGATATTTTCTGCTTTTATTTTTGTGCTTGCTTTTTGCATTGTTCCCTGCACTTCTGTGGAGGTCAGCCAGGTCCCCTCCGGGGGGCTTGTGCTCCTCTCAGTTTATCTGAAGCCACTGTTATTTGTTCATTTTCTTTTTCCTGTATTTTCAGTGGCTGCGGCTTGGTTTTGTTCACACTGAGATCTGATTTAGTGGGTGGCGAGATCGTGTAATCTCAGTATTTTTGTAATCAGAATTGTTGGATTTTTGTAGGGTTTTCTGGGTTGCAGAAAGTAATCTCTCCTGTCCTATCCTATTTAGTCAGCTTGTGGCCCCAGCGTTTGCTCATTCTATTTTCTGTCTGTGTTCGTGCTTTCTTCTTGTATAACCACCATTACATGTTTGGGGGCTTCCTATTTTCTTTGGGGATCTGCCCCGGGGCAGATAGCTTTCATCTTTCTGCCTTTAGGTATAGTTTTCTCTCAGGCTGTGACGAGGCGTCTAGGATCAACGTAGGAATGCTCCACGGCTACCTCTAGTTGTGTGGTTAGTTTAGGAATCTGCAACCCATTAGTTACCAACATCTCAGGTGTTCGGCTGCCCGGCTGTTGTTCCTGTCCTCCTCAGCTACCTAACATAACACGAGTGGCAGTGGTGTATCGTCCTCCCGGCCCTTGTCATCAGTTCCTGGATCAATTTGCCACCTGGCTTCCACATTTTCTTTCCTGTGATATCCCCACCCTCATCATGGGTGATTTCAACATCCCCATTGCTGTTCCCCTCTCCCCATCAGCCTCTCACCTTTTATCTCTAACCTCCTCTTTTGGCCTCTTGCAGCATACTAACTCCCCCATGCATGAAGATGGAAACTCCCTCGACTTGGTTTTCTCCTGGCTTTGCTCAGTGGATGATTTCACAAACTCCCCTCTCCCGCTCTCTGACCACAACCTTCTTTCATTCTCTATCAAGAACTGCCATCCCGCTCAGGTCACCCCAACTTTCCACACATACAGAAACATACAAGCCATTAACATCCAGAAACTTATGAAGAACTTGCAGTCATCATTGGCCCCTATCTCCTCTCTCTCATGTCCAGATTCTGCACTGAAGCATTACAATGAAACCCTGCAAAGTGCCCTGGATGAAACTGCACCTCCTATACATAGAACAATACGACACAGACGCCGACAACCGTGGCACACGCTGCAAACACGTTTCCTGCAGCGGTGCTCCAGGTGCGCCGAACGTCTGTGGAGGAAATCTAATCTATCCGAAGATTTCATACATTACAAGTTTATGCTTAAAACATACAACTCTGCCCTTCACCTCTCCAAACAAACCTATTTCAACACCCTCATCACCTCATATCCAATAATCCCAAACATCTCTTTGACACTTTTCACTCCCTACTGAACCCAAAAGTGCAGGCTCCAACCACGGATCTCCACGCTGATGATCTGGCCAATTATTTCAAAGAAAAAATTGACCACATCCGACAGGAAATTATCTCCCAATCCCCTCATACCATGCACTGTCCTCCCTCCCCCACTGCATCCAGCTCACTCTCTGACTTTGAACCAGTCACAGAAGAAGAAGTAATCAGGCTCCTTGCATCTTCTCGCCCTACCACTTGCATCAGTGACCCTATTCCATCACATCTTCTCCAGTCCCTTTCCTCTGCTGTCACCTCTCACCTAACAAAAATATTCAACCTCTCTCTCTCTTCGGGTATCTTTCCCTCCTCATTTAAACATGCCATCAGACATCCATTACTTAAAAAATAATCCCTCGACCAAAACTGTGCCGCTAACTATAGACCTGTCTCTAATCTTCCCTTCATCTCTAAACTCCTTGAACGCCTGGTCCACACCCGTCTTATTCGCTATCTTTCAGATAACTCTCTTCTCGACCCTCTTCAATCTGGTTTCCGCTCTTTACACTCTACTGAAACTGCCCTCACTAAAGTCTCTAATGATCTTCTAACAGCCAAATCTAATGGTCACTACTCCATGCTAATTATATTGGATCTCTCGGCAGCATTCGACACTGTGGACCATCAGCTCCTCCTCACTATGCTCAGCTCCATCGGCCTCAAGGACACCGTTCTCTCCTGGTTCTCCTCCTATCTCTCTGACCGTTCCTTCACTGTATCTTTTGCTGGTTCCTCCTCCTCTCATCTTCCCTTTTCTGTTGGGGTTCCTCAAGGATCAGTCCTAGGCCCCCTCCTCTTCTCTTTGTATACTGCTCCTATTGGACAAACAATCAGTAGATTTGGTTTCCAGTACCATCTCTATGCTGATGACACCCAATTATACACTTCTTCACCCGTTATCACGCCTGCCTTTTTAGAAAACACCAGTGATTATCTTACCGCTGTCTCAAACATCATGTCCTCCCTCTATCTGAAACTGAACCTGTCAAAAACGGAACTCCTCGTGTTTCCTCCCTCTACTAACCTACCCTTGCCTGACATTGCCATCTCCGTGTGTGGTTCCACCATTACTCCCCAGCAACATGCCCGCTGTCTTGGGGTCATACCTGATTCCAAGCTTTCATTCACCTCCCATATCCGATCACTGGCTCGCTCTTGTTATCTCCACCTCAAAAACATCTCTAAATTTGACCTTTTCTTAATTTCGACTCAAAAACTCTTACTGTTTCTCTTAATCATTCTCGTCTGGACTATTGTAACTCTCTACTAATCGATCTCCCTTTTTACCAAACTCTCCCGTCTCCAATCTGTCTTGAATGCTGCAGCCAGGATCATATTCCTCACCAATCGTTATACTGATGCCTCTACCTTGTGCCAGTCATTACACTGGTTACCCATACACTACAGAATCCAGTACAAACTTACTACCCTCACTCACAAAGCACTCCATGGCTCAGCACCACCCTACATCTCCTCCCTCGTCTCAGTCTACCATCCTACCCGTGCCCTCCGTTCTGCTAATGACCTGAGGTTAGCATCCTCAATAATCAGAACCTCGCACTCCCATCTCCAAGACTTTTCACGTGCTGCGCCAGTTGTTTGGAATGCACTACCCAGGTTAATACGATTAATCCCAATCCCCACAGTTTTAAGCGTGCCCTAAAAACACATTTGTTCAGACTGGCATACCGCCTCAACGCATTAACCTAACTATCCCTGTTGGCCCATTCAAAAAAAAAAATAATAAAAATTTTCTACCATAATCAGGTATCTCTTATTATGTTCTCACCCGCTTTAAGCATTTAATAGCCCTCTGTGTCTGTACTTTTACATACATTGGCTGTTAACTGGTTCATGCAGAATTACATGAACACCCGATTCTTACACTATGGCTGGTCCGAACAATGAAAGCAATTGTTACCATCCACCTTTTGTGTCTCCCCTTTTTCCTCATAGATTGTAAGCTTGCGAGCAGGGCCCTCATTCCTCTTGGTATCTACTTTGATTTGTGTTTATTGTTATGCTGTAATGTCTATTGTCTGTGCAAGTCCCCTCTATAATGTAAAGTGCTGCGGAATATATTGGCGCTATAGAAATAAAAATTATTATTATATTATTATTAAATGTGATACTTTAAATGTTTTTCATCTGTTTTGCATTGCACTTTTGATGAGAAACTTGCAAAAATTGGCAACAGTCTTGTTTACAGATTAAAATTGGACTGTTCAATACTATGGCTTAAAGTGTTTTTTTTTCTTCCTAATTGAAGGGTAAATTGACTAGATCAATGGATGTTTGACAGGTTACCGTTATAGTTTCACTCGGCAACTATTTTTCTGGAAAAATCTGTTTCAGGTATATGATGACCCCGTCGCATGTCCCCGTCACATGATCCCGTCACATGACCAAGGGGCCCACAGAGTCTGAACAGCCTGGGACCCTGGCTTACCCTTAATCCACCCCTGATGAGGTCACAGGAGGGGAGCAGTCAGGTGTCACATGGTCAGGCTCCTCGTTATGTGTGCAGGACTCTGCTGTGCTGGTTGTCATGGTGCTGGATGAGGGTAAGTTTATGTGTGAGGTCAGGAGGGGTTTACAGTGTGGATGTAGCAGTGCTGTAGTGTGTATGAGGTGTATGGAGCAAAGTCGTGTGTGTACGAGGTGTACGAAGCGGGGCCGTGTGTACGAGGTGTATGGAGCGGAGCATTGTGTGTACGAGTTGGATGTAGCAGAAACTTGGTGTATGAGTTGGATGTAGCAGAGCCGTGTGTGTACGAGTTGGATGTAGAGGAGCCAGGTGTATGGAGTGGAGCCGTGTATCTGTACGAGGTGTACGGAGCCAAGCCGCGCGTGTACGAGGTGTACGGAGCCGAGCCACGCATGTACGAGATGTACGGAGCTGAGCCGTGCGCGTACGAGATGTACGGAGCCAAGCCATGCGTGTACGAGGTGTACGGAGCTGAGCCGCGCGTGTACGAGGTGGATGTAGCAGTACTGTGCGTGTACGAAACGGAGCCCTGTGTGTACGAAGTGTACGGAGCTGAGCCGCTCAGCCCCGTACACACAGGGCTCCGTGCTTGAGCCGTGTATGTACAGTGTGTACAGAGTGGTGACTTGTGTGTATGTAGCGGAGCCGCGTGTGTACGAGATGTATGCTGCAAAGCCGCATGTGTACAAGGTTTACGGAGTGGAGTCGTGTGTGTACAAGGTGTGTACAAGGGTTTCTCTCTAATCTTTCTTTCTCTCTCTCTCTGTTCTTCCTTTTTCTATCTGTTCTTTCTTTCTCTCTGTTCTTTCTCTCTGTTCTTGCTCTCTGTTCTTTTTCTTTCTCTCTCTGTTCCTTCTTTCCCATCTTTCTTTCTCTCTATCTCTCTGTTCTTTCTTTCTTTTTTTTCTCTCTTTCTTTCTTTCTTTCTTTCTTTTCTTTTTCTCTTTCTTCCTCTCTTTGTTCTTTCTTTCCCTTCTTTCTCTCTCTTTCTCTCTCTCTCCCTCTCAGTTCTCTTTCTTTGCCTTCTTTCTTTTTTTCCTCTCTCTGTTCTTTCTTTCCCCTTTCTTTTCTTTCTTTCTTTTCCCCAGTCTGTCTTTCTTTCTCTGTTCTTTCTTTCCCCTCTTTCTTTCTCTCTCCCTCTCTGTTCTTTCTTTCCCCTCTTTCTTTTTTCTCTCTCTGTTCTTTTTTCTGTCCCCTCTTTCTTTCTTTCTGTTCTTTTTTTCCCCTCTTTCTTTCTCCCTCCCTCTGTTCTTTCTTTCTTTCCAGTCTTTCTCTCTTTCCCGTCTTTCTTTCTCTCTCTGTTCTTTCTTTCCCATCTTTCTTTCTTTCTCTGTTCTTTCTGCTCTTTCTTTCTCCCTCCCTCTCTGTTCTTTCTTTCCCCTCTTTCTTTCTCAGTCTCTGTTCTTTCTTTCCCCTCTTTCTTTTTTCTCTCTTTGTTCGTTCTTTCCCCTTTCTTTCTTTCTTTCTTTGTTTCTTTCTTTCTCTCTCTCCCTGTTCTTTCTTGCTTTCCCCCTCTTCTTTCTCTCTCTGTTCTTTCTTTCTCTCTCTCCTTTCTTTCTCTCTGTTTTCTTTTTTCTCTCTCTGTTCTTTCTTTCTTTTACTCAGTACCAGTGTGCCCACAGTACCAGCCACTGTGCCCTCAGTACCAGTCAGCGTGATCACCAGTGCTAAATGGGCGTGGTTGGGGCGTGGACATGGGTGTGACTAGTTGTGAAATGGGTGTGGTTGGGGCATGGCCTAAAATTTGCTGCGGTGCCCTACGCGCGCCGCAGCCTTTGTCCCTCTTTCCCATCTTCAAAAGTTGTGAGGTATATGTTGTGAATGTGTTAGAAATGAATTCTGAGCAGAAGCTCCCTCTGGTGGTTGCAGACAGTGCTGAACCATTCAATGAGGATTGGCAATCAGGAATTATGGACTGGCTGGATATAAGGGAGGTTCCCTCCCATCATGGTTGCCGGTGATCAATTGTTCTTGTCTCAACGTTGTTTCCTGGTTCACTTGGAAGCTTGCTGAGTCTTGCCTCTTCTCCTGCTCTCAGATAAGATATTTTCTGTTTTTTGTTTTTGTGCTTACCATTTGCATATTTCTCTGCATTTCTGTGAGGTTAGCCAGGTTCCACCCCCCCCGGGGGCTTGGGCTCCTCTCAGTTCCTCTGGAGCCACTGTTATTTGTTCATTTGCCTTTTCCAGTTTTTTCAGTGGCTGCGGCTTTGTTTTGTTACACCAGAGAACTAATTTAGGTGGTAGAGGTCGTGTGATCTCAGGTGTTTTTGCAATTAGTAGCGTTGGCTTTTTTTAGGGTTTTTTTTGGATTGCAGTAAGAATCCTTCCTATCCTTTTCTGTCTAGGCAGATTGGGCCCCAACGTTTGCTCATACTATTTTCTGTCTGTGTCTGTATTTCCTCTTGTCTAACCGCCATTACATGTTTGGGGGCTTCCTATGTTCTTTGGGGATCTGCTCCGGGGCAGATAGCTTTCCTCTTTCTATCTTTTATCTTTCTATCCAACGTAGGTACGCTCCACGGTGCCTTTAGTTGTGGTGGTTAGTCAGGGCACTGCAATCCAGTAGATTCCAACCTCTCTGGTGTATTGCCGTTTTTGCCTGCTCTCCTCAGCTACCAAATCATAACAGTATCACCGGCCCAAACTGAAAATTGTATGGTACTCACAGAAGGGAAAAATAGTAAAAAGGAAAAAAAAAAGGGGAGTTGTCAGAATTTTTTTTTTCTCTGTTTGTTGCATTTTTCCCCTCTTTTTCTCTGGGTGCTGCGGAGGAATTTTTTTTTCTCTCTCTCTCTTAATGGAGTTTGCACAGTTGTCTGGCCGTGTGGATCAGCTTGCCACTGAAGTTTGGAGTATTACTACCTATCTTGCAGGGTTGCCGGTTGTGGAACCTAGGATCCCCATGCCAGATTTGTTTTTGGGGGATCGAGCTAAATTTCTGAATTTCAAAAATAACTGTAAGTTGTTTTTTGCCTTAAAACCTAAGTCCTCAGGGAACGCAGCACAGCAGGTTCAAATTGTCATCTCTCTCCTGCGCGGCGATCCTCAGAATTGGGCTTTTTCCCTGACACCTGGGGACCCTGTTTTGAGCAATGTTGATGCATTTTTTCTGGCTCTGGGGTTATTGTACGATGAACCTAATGTCACTGATCAAGCTGAAAAAACCTTGTTGGCATTAAATCAGGGGCTTGAGGACGCTGAGTTGTACTGTCAGAAATTCCGAAAGTGGGCAGTCCTGACCAAATGGAATGATGATGCTTTGGCAGCCCTTTTTCGGTCTGTCAGAGAATGTAAAAGATGTTATGGTGGGTTTCCCTGCTCCCTCTGGTCTCAATGATTCTATGTCATTAGCGATTCAAATTGACAGACGTTTGCGTGAGCGTAGAGGTATGCGTGGAATAGTGTTGCCTTGTGAACCAGCTTCTGAACCCATGCAGTGTGATAGAGTGGCTTCTGGGGCACAGCGTCATGAGTTTCGAAAACGCAATGGGTTATGTTTCTACTGTGGTGATGCCTCTCATGCTATTTCAGTCTGCCCTAAGCGGGGAAGACGTTTTGCACGCTCAGTTGTCTTGGGTAGTGTTCTGTTGTGAATGGCTAGAAATGAATTCTGAGCAGAAGCTCCCTCTGGTGGTTACAAACAGTACTGAACTATCCAATGAAGATTGTGAAGATTGGCGATCAGGTGTTACTGACTGGTCTTATATAAGGGAGGTTCCCTCCCATCAGGGTTGCCGGTGATCAATTGTTCTGGTCTCATCTTTGATTCCTGTTCACTTTGTAGCTTGCTGTTTCGTGCCTGCATCTTCTGCTAACAGATAAGACATTTTCTTCTTTTAGTTTTTTGTGCTTGCTTTTTGCATTTTGTCCTGCACTTCTGTGGGGGTCTGCCGGGTCCCCTCCGGGGGCTTGTGCTCCTCTCAGTTTAGTTCAGCCACTGTTGTTTGTTCATTTGCATTTTCCAGTTTTTTCAGTGGCTGCTGTTTGGTTTTGTTACACCAGAGAACTAATTTAGGTGGTAGAGGTCGTGTGATCTCAGGTGTTTTTGTAATTAGTAGAGTTGGTACTTTTCAGGGTTTTTTGGGATTGCAGTAAGTGTCCTTCCTATCCTTTTCTATTTAGGAAGTTGGGCCCCAACGTTTGCTCATACTATTTTCTGTCTGTGTCTGTATTTTCCTCTTGTCTAACCGCCATTACATGTTTGGGGGCTTTCTATGTTCTTTGGGAATCTGCTCCGGGGCAGATAGTTTTCCTCTTTCTGTCTTTAGGTGTAGTTAGCTTCTCAGGCTATGACGAGGCGTCTAGGACCAACGTAGGTACGCTCCACGGCTGTCTTTAGTTGTGGTGGTTAGTCAGGGTACTGCAATCCATAGATTCCAACCTCTCTGGTGTATTTCCTTTTTTGCCTGCTCTCCTCAGCTACCAAATCATAACAGTATCACCGGCCTGAAAACTGATATTTGTATGGTACTCACAGAAGGGAAAAATAGTGTTAAAGAAAGAAGATTGTCAGAGTTGTCAGAGATTTTTTTTTTTTTTCCCTCTGTTTCTCTGAATGCTGAGGAGGATTTTTTTTTCTCTCAATGGAGTTTGCACAGTTGTCTGGCCAAGTGGATCAGCTTGCCACTGAAGTTCGGAGTATTGCTACCTATCTTGCAGGGTTGCCTGTTGTGGAACCTAGGATTCCCATGCCAGATTTGTTTTTAGGGGATCGAGCTAAATTTCTGAATTTCAAAAATAAATGTAAGTTGTTTTTTGCCTTGAAATCTAAGTCCTCAGGGAACGCAGCACAGCAGGTTCAAATTGTCATCTCTCTCCTGCGCGGTGATCCTCAGGATTGGGCTTTTTCCCTGACACCTGGGGATCCTGTTTTGAGTAATGTTGATGCATTTTTTCAGGCTCTGGGGTTATTGTACGATGAGCCTAATGTCACTGATCAAGCTGAAAAAGCCTTGTTGGCATTAAATCAGGGGCTTGAGGATGCTGAGTTATACTGTCAGAGATTCCGAAGGTGGGCAGTTCTGACCAAATGGAATGACGATGCTTTGGCAGCCATTTTTCGGAAGGGTCTGTCAGAGAATGTAAAGGATGTTATGGTGGGATTACCTGTCCCCTCTGGTCTCAATGATTCTATGTCATTAGCGATTCAAATTGACAGACGTTTGCGTGAGCGTAGAGGTATGCGTGGAAGTGTTGCCTTGTGAACCAGCTTCTGAACCCATGAATGTGATAGAGTGGCTTCTGGGGCACAGCGTCATGAGTTTCGTAAACGCAATGGGTTATGTTTCTACTGTGGTGATGCCTCTCATGCTATTTCAGTCTGCCCTAAGCGGGGAAGACGTTTTGCACGTTCAGTTGTCTTGGGTAGTGTTCAGACTAAATTTTTGTTGACTGTTACCCTGATTTGCTCCCTGTCCACATTTTCTGCTCAGGCTTTTGTTGATTCGGGAGCAGCTATTAACCTGATGGATTTTGATTTTGCTAAACGTTGTGGGTTTCTCTTGATACCCCTACGGAAGTCTATTCCCCTATTGGGGATCGATTCTACCCCTTTGGCTGAGAATAAACCTCAGTTCTCTACTCAGGTGATAATGAGGGTTGAACCTGATCATCAGGAGAGTTGCAAATTTTTGGTGCTGTATAATCTGCATGACATTATCGTACTGGGTTTCCCTTGGTTACAGTCTCATAATCCTGTTTTGGATTGGAAATCTGTGTCTGTAACCAGTTGGGGCTGCCAATGTGTTAATACCAACACTCCTGTTTTTTCTGCGTCCCCCTAGGCTCAGGATGTTCCTGACTTTTTGACTGATTTTTCTGATGTGTTTAGCGAAAGTAAATCTGCATCCTTGCCCCCCCATAGGAGCTATGACTGCGCTATTGAATTAGTGCCTGCTAGTAAATTCCCTAAAGGTCGCCTTTTTAACTTGTCTGTACCTGAACATGACGTTATGCGGTCTTATATCAAGGAGTCATTGGAGAAGGGTCATATCAGGCCATCCTCTTCACCCTTGGGTGCCGGTTTTTTCTTTGTGGCCAAAAAGGATGGTTCATTAAGGCCGTGTATTGATTATCGTCTCTTGAACAATATCACTGTGAAATATCAATATCCGTTACCCTTGATTTCTGACCTGTTTTCCAGGGTGAAAAGTGCTACTTGGTTTACCAAGCATGACTTCAGGGGGCATATAACCTTATTCGCATTAAGCACGGGGATGAATGGAAGACGGCATTTAATACCCCAGAGGGGCATTTTGAGTAACTAGTGATGCCCTTTGGGCTCACTAATGCTCCTTCTGTCTTCCAGTCCTTCATGAATGACATTTTCAGGGATTTTGTGGATAAATTTCTGATTGTTTATTTGGATGATATCTTGATTTTTTCCAATGACTGGGACTCTCATGTGAAACATGTTCGGACTGTGTTCCAGATTTTGAGAGAGAATGCTCTGTATGTGAAGGGATCAAAGTGTCTTTTTGGCGTACAGAGGATCTCATTTCTGGGATTCATTTTGTCCCCATCTGTTATTGAAATGGACCCGGTCAAGGTTCAGGCCATCTGTGATTGGGTCCAACCTACTTCATTAAAGGCTCTTCAAAGATTCTTGGGTTTTGCCAATTTTTATCGTAAATTTATTGGTAATTTCTCTGTTATTGTTAAACCATTGACTGATTTGACCAAAAAGGGTTCTGATGTGGTGAATTGGCCTCCTGAGGCAGTCTCTGCGTTTCAGGAACTTAAGCAGAGATTCACTTCTGCTCCTGTTCTACGGCAGCCTGATGTTTCTCTGCCATTTCAGGTGGAGGTTGATGCCTCTGAAATTGGGGCAGGTGCCGTTTTGTCCCAAAGAGATCCAGAGACCTCTAAAAATAACCCTTGTGCCTTTTTCTCTCGAAAATTTTCTCCAACTGAACGTAATTATAAAGTGGGTAATCGGGAGTTATTGGCCATGAAGGGGCTTTTGAAGAGTGGAGACATTGGCTGGAGGGAGCCAAACATCAGGTGGTGGTCCTCACGGCCATAAGAATCTGATTTATCTGGAATCAGCCAAGCGACTTAATCCTAGACAGGCCAGGTGGGCCTTGTTTTTCACACGTTTTAATTTTGTGGTTTCCTTTCTTCCTGGCACTAAGAATGATAAGGCGGATGCCCTCTCGAGGAGTTTCCTTGCGGACTCTCCTGAGTTATCTGATCCTGCTGTTATTTTGAAAGAGGGTGTAGTTCTTTCCACCATCTCGCCAAATTTGAGACTGGCTCTGGAAGGGTGTCAGGAGGATAAACCAGAGCGCTGCCCTATTGGGAAATTGTTTGTCCCAGACCGGTGGAAAAAGAGTGTGATGTCTGAGATTCATTGTTTCACGTTGGCCGGTCATCCGGAATTTTTGGTACCAGAGACTTGGTTAGTCGGTCCTTTTGGTGGCCTACTTTGTCTCGTGACGTCAGGGAATTTGTGCAGTCCTGCGGGACTTGTTCTCGCTCCAAGCCTTGCTCTCGCTCTAGTGGTTTGTTGATGCCATTGCCTGTGCCCAAGAGACCATGGACCCATATCTCTATGGATTTCATTTCCGACCTCCCTGTTTCTCAAAGAATGACCGTTATCTGGGTGATTTGTGATAGGTTTTCCAAAATGATACATCTTGTGCCATTACCTAAGTTGCCTTCCTCCTCTGAATTGGTGCCTTTGTTCCTTCAGCACGTGGTTCGGTTACACGGCATCCCTGAGAACATTGTGTCTGACAGAGGAGTCCAGTTTGTTTCCAGATTTTGGAGGACTTTTTGTTCTAAACTTGGTGTTCGATTGTCTTTCTCCTCGGCTTTTCATCCTCAGACCAATGGACAAACTGAGAGAACAAACCAGACATTGGAGACTTATCTGAGATGCTTTGTGTTTGCTGATCAGGATGACTGGGTCTCTTTTTTGCCTTTGGCTGAGTTTGCTCTTAATAATAGGGCTAGCTCTGCCACTTTGATGTCTCCATTTTTCTGCAATTTTGGGTTTCACCCTCGATTTTCTTCAGGACAGACGGAGGCTTCTGTCTGTTCAGGTGTTGACTCTGTTGTGGAGCGTATGCAGCAGATTTGGGACCAGGTAGTGGAGAGGTTGTCCCTCTCTCAGGAGAGTGTTATGTTACGGTAGCTGAGGAGTGCAGGTAAAAAAGGAAATACACCAGAGCAGTTGGAATCTATGAGATTGCAGTACCCTGACTAACCACCGCAACTAGAGGCAGCCGTGGAGCGTTCCTACGTTGGTCCTAGACGCCTCGTCACAGCCTGAGAAACTAACTACACCTAAAGATAGAAATAGGAAAGCTATCTGCCCCGGAGCAGAACCCCAAAGATAATAGAAAGCCCCCAAACATGAAATGGCGATTAGACAAGAGGAAATACTGACACAGAAAGAAAATAGTATGAGCAAACGCTGGGGCCCAAACTATCTAAATAGAAAAGGACAGGAAGGGTACTTACTGCAATCTCAGAAAACCCTGAAAAACACCAACTCTACTAATTTCAAAATCACCTGAGATCACACGACCTCTACCACCTAAATTAGTTCTCTGGTGTAACAAAATCAAAACAGCAGCCACTGAAAAAACTGGAAAAAGCAAAAGAACAAAACTCAGTGGCTGAACTAAACAGAGAGGGCAGAAGCCCCCGGAGGGGACCCTGAAGGCCCCCAAAGAAGTGCAGGACAAAATGCAAAAACACAGCAAAAACACAAAAGAAGCAAAAGTCTTATCTGTAAGCAGGAGATGCAGACACGACACAGCAGGCTACAAGGGAAACTGGAATGAAGGATTAAGACCAGAACAATTGATCACCGGCAACCCTGATGGGAAAATGACTCCCTTATATAAGACCAGTCAGTAACACCTGATTCCCAGTCCTCACAATCTTCACTAGTACCGCTTGTAACCACCAGAGGGAGCCTCTGCTCAGAACTCATCTCAAACCCATTCACAACAGTACCCCCCCCTTGAGGAGGGGTCACCGAACCCTCATTTGAGCAACCAGGTCGGTCAGGATGAGTTCTATGATACGCACGGATAAGTCTCCTAGCATGGATGTCCGAAGCAAACACCCAAGAATTGTCTTCCTGACCATAACCTCTCCATTTAACCAAATACTGGAGTCTTCGTCTAGAAAAATGAGAATCCAATATTTTCTCAACCACATACTCCAGATTGCCCTCAACCAAAACAGGGTCAGGAGGCACAGCAGCAGGAACCACTGGCTCAACAAACCTCTTCAACAAGGACTTGTGGAACACGTTATGGATCTTAAATGTCCCTGGAAGAAGCAAACGAAAAGAAACAGGATTAATAATCTCCATGATCTTATAAGGTCCAATGAACCTAGGCTTAAATTTAGGAGATGCTACTCTCATAGGAATATTCTTTGAGGACAACCAGACCAAGTCCCCCACTTTAAACCGAGGACCATCAGTCCTATGCCGGTTAGCAAACCGCTGGGCCTTCTCCTGAGAGAGGGACAACCTCTCCACTACCTGGTCCCAAATCTGTTGCATACGCTCCACAACAGAGTCAACACCTGGACAGACAGAAGCCTCCGTCTGTCCTGAAGAAAATCGAGGGTGAAACCCAGAATTACAGAAAAACGGAGACATCAAAGTGGCAGAGCTAGCCCTATTATTAAGAGCAAACTCAGCCAAAGGCAAAAAAGAGACCCAGTCATCCTGATCAGCAGACACAAAGCATCTTAGATAAGTCTCCAATGTCTGGTTTGTTCTCTCAGTTTGACCATTGGTCTGAGGATGAAATGCCGAGGAGAAAGACAATTGAACACCCAGTTTAGAACAAAAAGTCCTCCAAAATCTGGAAACAAACTGGACTCCTCTGTCAGACACAATGTTCTCAGGAATGCCGTGTAAACGAACCACGTGCTGAAGGAACAACGGCACCAATTCAGAGGAGGAAGGCAACTTAGGTAATGGCACAAGATGTATCATTTTGGAAAATCTATCACAAATTACCCAGATGGTGGTCATTCTCTGAGAAACAGGAAGATCGGAAATTAAATCCATAGAGATATGGGTCCATGGTCTCTTGGGCACAGGCAATGGCATTAACAAACCACTAGAGCGAGAGCAAGGCTTGGAGCGAGAGCAAGTCCCGCAGGACTGCACAAATTCCCTGACATCGCGAGACAAAGTAGGCCACCAAAAGGACCGAGTAACCAAGTCTCTGGTACCAAAAATTCCGGGATGCCCAGCCAATGCGGAACAATGAATCTCAGACATCACACTCTTTTTCCATTGGTCCGGGACAAACAATTTTCCAACAGGGCAGCGCTCGGGCCTATCCTCCTGACACCCCTCCAGAGCAAGTCTCAAATTGGGCGAGATGGCGGAAAGAACTACACCCTCTTTCAAAATAACAGAAGGATCAGATAACTCAGGAGAGTCCGCAAGGAAACTCCTCGAGAGGGCATCCGCCTTAACATTCTTAGTGCCAGGAAGAAAGGAAACCACAAAATTAAAACGTGTGAAAAACAAGGCCCACCTGGCCTGTCTAGGATTGAGTCGCTTGGCAGATTCCAGATAGACCAGATTCTTATGGTCCGTAAGGACCACCACCTGATGTTTGGCTCCCTCCAGCCAATGTCTCCACTCTTCAAAAGCCCACTTCATGGCCAATAACTCCCGATTACCCACGTCATAATTACGTTCAGTAGGAGAAAATTTTCGAGAGAAAAAGGCACAAGGGTTACTTTTAGAGGTCTCTGGATCTTTTTGGGACAAAACGGCACCTGCCCAATTTCAGAGGCATCAACCTCCACCTGAAATGGCAGAGAAACATCAGGCTGCCGTAGAACAGGAGCAGAAGTGAATCTCTGCTTAAGTTCCTGAAATGCAGAGACTGCCTCAGGAGGCCAATTCACCACATCAGAACCCTTTCTGGTCAAATCAGTTAATGGTTTAACAATAACCGAGAAATTACCAATAAATTTACGATAAAAATTGGCAAAACCAAAACAATCTCTGAAGAGCCTTTAATGAAGTAGGTTGGACCCAATCACAGATGGCCTGAACCTTGACCGGGTCCATTTCAATAACAGATGGGGACAAAATGAATCCCAGAAATGAGATCTTCTGTACGCCAAAAAGACACTTTGATCCCTTCACATACAGAGCATTCTCTCTCAAAATCTGGAATACAGTTCGAACATGTTTCACATGAGAGTCCCAGTCATTAGAAAAAATCAAGATATCATCCAAATAAACAATCAGAAATTTATCCACAAAATCCCTGAAAATGTCATTCATGAAGGACTGGAAGACGGAAGGAGCATTAGTGAGCCCAAAGGGCATCACTAGGTACTCAAAATGCCCTTCAGGGGTATTGAATGCCGTCTTCCATTCATCCCCGTGCTTAATGCGAATAAGGTTATACGCTCCCCTGAGGTCAAGCTTGGTAAACCAAGTAGCGTTTTTCACCCTGGAAAACAGGTCAGAAATCAAGGGTAACGGGTATTGATATTTCACAGTAATATTGTTCAAGAGACGATAATCAATACACGGCCTTAATGAACCATCTTTTTTGGCCACAAAGAAAAAACCGGCACCTAAGGGTGAAGAGGATGGTCTGATATGACCCTTCTCCAATGATTCCTTGATATAAGACCGCATAGCATCATGTTCAGGTACAGACAAGTTAAAAAGGCGACCTTTAGGGAATTTACTACCCGGCACTAATTCAATAGCGCAGTCATAGCTCCTATGGGGAGGTAAGGATGCAGATTTACTTTCGCTAAACACATCAGAAAAATCAAACAAAAAGTCAGGAACATCCTGAGCCTGGGGGGAGGCAGAAAAAACAGGAGTGTTGGTATTAACACATTGGCAGCCCCAACTGGTTACAGACACAGATTTCCAATCCAAAACAGGATTATGAGACTGTAACCAAGGGAAACCCAGCACGATAATGTCATGCAGATTATATAGAACCAAAAATTTGCAGCACTCCTGGTGATCAGGTTCAACCCTCATTATCACCTGAGTAGAAAACTGGGGTTTATTCTCAGCCAAAGGGGTAGAATCGATCCCCAGTAGGGGAATAGACTTCTGTAGGGGTATCAAGGGAAACCCACAACGTTTAGCAAAATCATAATCCATCAGGTTAATAGCTGCTCCAGAATCAACGAAAGCCTGAGCAGAAAATGAGGACAGAGAGCATATCAGAGTGACAGTTAATAAAAACTTAGTCTGAACACTACCCAAGACAACTGAGCGTGCAAAACGTCTTCCCCGCTTTGGGCAGACTGAAATAGCATGAGAGGCATCACCACAGTAGAAACATAACCCATTGCGCTTTCGAAACTCATGACGCTGTGCCCCAGACACCACTCCATCACACTGCATGGGCTCAGAAGCTGGCTCACAAGGCAACACCACTCCACGCATACTTCTCCGCTCACGCAAACGTCTGTCAATTTGAATCGCTAATGACATAGAATCATTGAGACCAGAGGGGACAGGGAATCCCACCATAACATCCTTTACATTATCCGACAGACCCTTCCGGAAAAGGGCCGCCAAAGCGTCGTCATTCCATTTGGTCAGGACTGCCCACCTACGGAATCTCTGACAGTATAACTCAGCGTCATCAAGGCCCTGATTTAATGCCAACAAGGCTTTTTCAGCTTGATCAGTGACATTAGGCTCATCGTACAATAACCCCAAAGCCTGAAAAAATGCATCAACATCACTCAAAACAGGATCCCCAGGTATCAGGGAAAAAGCCCAATCCTGAGGATCGCCGCGCAGGAGAGAGATGATAATTTGAACCTGCTGCGCTGCGTTTCCTAAGGACTTAGATTTTAAGGCAAAAAACAATTTACAATTATTTTTGAAATTCTGAAACTTAGCTCGATCCCCTAAAAACAAATCTGGCATGGGGATCCTAGGTTCCACTACAGGCAACCTAGCAAGATATGCAGCAATACTCTGAACCTCAGTGGCAAGCTGATCCACACGGCCAGACAACTGTGCAAACTCCATTGGGAGAAAAGATCCTCCCCAGCACCCAGAGATACAGAGGGAAAAAAATGCAACAAACAGAAAAATATCTCTGACAACTCTGACAACCTTATTCTTTTACAATATTTTTTCCCTTCTGTGAGTACCATACAATTTTCAATTTTTGGCCGGTGATACTGTTATGTTACGGTAACTGAGGAGTGCAGGTAAAAAAGGAAATACACCAGAGCAGTTGGAATCTATGAGATTGCAGTACCCTGACTAACCACCGCAACTAGAGGCAGCCGTGGAGCGTTCCTACGTTGGTCCTAGACGCCTCGTCACAGCCTGAGAAACTAACTACACCTAAAGATAGAAATAGGAAAGCTATCTGCCCCGGAGCAGAACCCCAAAGATAATAGAAAGCCCCCAAACATGAAATGGCGGTTAGACAAGAGGAAATACTGACACAGAAAGAAAATAGTATGAGCAAACGCTGGGGCCCAAACTATCTAAATAGAAAAGGACAGGAAGGGTACTTACTGCAATCTCAGAAAACCCTGAAAAACACCAACTCTACTAATTTCAAAATCACCTGAGATCACACGACCTCTACCACCTAAATTAGTTCTCTGGTGTAACAAAATCAAAACAGCAGCCACTGAAAAAACTGGAAAAAGCAAAAGAACAAAACTCAGTGGCTGAACTAAACAGAGAGGGCAGAAGCCCCGGAGGGGACCCTGAAGGCCCCAAAGAAGTGCAGGACAAAATGCAAAAAACACAGCAAAAACACAAAAGAAGCAAAAGTCTTATCTGTAAGCAGGAGATGCAGACACGACACAGCAGGCTACAAGGGAAACTGGAATGAAGGATTAAGACCAGAACAATTGATCACCGGCAACCCTGATGGGAAAATGACTCCCTTATATAAGACCAGTCAGTAACACCTGATTCCCAGTCCTCACAATCTTCACTAGTACCGCTTGTAACCACCAGAGGGAGCCTCTGCTCAGAACTCATCTCAAACCCATTCACAACAGGAGAGGGCCCAGCGGTTTGCCAACCGGCATAGGACTGATGGTCCTCGGTTTGAAGTGGGGGACTTGGTCTGGTTGTCCTCAAGAAATATCCCTATGAGAGTTGCATCTCCTAAGTTTAAGCCTAGGTTCATTGGACCTTATAAGATCATGGAGATTCTTAATCCTGTTTCCTTTCATTTACTTCTTCCAGGGACATTTAAGATCCATAACGTGTTCCACAAGTCCTTATTGAAGAGGTTTGTCGAGCCAGTGGTTCCTATGGCTGCGCCTCCTCGTTTTTCTAGACGGAAACTCCAGTATTTGGTTAAGTGGAGAGGTTATGGTCAGGAGGACAATTCTTGGGTGTTTGCTTCGGACATCCATGCTAGGAGACTCATCCGTGCGTATCACAGAGCTCATCCTGACCAACCTGGTTGCTCAAAGGAGGGTTCGGTGACCCCTCCTCAAGGGGGGGTACTGTTGTGAATGTGTTAGAAATGAATTCTGAGCAGAAGCTCCCTCTGGTGGTTGCAGACAGTGCTGAACCATTCAATGAGGATTGGCAATCAGGAATTACGGACTGGCTGGATATAAGGTAGGTTCCCTCCCATCATGGTTGCCGGTGATCAATTGTTCTTGTCTCAACGTTGTTTCCTGGTTCACTTGGAAGCTTGCTGAGTCTTGCCTCTTCTCCTGCTCTCAGATAAGATATTTTCTGTTTTTTGCTTTTGTGCTTACCATTTGCATATTTCTCTGCATTTCTGTGAGGTTAGCCAGGTTTCCCCCCCCCCCCCCGGGGGGCTTGGGCTCCTCTCAGTTCCTCTGGAGCCACTGTTATTTGTTCATTTGCCTTTTCCAGTTTTTTCAGTGGCTGCGGCTTTGTTTTGTTACACCAGAGAACTAATTTAGGTGGTAGAGGTCGTGTGATCTCAGGTGTTTTTGCAATTAGTAGCGTTGGCTTTTTTAGGGTTTTTTTTGGATTGCAGTAAGAATCCTTCCTATCCTTTTCTGCCTAGGCAGATTGGGCCCCAACGTTTTCTCATACTATTTTCTGTCTGTGTCTGTATTTCCTCTTGTCTAAATGCCATTACATGTTTGGGGGCTTCCTATGTTCTTTGGGGATCTGCTCCGGGGCAGATAGCTTTCCTCTTTCTATCTTTAGGTGTAGTTAAACTTTCAGGCTGTGACGAGGCGTCCAGGACCAACGTAGGTACGCTCCACGGCTGCCTTTAGTTGTGGTGGTTAGTCAGGGTACTGCAATCCAGTAGATTCCAACCTCTCTGGTGTATTGCCGTTTTTGCCTGCTCTCCTCAGCTACCAAATCATAACAGGTATGCCTATACATCACATATCATAAAAGGGTTAAACATTAAAAACTATGCTTCATATCTGCATCATATAAAGGGGAAAATGCATAAAAAAAAACATGCAATAATCAGAGAAGATTGCTATTGCGTCGTGTGGTGCGGACTCCTGCAGAAGACGTGCAGGAAAAAAAAGCATTAGAAAAAATGCCACATTTATGCTACATATGAAGATGGCCTCAGCAATACATTTTTATTACTTTTTATGGTTTTAATAGAGAAAAAATATCAATTATGGCATTTTTTACGACATTTACCGATCCCCGTAAATAATCTGATTGCTGTGTTGTGCAGGTTGTTATGATTACAGGGACACCAAATATATTCATGTTATTTGCTGATTTGTGATGACTATTACTTAGAAAAAAAACACGTTAAAAATGACAATATTTTAAGTGTTTTTCATTATTAAGTAATTTTATAGGAGAAAAAAATCTTTTATTTTAAATTTAAATTTAATTTATGCAATTAGCAAAGAGGATGCAGCCTGCTCCCTGAGGAGCGATGAAGATGTCGGAGAGGTGAGTGTAGAAGCCGCGACTGAGCCCTCAAAGAAGGAAAGTCCAGCTGGATTGTTAGCCCACATTCAACCAAATGAAACCAGTTACTGCATGTGATCTGATAAAAGGAGTAATTCTACTTTGCTGAACAAATTCTCCCATGCAAAACCTCTAACTGCCCTGAAAAGTGTAGAACACTATGAGATCTTTTAGGACTGTATTCAACTCCTCTCAAGCACTTTAACATATACACAGCCTTAGTAATGTAAAATGTCCTTAACACATATGGCTATGGGTAAACAGATAGTTACAAATGTTTAATAACACGCAGCACTCAAACTTTTTATGTTTTTTTTTAATATGTATGAATGGACCAATAGCTATTGGGGACAGTTGCTTATCGTCCTGCTATTTATATGTAAGGAGATGAAGATGTGAAGGGACACATACTGTATATCAGTATTTAAAGTTGAGTATGTGTGGGTGAACACCGCCACCTGGTGGTCAAGGATGAAAGAGACAGTGAAAGTAAAAGAACTGTATTATTAGGAACCTATGTTCCCGGGGAAGGGGATTGAGAAGACTCCAGGTCAGTTGACAGTCTGCATTTCCAAAATATAAAAGGCCTGGCTATGCAGAGAGTTGGCGCCAGAACCTTCACCAAGCAAGTCGTGCGGCTGCAAGGTGAACTTACAGCCATCATGTCACGATCACTAGGGTCGGTATAGCGGATGGCACAACAATCACTAACAACGGGATGGGTAAATGGGAAGGAATAGTAGGGAATGAGGGATTGGGCACCTCCTAACTCAGCCTGTTCCTGTCCCTAAGCTCCCTAATGCCCTATGCAGGTCCTTCCCCTGCCGCCGTCACATACCTGGTCCGTAGCTATCACTTCACTAAACCCTGGCTAGGGTACTGGATGGCAAGGATGCTAGCCTCACCACTGCAGATAGTACAAACACAGGGGATAGTGATAAGCGCGAGACAGACTAGGTAAATAAACAAGCAACTTAGTAGCTTGTAAGTAGCAGATTCTGAGCTGACACCAGAGAGCTGGAACTCCAAGGCTGGCATACATAGAAAACGGTTTCAACAACAGTCAGCTGATGCATCATGTGGCTATTTAAAGGATGGTGGGAGTGGTCACCTGGAAAGGAAAACTGACATTAACCCTTGCTGGCACAAAAGCAAAAAACGTTTAAATTAAAGCAGAGCCAGAGCTGTCACGAAGGAGATTGAAAACCTGTCCATGTTTCCCCTTGAAGACGTGTATCTTTATAATGTTTGTGTTCAATGATTTGCATTGATAGTGATGAAGCTGTGTTCTACCCTGCAAAAGGTATTTGACAGTGACAGTTAGAGTTAATGGTTGGGACTAGTCTGAAGTGTGAGTGGCCACTCTGAACTGAAGGGAGGAGAAAGAGTTTCCTGGTAGTGAGTCAGAAAGAACCCAGAGTGTGCAGAGAAAAGACCTCAGGTCTAGTGTGAGCAGTGCTGCATGCACTGTGGCAAGACAGGAAGTATTGGAGAACATAGTAAGAGCCTGTAAGAGAAGAGACGCAAGCAGCAGTAAGGGATCGGTGTTGTGAATGGGTTTGAGATGAGTTCTGAGCAGAGGCTCCCTCTGGTGGTTACAAGCGGTGCTAGTGAAGATTGTGAGGACTGGGAATCAGGTGTTACTGACTGGTCTTATATAAGGGAGTCATTTTCCCATCAGGGTTGCCGGTGATCAATTGTTCTGGTCTGAATCCTTCATTCCAGTTTCCCTTGTAGCCTGCTGTGTCGTGTCTGCATCTCCTGCTAACAGATAAGACTTTTTCTTCTTTTGTGTTTGTGCTTTATTTTTGTATTTTGTCCTGCACTTCTGTGGGGGCCTTCAGGGTCCCCTCCGGGGGCTTTTGCCCTCTCAGTTTAGTTCAGCCACTGAGTTTGTACTTTTGCTTTTTCCAGTTTTTTCAGTGGCTGCTGTTTTGATTTTGTTACACCAGAGAACTAATTTAGGTGGTAGAGGTCGTGTGATCTCAGGTGATTTTGAAATTAGTAGAGTTGGTGCTTTTCAGGGTTTTCTGGGATTGCAGTAAGTACCCTTCCTATCCTTTTCTATTTAGATAGTTTGGGCCCCAGCGTTTGCTCATACTATTTTCTTTCTGTGTCAGTATTTCCTCTTGTCTAACCGCCATTACATGTTTGGGGGCTTTCTATTATCTTTGGGGTTCTGCTCCGGGGCAGATAGCTTTCCTATTTCTATCTTTAGGTGTAGTTAGTTTCTCAGGCTGTGACGAGGCGTCTAGGACCAACGTAGGAACGCTCCACGGCTGCCTCTAGTTGTGGTGGTTAGTCAGGGTACTGCAATCTCATAGATTCCAACTGCTCTGGTGTATTGCCTTTTTTACCTGCACTCCTCAGCTACCGAAACATAACAGTATCACCGGCCCCAAAAAATTGAAAATTGTATGGTACTCACAGAAGGGAAAAAATATTGTGAAAGAAAAAAAGGTTGTCAGAGTTGTCAGAGATATTTTTCTGTTTGTTGCTTTTTTCTTTTCCCTCTGTATCTCTGGGTGCTGGGGAGGATCTTTTCTCCAATGGAGTTTGCACAGTTGTCTGGCCGTGTGGATCAGCTTGCCACTGAGGTTCGGAGTATTGCTGCATATCTTGCTGGGTTGCCTGTTGTGGAACCTAGGATCCCCATGCCAGATTTGTTTTTGGGGGATCGAGCTAAGTTTCAGAATTTCAAAAATAATTGTAAATTGTTTTTTGCCTTAAAATCTAAGTCCTCAGGAAACGCAGCGCAGCAGGTTCAAATTATCATCTCTCTCCTGCGCGGCGATCCTCAGGATTGGGCTTTTTCCCTGATACCTGGGGATCCTGTTTTGAGTGATGTTGATGCATTTTTTCAGGCTTTGGGGTTATTGTACGATGAGCCTAATGTCACTGATCAAGCTGAAAAAGCCTTGTTGGCATTAAATCAGGGGCTTGATGACGCTGAGTTATACTGTCAGAGATTCCGTAGGTGGGCAGTCCTGACCAAATGGAATGACGACGCTTTGGCGGCCCTTTTCCGGAAGGGTCTGTCAGATAATGTAAAGGATGTTATGGTGGGATTCCCTGTCCCTCTGGTCTCAATGATTCTATGTCATTAGCGATTCAAATTGACAGACGTTTGCGTGAGCGGAGAGGTATGCGTGGAATGGTGTTGCCTTGTGAGCCAGCTTCTGAGCCCATGCAGTGTGATGGAGTGGTGTCTGGGGCACAGCGTCATGAGTTTCGAAAGCGCAATGGGTTATGTTTCTACTGTGGTGATCCTCTCATGCTATTTCAGTCTGCCCTAAGCGGGGAAGACGTTTTGCACGCTCAGTTGTCTTGGGTAGTGTTCAGACTAAGTTTTTATTAACTGTCACTCTGATATGCTCTCTGTCCTCATTTTCTGCTCAGGCTTTCGTTGATTCTGGAGCAGCTATTAACCTGATGGATTATGATTTTGCTAAACGTTGTGGGTTTCCCTTGATACCCCTACAGAAGTCTATTCCCCTACTGGGGATCGATTCTACCCCTTTGGCTGAGAATAAACCCCAGTTTTCTACTCAGGTGATAATGAGGGTTGAACCTGATCACCAGGAGTGCTGCAAATTTTTGGTTCTATATAATCTGCATGACATTATCGTGCTGGGTTTCCCTTGGTTACAGTCTCATAATCCTGTTTTGGATTGGAAATCTGTGTCTGTAACCAGTTGGGGCTGCCAATGTGTTAATACCAACACTCCTGTTTTTTCTGCCTCCCCCAGGCTCAGGATGTTCCTGACTTTTTGATTGATTTTTCTGATGTGTTTAGCGAAAGTAAATCTGCATCCTTGCCTCCCCATAGGAGCTATGACTGCGCTATTGAATTAGTGCCGGGTAGTAAATTCCCTAAAGGTCGCCTTTTAACTTGTCTGTACCTGAACATGACGCTATGCGGTCTTATATCAAGGAATCATTGGAGAAGGGTCATATCAGACCATCCTCTTCACCCTTAGGTGCCGGTTTTTTCTTTGTGGCCAAAAAAGATGGTTCATTAAGGCCGTGTATTGATTATCGTCTCTTGAACAATATTACTGTGAAATATCAATACCCGTTACCCTTGATTTCTGACCTGTTTTCCAGGGTGAAAAACGCTACTTGGTTTACCAAGCTTGACCTCAGGGGGGCGTATAACCTTATTCGCATTAAGCACAGGGATGAATGGAAGACGGCATTCAATACCCCTGAAGGGCATTTTGAGTACCTAGTGATGCCCTTTGGGCTCACTAATGCTCCTTCCGTCTTCCAGTCCTTCATGAATGACATTTTCAGGGATTTTGTGGACAAATTTCTGATTGTTTATTTGGATGATATCTTGATTTTTTCTAATGACTGGGACTCTCATGTGAAACATGTTCGAACTGTATTCCAGATTTTGAGAGAGAATGCTCTGTATGTGAAGGGATCAAAGTGTCTTTTTGGCGTACAGAGGATCTCATTTCTGGGATTCATTTTGTCCCCATCTGTTATTGAAATGGACCCGGTCAAGGTTCAGGCCATCTGTGATTGGGTCCAACCTACTTCATTAAAGGCTCTTCAGAGATTTTTGGGTTTTGCCAATTTTTATCGTAAATTTATTGGTAATTTCTCGGTTATTGTTAAACCATTAACTGATTTGACCAGAAAGGGTTCTGATGTGGTGAATTGGCCTCCTGAGGCAGTCTCTGCATTTCAGGAACTTAAGCAGAGATTCACTTCTGCTCCTGTTCTACGGCAGCCTGATGTTTCTCTGCCATTTCAGGTGGAGGTTGATGCCTCTGAAATTGGGGCAGGTGCCGTTTTGTCCCAAAAAGATCCAGAGACCTCTAAAAGTAACCCTTGTGCCTTTTTCTCTCGAAAATTTTCTCCTACTGAACGTAATTATGACGTGGGTAATCGGGAGTTATTGGCCATGAAGTGGGCTTTTGAAGAGTGGAGACATTGGCTGGAGGGAGCCAAACATCAGGTGGTGGTCCTTACGGACCATAAGAATCTGGTCTATCTGGAATCTGCCAAGCGACTCAATCCTAGACAGGCCAGGTGGGCCTTGTTTTTCACACGTTTTAATTTTGTGGTTTCCTTTCTTCCTGGCACTAAGAATGTTAAGGCGGATGCCCTCTCGAGGAGTTTCCTTGCGGACTCTCCTGAGTTATCTGATCCTTCTGTTATTTTGAAAGAGGGTGTAGTTCTTTCCGCCATCTCACCTAATTTGAGACTGGCTCTGGAGGGGTGTCAGGAGGATAGGCCCGAGCGCTGCCCTGTTGGAAAATTGTTTGTCCCGGACCAATGGAAAAAGAGTGTGATGTCTGAGATTCATTGTTCCGCATTGGCTGGGCATCCCGGAATTTTTGGTACCAGAGACTTGGTTACTCGGTCCTTTTGGTGGCCTACCTTGTCTCGTGATGTCAGGGAATTTGTGCAGTCCTGCGGGACTTGCTCTCGCTCCAAGCCTTGCTCTCGCTCTAGTGGTTTGTTGATGCCATTGCCTGTGCCCAAGAGACCATGGACCCATATCTCTATGGATTTCATTTCCGATCTTCCTGTTTCTCAGAGAATGACCACCATCTGGGTAATTTGTGATAGGTTTTCCAAAATGATATATCTTGTGCCATTACCTAAGTTGCCTTCCTCCTCTGAATTGGTGCCGTTGTTCCTTCAGCACGTGGTTCGTTTACACGGCATTCCTGAGAACATTGTGTCTGACAGAGGAGTCCAGTTTGTTTCCAGATTTTGGAGGACTTTTTGTTCTAAACTGGGTGTTCAATTGTCTTTCTCCTCGGCATTTCATCCTCAGACCAATGGTCAAACTGAGAGAACAAACCAGACATTGGAGACTTCTCTAAGATGCTTTGTGTCTGCTGATCAGGATGACTGGGTCTCTTTTTTGCCTTTGGCTGAGTTTGCTCTTAATAATAGGGCTAGCTCTGCCACTTTGATGTCTCCGTTTTTCTGTAATTCTGGGTTTCACCCTCGATTTTCTTCAGGACAGACGGAGGCTTCTGTCTGTCCAGGTGTTGACTCTGTTGTGGAGCGTATGCAACAGATTTGGGACCAGGTAGTGGAGAGGTTGTCCCTCTCTCAGGAGAAGGCCCAGCGGTTTGCTAACCGGCATAGGACTGATGGTCCTCGGTTTAAAGTGGGGACTTGGTCTGGTTGTCCTCAAAGAATATTCCTATGAGAGTAGCATCTCCTAATTTTAAGCCTAGGTTCATTGGACCTTATAAGATCATGGAGATTATTAATCCTGTTTCTTTTCGTTTGCTTCTTCCAGGGACATTTAAGATCCATAACGTGTTCCACAAGTCCTTGTTGAAGAGATTTGTTGAGCCAGTGGTTCCTGCTGCTGTGCCTCCTGACCCTGTTTTGGTTGAGGGCAATCTGGAGTATGTGGTTGAGAAAATATTGGATTCTCGTTTTTCTAGACGGAAACTCCAGTATTTGGTTAAATGGAGAGGTTATGGTCAGGAAGACAATTCTTGGGTGTTTGCTTCGGACATCCATGCTAGGAGACTTATCCGTGCGTATCATAGAACTCATCCTGACCGACCTGGTTGCTCAAGTGAGGGTTCGGTGACCCCTCCTCAAGGGGGGGTACTGTTGTGAATGGGTTTGAGATGAGTTCTGAGCAGAGGCTCCCTCTGGTGGTTACAAGCGGTGCTAGTGAAGATTGTGAGGACTGGGAATCAGGTGTTACTGACTGGTCTTATATAAGGGAGTCATTTTCCCATCAGGGTTGCCGGTGATCAATTGTTCTGGTCTGAATCCTTCATTCCAGTTTCCCTTGTAGCCTGCTGTGTCGTGTCTGCATCTCCTGCTAACAGATAAGACTTTTTCTTCTTTTGTGTTTGTGCTTTATTTTTGTATTTTGTCCTGCACTTCTGTGGGGGCCTTCAGGGTCCCCTCCGGGGGCTTTTGCCCTCTCAGTTTAGTTCAGCCACTGAGTTTGTACTTTTGCTTTTTCCAGTTTTTTCAGTGGCTGCTGTTTTGATTTTGTTACACCAGAGAACTAATTTAGGTGGTAGAGGTCGTGTGATCTCAGGTGATTTTGAAATTAGTAGAGTTGGTGCTTTTCAGGGTTTTCTGGGATTGCAGTAAGTACCCTTCCTATCCTTTTCTATTTAGATAGTTTGGGCCCCAGCGTTTGCTCATACTATTTTCTTTCTGTGTCAGTATTTCCTCTTGTCTAACCGCCATTACATGTTTGGGGGCTTTCTATTATCTTTGGGGTTCTGCTCCGGGGCAGATAGCTTTCCTATTTCTATCTTTAGGTGTAGTTAGTTTCTCAGGCTGTGACGAGGCGTCTAGGACCAACGTAGGAACGCTCCACGGCTGCCTCTAGTTGTGGTGGTTAGTCAGGGTACTGCAATCTCATAGATTCCAACTGCTCTGGTGTATTGCCTTTTTTACCTGCACTCCTCAGCTACCGAAACATAACAGATCGGGACAGAGAGAGTGAAAGAATATCGGGGACTGGCGTAGAAAGCAGGCAGTGTGGTACAGAGGTAATGGAAGACAAAAGTAAAAGGAAGCTAGAGGAAGAGAATATGTACATGGAGTCTATGACTCATGGGAACTGGACTTTAGAAGTGGTATTGAGGAGTTGTGTCAATGAACCCCACTTTTTGGGATCTGCATTAGTCGGCTGGGAGCTGAGAGTAGCTGTGTTATGGAAATATATATGTATTCCATATATTCAAAGTATATTCATATATATGCATTCACAGTTAGATAGATCTCACTTGCTAAAAATCCTGTGCTCACACATATCTATGCAAAAAGCTGATGCCAGCTATAATCAGTCGTTAAAGATGACCCTGGCCTTCATAAGGAACAAGTACAGAGAGTCTTAATAGATATCTATTGTTTTCTTTACTAGTCATGCAAGAAAGCTAGGGCAAAGAACAAAAACAATAAATCTGCAACTTCAGCCCTTTTATCATAATTATCATAATTATCATACTTACACTAGAACAGCCAATAATCTAGCAGCTTTTAATTGTATGTTAATTGACTAACCAGCCCCTTTTTGTAAACGTATAAAACCTTGAATGAATAATAAATGTGTGGTCTTGACGAACTGCTATACTGACACTTCCGTGTGGACAGTTTTCATTTCGTTCTGAGCGCTCAAAAGACATTTAATAGAAAATTGGGAACAGAAGCAGCAAACACTGCAGGATAGATTTATCCTAATTAAATTTCCATAACAGTTGGCGCCCAACGTGGGCACAACATCTACTAGCTTGCTTTAGACCAAGGTCAGACGCACAGATAAGGAAACTGCAGTCTGAGGGAGAATACACAAAACAGCTGCGCAGCGACTTCACTCACCCCTCCCATCAGGCATTCAGCGAAGACACACAGAACCAGAATGCAGCAGTTTTCAGATTTTTAATCACCTTTGTTGAATAGGTTTTTGGAATAGACACAGTACGTGAGAATCAAAGGGCTAGGCATGTGAATAGAAGGTCAGAGTATGTGAGAAGCAAATGGACAGGCAGACTTTACGCTGCACAATGAAATGTTTTTTTTGTTTTTTGTTTGAAAGGCACAGGAAAGTTTGTTTATAGATTATCGTCTGCTATGAAAGAGCAGTGGTGCATCGTGTAGAAGGTACAGCAAGTTAATTTGAACGGACCAGGAAGTGATTTTTTATGTGAATGAGATTGAAAAGGTGTTAAATCGTCTGTGAGAAAATGATCACTGACATGTCACAAGAGCAGAATTCAGAGTCACACACATCACATGTCCATCATGTGGAGACACGGGACAGGTGTAGGCTGCTCTCATTGAATAAGGAGCCTTGTACAGGGAAAAACGCTCCCCGCCTCTCTCCACAGGGAGAAGGCATTTTTGTTTCAACGGTCCCCTCTCAAGAGCCACAGGGGGGACACCCTCTCCTTTTTCTTCTCTCAGTCCCTTTCTCCTTCTTCAGACTTTTCTCCTCTTTCCTCGCTGCCATCCCTCTCTATCCTTCTTTCCCTATCATTTCTTCTTTCCCCTCCTCACATCTCTGACACATCCATTTTCTTCCTCTTCCTCTTCTTCACCCTCCCTCCACCTCTCTCCCCTCCATCTCTCCCCCCTCCTCTTTCCCTCGCTCCTCCCTCACACCACCCTTCTCTTCCTCTTTTTTCTACTTCGTTATCAACTGGGTCAACGCCCAATCAAAGCAATGTGGTGTCCCTGTATTCAGTGCCTCCAGCACAGGGCACCCTGTCTATCCCAAGCACAGTACAAACATTGCCAGTCATTATATCAGGAGAAGAAAGTGCAAATCTCCCTACACAAAACGCTGCATGTAGCCCCCAGACACAACAGCTAGCAGAGCACACAGCCATGGCTTCACAGGGGGGAAGTGTAGCTACAGACACAAATGAGGAACCTCAGTGCGAGCAGGGCTG
Organism: Oophaga sylvatica; assembly: GCA_033576555.1. Taxonomy (NCBI): domain Eukaryota; kingdom Metazoa; phylum Chordata; class Amphibia; order Anura; family Dendrobatidae; genus Oophaga; species Oophaga sylvatica. The sequence goes on along the minus strand of JARQOD010000005.1, from coordinate 182,031,683 downwards.
CCAGCATGGAACCATGACACATCCACCGCAGCCTCAGCAAGGAAGAGGGAAATCCCCATGCAGCAAGACAACTTTTAAGCCCAAATCTCACCCAGTATATGCACCAAGCACACCATGTCACTTCTCATCTGCTGAAGATGAAGACACAACGTCATACATGCTGCCCAATACTAGGGAAGAAAACACACAAGCACCAATAGAGCAGGGACAGGTAGAGGCACCATCCTATGAGCCCTTCATCCCAAGCCAGGTGATCAGTATGCTGCCAGACCCAGGGATACACACCATGCCATTTTGCCAAAAAATGCAGCAGATCCAGCGAACGTATGCAGCAGCCTGGATTGATCTCTGGACCGTAATGGAAATAAAAGCAGGTGATGCATTCTGGCCAATTATGAGAGAACACTTCAAGCTTCCAGCAGAGTTAGATGCGTATGCCTGGGAGACAGGACCAAAGCTAATTGAGCAGCTCAGAGAATGGGCCAAAAGCAGACTGACAGGACAAACTCTCAGCCTACATGACATGAGTCAAGACAAGACAGAGTCTGTGGAGAAGTTCCATGACAGAGTGATGCAAGTGTTTCAAGATTTGGGCCTCATTACCCATGATCAGACACACAGACGGATGTTGGCACAGGCTTTTGTGCATGGACTGAGAGAACCAATCAGGAAACCACTGGTAGTAGCCAGGCCTGAGTACACGTCAATAGCAATGGATACCCTGCTCGCAGTAGCAAAAATGATTGAGTCCCACTGGGACAGAAGGGATGTCCAGTGTTACAACTGTGGCGAGTTTGGTCATTTCCGGAACCGGTGCAGAACACCGACTTCGCCCAGAAGAAGAAGAAACACAGAAAGCAGTGAAGAACCCCGTCCATAGGACAGGAGCATGCCAAGTCCACAGGGAACCCCACCAGTGGGACCAATATCCTGAGAGTGGATGGCGTAGTCAGATCTTTTCTTGTGGAACTCCGCAACCTCACCTATCTATCAGAATCTTTTGCGTCCTGCATGGGAATTGATGGTCAAGTCAGACATTTCCAGATTATGAAGCCCCTGAGCGTGTGGACTCAGCCAGAACACTCCATCATGTCCCAGTTTGTTGTATCAAAGACCTGCACCCTCAACCTATTGGGAGTGGACCTACTGCAGAAGCTGAAAGCGACCAGAGTGTTCCAGGAAGATGGGACCATGACACTTTCTTCACCCCTGACCCAAGAAGAAACCTCAAACAACCACACTGCAGACCTATCACAGGAGGTGCTGGACATAGTACCAGAAAAGCCACTCCATCACCCAGAGTCAAGATGTCTCTGACCAACTGAAGGTCTAAGTGAACTCGCCTAAGAAGGCGGCCTGAGAACTTTGACATTGGCCAGGATATTCAACTCCAGAAGGACCCTACTCACTTCATGGAATGGCAACACCTCATCCGGCTCCAACGCCAGAGGTTCATCTTTTGCAAACACCAGGAAGTGCCCCCTGCAATCAACCAGTTCACCCAGGCCCTAGACCGGCAAAAGGCCACTCAGCTATTCAAACTTGTGCACAAATACTGACCTGAGACCGAGCTGGAGAAAAAGAAACTACTGATGGCCCGTGCTGAGAAAAAAGCAGCCGGTGAAGGAGACGTCCCAACAAGAAGACCCCCTGTGACCAGAGCAGGTGCTAACACAGTGACTGCCTTGGTGGAGAACAAGAAAGCCAGCTGGTGTCATCTCTCATGATGTGGATCCTAGTAGGCGGCTTGTTTTCCCACCAGCTCTGTGCCGGGAGATGGGAGTCCCCAGCCGCATAGTGAAGGACAAGGCCAAACTGGGCTGCCTCGCCCATCGGAATCAATCCCAGCTTTCCACAGTGAAGAAAAAGACTGTAAACCCCACTGAGTTCAGAATGGTGCAAGGCCTGGAGGCTGTGAAAGAGGCTACGGTATTTGAAACCCCAACAGTGCTGAACCGTCACACTCTGCTCTCAAAAGTCCCAGTCACCGCAATGGTATTCACGGTGATCAACCTGGCCAGTGCCTTCTTCAGTGTTTCCCCTCCACCTGGAGGCCTGCCTTCACGCACCAGTGAGGTGCATATGGACAGTGTTGCCTCAAGGTGCTCAGAACAAGCCCTTCAAGTTTCACCAAGACAATGTCCTCCATCCTCGTCAACTGGATTGCAGAATATGCAAGAGTCACTCTTCTACAACACGTGGATGACCTTCTCTTTTGTGTGGTTGACATCGATACCTGCACAGTCCATTCCTTGTCTCTCCTACTCTACCTGGAAGAACAGCAACGCAAGGTCTGGAAGAACAAAGTCCAGTGATGTCAGAAGCAAGTTACATCCCTGGGACACTGTATTGCCCACCAGACGAAACACCTGTCAAATGACTGGAAGACCACTGTGGAGAAGATGCTCCCCCAACAACTCCGAAAATGCTGCAGGCCTTCCTGGTCTAGTGTCGTATTGCAGAACCTGGATCCCTGATGCCTCAGTCCTAATGCAACCTCTGTGTGCTTGCATCAACGCAACCCCGCTCCTTCTATCGGACGCAGCCTTCAACTCATTCAGGAGATTGAAAGAACTCCAGTCTCAGCGCCAATACCAGGCCTACCTGACTACGAGAAGTCTTTCCGTCTACCTGATGGAAGAAAGAAGGTCATGCTACTGGAGTCCTGACACGGATTCACGGGGGAAAACAGAGACTTTTAGGCTGCCTCTCAGCCCGCTTGGATCCAGTTGCAAGAGGAGCACCCTTCTGCCTGATGGCAGTATCTGCAGCACACACCTTCTGGACAAGGTTGCTGACATCACTCTTGGACAGCCACTGGAAACTCTCACTCCACACGACATCTTGGCAATCTTCAATCAAGCTCAACCAACAATAATCTCCCCACCGCCAGGCATCTTTGTGGCGCCTCTATTGCCTTTGTCTCATAATGTCACCGTCTCCAGACCTACAGTCCTCATCCCGGCTACTCTACTCCCACTCCCAAGGGGGGATACAATATGGACTTTCCAGAACAAAATTTACAGAATTTATCCTCTACTTGGATGGCTCCAGATTTGAAGATGATGAAGAAGTTTCCACACAGGAAGTGCAGTGACCAGAAATCAAGAAATCCTGTGGTCCAGAAGTCTGTCACCTAGACTGTCAGCCCAGGAAGCAGAACTGATAGCGCTGACGAAGGCCTGCCAGATGGCACAAGGCAAGACTGCAAACATCTACACCGACTACAGGTACTCGCATGGCATAGCACAAGACTTTGGGCCCATCTGGGCTACAAGGGACTTCATCACAGCAAACGGGACAACCGTGAAGCATCATGGAGCCTTCAGGGACCTGCTGGGTGTACTCCAACTTCCAAAATAGTGGCAATTTGAAAAATCAAAGTGCATGGAAAACTGAGAACAGAAGAGGCGTGAGGCAATAACATGGCGGACATGGCAGCCAAAGAAGCGGCCAAAGGAAGACAACATGGAGAAGTGGGAGAGGTCGTAGAGCCGGACGGCTACTACATGACGACTGAAGACAAGAAACCTGACAAAAAGACGTCCTGGGATCTGCTCAAGAAGTTGCAAGACCAAGCTCCAAAAGGAGAAGAAGAGCTGAATGCGAAAAAAGCAACACGTGAAGAAGGAAGGCTATCAATAATGGACTTCAAACTCTGCCTACCACAAAGTATGCACCCTATGGTGGTCCAATGGCAAATGGACCCACACCCACATATCAAAGACACAGATGAATGATCTGATTGGGGCTTACTGGTTCGCTTCAGGGATCTCCACCCTAACAGCCAAATTCACCAGCAGCTGTCTGACCTGCGGCAAATGCAAGCCTGGACGTGTGGAAGAAAGTCCCCCTCACCTCATCTGGCAAGACCACTCTACCAGCTTCAGAGGATCCAGATAGATCACATCCAGATATCGCCAAGTGAAGGATTCAAATACGCCATTGTGGTCAAAGAAGTATTTTCAAGATGGACAGAAGCGTTCCAAGTCAGCAAAGACTACTGCAAAGCAGCTACTTTCGGAAAATAGTGTGCAGATACGGGGTTCCAGAAATGACAGAAAGTGATCAGGGCCCGCATTCACAGCAAATCTGACACAAGAGATCTGATTAGCAGTAGGGTCAGATTTAGGCCTACACACTCCTTACCGCCCCCAGAACAGCGGGAAGGTAGAAAGACTGAACGGAACACTTAAGAATAGGATGCCGAAAATTGCCCAAGAGA
>JARQOD010000005.1:181884695-182027358 GCA_033576555.1 Oophaga sylvatica | reverse complement strand
GAAAAACGCATGACACTCGCATTACACTCATCCGACTTTGCAGGAACAAAATCAGACCGCTTTTAAAATCGCTAGTGTAACTCCAGCCTAAGGCTGGTAAAAATAACCTGAAAATATGCTTGCTCAAGTCAGTCCGATTGCGGCAATACCAAACATTCACCAATGTTTTTTCTATGTAGGTAATGAAAAAAAATTCAGAGTATTGTAAAGAAAATGTATGGCTTTATGTCGCTATGTTCCAAGACCGATAACAGTTTTAGTTTTCTCTTGATGGATCTGCGTGAGGATTTAATATAATAAAAATTTTATTTATATAGCGCCAACATACATATTACGCAGCACTTCACAATTAAGCAGGGACATGTACAGACAATAAAGACATTACAGAATAACACACAGTTCAACAGTTAGGCCGGGGTCACACTTGCGAGTGCAATGCGAGAAACTCGTGCGAGTCTCTTACATCAATACCAGGCACTGCCGCTGGCACTAGGGATCGGAGTGTGCTTCTGCATGTATTTCTGTAATTCTATGCAGCTGAACGCTCCGGTCCGAATACCGGCGACAGTGTCGGGTATTGATGCGAGAGACTCGTGCGAGTTTCTCGCTTTGCACTCGCAAGTGTGACCCCGGCCTAACTGTTGAACTGTGTGTTATTCTGTAATGTCTTTATTGTCTGACATGTCCCTGCTTAATTGTGAAGTGCCGCGTAATATGTATGTTGGCGCTATATAAATAAATTTTTATTATATTAAATCCTCACGCAGATCCATCAAGAGAAAACTAAAACTGTTATCGGTCTTGGAACATAGCGACATAAAGCCATATTTTCTTTACAATACTCTGAATTTTTTTTCATTACCTACATAGAAAAAACATTGGTGAATGTTTGCTATTGCCGCAATCGGACTGACTTGAGCAAGCATATTTTCAGGTTATTTTTACTGCACAGTGAAAAGCGTAAAAACAAAATTCAAAAAGCAATGGCAGAATTGCATTTTTTTCACCATTTCATCACAATTGGATATATTCCACCATTTTTTAGTATATTTTATGGTAACATGAAAGATCTCATTCAAACCTACAATGCCTACTGGCAATCAGATCCCAAAATACAAGTAAGCAAAAATGGCATGCGCAAAATATGCGACACTTCGCATGTAATATTGGGCCATTTTTAAGTGAAACAAACGTGTGATTACAAGGAGGGAAGGAAAAAATTGGAACATCAGCTCACTGAGTCCAGGTACCAGGGCCGGCGTCAGCACCCGGCATACCCGGGCAAGTGCCGGGGCCCTGAGCAGGTGGGGGGGCCCACTCGCCTCGGGCACCCCGGCGCCCGTCAGCGGAGGAGAGCGGTGCCAGTGCCACCACTGGGCCCCCCGCTTGCTCAGGGCCCCAGCAGCCGGCCCGGCACAATACTCACCTCTCCCCGTGCCTCCGCTGCCGCAGCTCCAGGCTCCCTCTGCAGGGCGCCCGCGCTTCCTCTCACAGCAGCGCCGCTGAATGACGTCACATGAGTGTTAGGGGAGTGCGATGAGAGGGGAGCCGAGACAGGTGAGAAGTGAGTGTGATGATGTCTGGGGTCATGTGTATGTGGGGAATGTGATGCGATGGGTGGTGATGATGATGGGGGGCGTGTTGTGGTGGGATGATGTATGTGGATGGTGTGGGGGGACAATGATGTGATGGAGGGAGGCAATGATGATGATGATGGGGAGCCATGATCTGAGCCGTGGGACGAGCACGTGAGAGGGGAGGCATGATTTTTGAGGCATGATATGGGGAAGCCCTATGACGATGGGGAGGCAATGATGATGATGATGGGGAGACAATGATGATGGGGAGGCAATGATGATGATGATGGGGAGGCGATGATGATGGGGAGGCAATGATGATAATGATGGAGAGGTGATGATGGTGAGACAATTATGATGATGGTGGGGAGGCAATGATGATGATGATGGGGAGTCTTTCCACAGCACTCTTTCCTGAGCCGTAACAGCGCAGAACGCAGCACAGTGCAGAGGAGAGCTCCATATTTTGTATGGAGCATTATATGGGGACCAGTATCCTCTATGAGCATTATTTGGGGTCCAATATTCTTTATGGAGCATTATATTTGGCCCATAATACTGTATGGAGGACTATGTGGTGCCCATAATATTGTATGGAGGACTGTACGTTCCAGTCTGTACTGTGCGCTGTGAGGATTTGGCGGTTTTTGAGCTATTGCAAATTTACAATAGTATCATCATGTAATGGAAGAAGTGAAGTGTTTGGCATTGTACTATACCAATATTTCTCTGCAGTTATCTGTGCATCATGAATCGTGGTCTGTGTTAAAGGGGCCCACTGACACTCTTTCACCCGGGGCCCATAAAAACCTGGAGCCGGCCCTGCCAGGTACACCTTGTCAGATAGAGGCAATTCGCACGAAGCCGTGCCAGTCTTGGACGATATCATCAAATGCAGAAAAAGGAAGGTGGTCTCCAGCAAAGGCAAAATAAGGTGAATTGGTTGAAGCATAAAAACTCACTTTTATTGTTCCTATATAAAAATACAAATGTACTGGTAACCGCTAGAAATCCATATGAAATAGACCAACACGTTTCAGCTAGGAGCCTTAATCATGGTGTATAGCATAGTAAAATAACCAGGGTTCTAATATATCCCACTTGGGTGTGACACAGGTATGAGGGTGAGCAATCAGTGATTACTCAAGAAATTAACTCCATAGTAGCAGATAAGACAAACATATAGGACCCATTATACAAATGGACAAAATCGCATATAAAACGCAACAGTAAGGCTAGGTTCACATTTGCGTTTATGTGCGCAGCGTATCATCTGCATACGTAAATGCATGCAAATGCATGGTTACGCAGTGTTTTTTTAACCGCATCATCTTAAGCATGATGCCAAAAAAGGCTGCGTGTACATGTGTTTTTATGCGTTTTTTTGCATGCGTTTGCGCTGTATATGTGCATGCGTTCGATATGACAGACACCAAAAGGGCGTGTCTCATGAAGAACGCATGCGTATCGAACGCATGCTATCAAACGCATCCGTACGCATGTTCTTGTGTACCAATGAGTTCCCATAGACATTAATGCGTTGTTTTAACGCATTCATCCCATGTGCATGACTGCGCATATTTGACGGATTTTTGACGCTTCAAAAAATGCAACATGTTGCGTTCGACGGACGCCGCCGCACACCCCGAAATGACGCATGCGTACGCGTTTGCATGTCTCTGCGTACACCATGTTAAAGATATGCAAGCATGACGTATGCGTATCTATGCGGATAAAACGCTGCGCACACAGACGCAAATGTGAAACCAGCCTAAGACAAACAATATGTGATAAAAATACAATACACAGAAGCAGTAACCTAATTATATTGCAAAATTAAATCATGTCTGGAACTCATGCCAGCGGGGACCCTGATTTGCAATTTAAAGTTCCAAAATGGTTCCCTATTTAATATTTTGTGCTTAAGATCACCTCCTCTTTTGGGTTTAAATACTCTCTCAATGCCACAAAATTTAAATGATTTAGTCCTGCCTTGATGCGTGTGGGAAAAATGTTTGGAGATAGCTGAGGTATTAACCGCAGTGGAGCTAACCGCATCGGACAGGTGCCTGTTATGTTTTGGTAGCTGAGGAGAGCAGGCAAAAACGGCAATACACCAGAGAGGTTGGAATCTACTGGATTGCAGTACCCTGACTAACCACCACAACTAAAGGCAGCCATGGAGCGTTCCTACGTTGGTCCTAGACGCCTCGTCACAGCCTGAGAGGTTAACTACACCTAAAGATAGAAAGAGGAAAGCTATCTGCCCCAGAGCAGATCCCCAAAGAACATAGGAAGCCCACAAACATGTAATGGCGGTTAGACAAGAGGAAAATACAGACACAGACAGAAAATAGTATGAGCAAACGTTGGGGCCCAATCTGCCTAGACAGAAAAAGGATAGGAAGGATACTTACTGCAATCCAAAAAAAACCCTAAAAAAAAGCCAACGCTACTAATTGCAAAAACACCTGAGATCACACGACCTCTACCACCTAAATTAGTTCTCTGGTGTAACAAAACTAAGCCGCAGCCACTGAAAAAACTGGAAAAGGCAAATGAACAAATAACAGTGGCTCCAGAGGAACTGAGAGGAGCCCAAGCCCCCTAGGGAGGGGGACCTGGCTAACTTCACAGAAATGCAGAGAAATATGCAAATGGTAAGCACAAAAACAAAAAACAGAAAATATCTTATCTGAGAGCAGGAGAAGAGGCAAGACTCAGCAAGCTTCCAAGTGAACCAGGAAACATCGTTGAGACAAGAACAATTGATCACCGGCAACCATGATGGGAGGGAACCTCCCTTATATAAGACCAGTCTGTGATTCCTGATTGCCAATCCTCATTGAATGGTTCAGTACTGTTTGCAACCACCAGAGGGAGCTTCTGCTCAGAATTCATTTCTAAAACATTCACAACAGTACCCCCCCCTTGAGGAGGGGTCACCGAACCCTCATTTGTGCAACCAGTTCGGTCAGGATGAGCTCTGTGATACGCACGGATCAGTCTCCTAGCATGGATGTCCGAAGCAAACACCCAAGAATTGTCCTCCTGACCATAACCTCTCCACTTAACCAAATACTGGAGTTTCCGTCTAGAAAAACGAGAATCCAATATTTTCTCAACCAAATACTCCAGATTGCCCTCAACCAAAACAGGGTCAGGAGGCACAGCCATAGGAACCACTGGCTCGACAAACCTCTTCAATAAGGACTTGTGGAACACGTTATGGATCTTAAATGTCCCTGGAAGAAGTAAACGAAAGGAAACAGGAAACATGATCTTATAAGGTCCAATGAACCTAGGCTTAAACTTAGGAGATGCAACTCTCATAGGGATATTTCTTGAGGACAACCAGACCAAGTCCCCCACTTTAAACCGAGGACCATCAGTCCTATGCCGGTTGGCAAACCGCTGGGCCTTCTCCTGAGAGAGGGACAACCTCTCCACTACCTGGTCCCAAATCTGCTGCATACGCTCCACAACAGAGTCAACACCCGGACAGACAGAAGCCTCCGTCTGTCCAGAAGAAAATCGAGGGTGAAACCCAAAATTGCAGAAAAATGGAGACATCAAAGTGGCAGAGCTTGCCCTATTATTAAGAGCAAACTCAGCCAAAGGCAAAAAAGAGACCCAGTCATCTTGATCAGCAGACACAAAGCATCTCAGATAAGTCTCCAATGTCTGGTTTGTTCTCTCAGTTTGTCCATTGGTCTGAGGATGAAAAGCAGAGGAGAAAGACAATTGAGCACCAAGTTTAGAACAAAAAGTCCTCCAAAATCTGGAAACAAACTGGACTTCTCTGTCAGACACAATGCTCTCAGGAATGCCGTGCAACCGAACCACGTGCTGAAGGAACAAAGGCACCAATTCGGAGGAGGAAGGCAACTTAGGTAATGGTACAAGATGTATCATCTTGGAAAACCCATCACAAATCACCCAGATAACGGTCATTCTCTGAGAAACAGGGAGGTTGGAAATAAAATCCATAGAGATATGGGTCCATGGTCTCTTGGGCACAGCAATGGCATCAACAAACCACTAGAGCGAGAGCAAGGCTTGGAGCGAGAGCAAGTCCCACAGGACTGCACAAACTCCCTGACGTCACGAGACAAAGTAGGCCACCAAAAGGACCGACTCACCAAGTCTCTGGTACCAAAAATTCCGGGATGACCGGCCAACGCGGAACAATGAATCTCAGACATCACACTCTTCTTCCACTGGTCTGGGACAAACAATTTCCCAATAGGGCAGCGCTCGGGTTTATCCTCCTGACACCCTTCCAGAGCCAGTCTCAAATTGGGCGAGATGGTGGAAAGAACTACACCCTCTTTCAAAATAACAGCAGGATCAGATAAATCAGGAGAGTCCGCAAGGAAACTCCTCGAGAGGGCATCCGCCTTAACATTCTTAGTGCCAGGAAGAAAGGAAACCACAAAATTAAAACGTGTGAAAAACAAGGCCCACCTGGCCTGTCTAGGATTAAGTCGCTTGGCTGATTCCAGATAAACCAGATTCTTATGGTCCGTGAGGACCACCACCTGATGTTTGGCTCCCTCCAGCCAATGTCTCCACTCTTCAAAAGCCCACTTCATGGCCAATAACTCCCGATTACCCACGTCATAATTACGTTCAGTTGGAGAAAATTTTCGAGAGAAAAAAGCACAAGGGTTACTTTTAGAGGTCTCAGGATCTCTTTGGGACAAAAAGGCACCTGCCCCAATTTCAGAGGCATCAACCTCCACCTGAAATGGCAGAGAAACATCAGGCTGCCGTAGAACAGGAGCAGAAGTGAATCTCTGCTTAAGTTCCTGAAACGCAGAGACTGCCTGAGGAGGCCAATTCACCACATCAGAACCCTTTTTGGTCAAATCAGTCAATGGTTTAACAATAACAGAGAAATTACCAATAAATTTACGATAAAAATTGGCAAAACCCAAGAATCTCTGAAGAGCCTTTTAATGAAGTAGGTTGGACCCAATCACAGATGGCCTGAACCTTGACCGGGTCCATTTCAATAACAGATGGAGACAAAATGAATCCCAGAAATGAGATCCTCTGTACGCCAAAAAGACACTTTGATCCCTTCACATACAGAGCATTCTCTCTCAAAATCTGGAACACAGTCCAAACATGTTTCACATGAGAGTCCCAGTCATTGGAAAAAATCAAGATATCATCCAAATAAACAATCAGAAATTTATCCACAAAATCCCTGAAAATGTCATTCATAAGGACTGGAAGACGGAAGGAGCATTAGTGAGCCCAAAGGGCATCACTAGGTACTCAAAATGCCCCTCTGGGGTATTAAACGCCATCTTCCATTCATCCCCGTGCTTAATGCGAATAAGGTTATACGCCCCCCTGAGGTCAAGCTTGGTAAACCAAGTAGCACTTTTCACCCTGGAAAACAGGTCAGAAATCAAGGGTAACTGATATTGATATTTCACAGTGATATTGTTCAAGAGACGATAATCAATACACGGCCTTAATGAACCATCCTTTTTGGCCACAAAGAAAAAACCAGCACCCAAGGGTGAAGAGGATGGTCTGATATGACCCTTCTCCAATGACTCCTTGATATAAGACCGCATAGCGTCATGTTCAGGTACAGACAAGTTAAAAAGGCGACCTTTAGGGAATTTACTACCAGGCACTAATTCAATAGCGCAGTCATAGCTCCTATGGGAGGGCAAGGATGCAGATTTACTTTAGCTAAACACATCAGAAAAATCAGTCAAAAAGTCAGGAACATCCTGAGCTTGGGGAGAGGCAGAAAAAACAGGAGTGTTGGCATTAACACATTGGCAGCCCCAACTGGTTACAGACACAGATTTCCAATCCAAAACAGGATTATGAGACTGTAACCAAGTACAATAATGTCATGCAGATTATACAGCACCAAAAATTTGCAACTCTCCTGATGATCAGGTTCAACCCTCATTATCACCTGAGTAGAGAACTGGGGTTTATTCTCAGCTAAAGGGGTAGAATCAATCCCCAGTAGGGGAATAGACTTCCGTAGGGGTATCAAAGGAAACCCACAACGTTTAGCAAAATCAAAATCCATCAGGTTAATAGCTGCTCCCGAATAAATAAAAGCCTGAGCAGAAAATGTGGACAGGGAGCAAATCAAGGTAACAGTCAACAGAAATTTAGTCTGAACACTACCCAAGACAACTGAGCGTGCAAAACATCTTCCCCGCTTAGGGCAGACTGAAATAGCATGAGAGGCATCACCACAGTAGAAACATAATCCATTGCGTTTTCGAAACTCATGACGCTGTGCCCCAGAAGCCACTCTATCACACTGCATGGGTTCAGAAGCTGGTTCACAAGGCAACACTATTCCACGCATACTCTACGCTCACGCAAACGTCTGTCAATTTGAATCGCTAATGACATAGAATCATTGAGACCAGAGGGAGCAGGGAAACCCACCATAACATCTTTTACATTCTCTGACAGACCCTTCCGAAAAAGGGCTGCCAAAGCATCGTCATTCCATTTGGTCAGGACTGCCCACCTTCGGAATTTCTGACAGTACAACTCAGCGTCCTCAAGCCCCTGATTTAATGCCAACAAGGTTTTTTCAGCTTGATCAGTGACATTAGGTTCATCGTACAATAACCCCAGAGCCAGAAAAAATGCATCAACATTACTCAAAACAGGGTCCCCAGGTATCAGGGAAAAAGCCCAATCCTGAGGATCGCCGCGCAGGAGAGAGATGACAATTTGAACCTGCTGTGCTGCGTTCCCTGAGGACTTAGGTTTTAAGGCAAAAAACAACTTACAGTTATTTTTGAAATTCAGAAATTTAGCTCGATCCCCAAAAACAAATCTGGCATGGGGATCCTGGGTTCCACAACTGGCAACCTAGCAAGATAGGTAGCAATACTCCGATCTTCAGTGGCAAGCTGATCCACACGGCCAGACAACTGTGCAAACTCCATTGAGAGAGAAAAAAAAAAAAAATCCTCCTCAGCACCCAGAGAAAAAGAGGGAAAAAATGCAACAAACAGGAAAAAAAAAAATCTGACAACTCTTACAACCTTTTTTTCTTTCCACACTATTTTTCCCTTCTGTGAGTACCATATAATTTTCAGTTTGGCCGGTGATACTGTTATGTTTTGGTAGCTGAGGAGAGCAGGCAAAAACGACAATACACCAGAGAGGTTGGAATCTACTGGATTGCAGTACCCTTACTAACCACCACAACTAAAGGCAGCCGTGGAGCGTTCCTACGTTGGTCCTAGACGCCTCGTCACAGCCTGAGAGGTTAACTACACCTAAAGATAGAAAGAGAAACTATCTGCCCCGGAGCAGATCGCCAAAGAACATAGGAAGCCCCCAAACATGTAATGGCGGTTAGACAAGAGGAAATACAGACACAGACAGAAAATAGTATGAGCAAACATTGGGGCCCAATCTGCCTAGACAGAAAAAGGATAGGAAGGATACTTACTGCAATCCAAAAAAAACCTAAAAAAAGCCAACGCTACTAATTGCAAAAACACCTGAGATCACACGACCTCTACCACCTAAATTAGTTCTCTGGTGTAACAAAACTAAGCCGCAGCCACTGAAAAAACTGGAAAAGGCAAATGAACAAATAACAGTGGCTCCAGAGGAACTGAGAGGAGCCCAAGCCCCCCGGGGAGGGGGACCTGGCTAACTTCACAGAAATGCAGAGAAATATGCAAATGGTAAGCACAAAAACAGAAAATATCTTATCTGAGAGCAGGAGAAGAGGCAAGACTCAGGAAGCTTCCAAGTGAACCAGGAAACAACGTTGAGACAAGAACAATTGATCACTGGAAAACCATGATGGGAGGGAACCTCCCTTATATAAGACCAGTCTGTGATTCCTGATTGCCAATCCTCATTGAATGGTTCAGTACTGTTTGTAACCACCAGAGGGAGCTTCTGCTCAGAATTCATTTCTAAAACATTCACAACAGGTGCCTTCCATTTCGTTTTTTGAGTGGTCCCACATATTGTAGGTTGCACTCTTCACACTCTACAGGAGAAATTAACACGTGTAGTGTTACAGTTTATAAAACTGTTTCTAGAGAATTCCTGATTAGTGGTATTAGATTTAAATTTACATTTATTATTTTCTGCATAGCAACATGCTCTACAGGGTATATGCCCGCATTTAAAGAACCCTTTGTGCGAAAGCCAAGTGGGTTGTGAAGAATGCTGGCTGACTAGAAAATAATTGGGTGAAAGAATATTGCTTGGCACATTTGTACTTTTATACTGGAACAATAAAAACGGTAATTAGATCTACCGGTGATTGTATTTCCAGGAATCCATCCTGACAGGACCATGGAGGACGTCCTTCTTATCCTCAGTGGGACAGGAAACAACGAGAGTTTAAAAGGACCCTCCCGCTACCACCCTTCAGTGATTTTCTAAAGTAACACATCTGTATGGATGCAAAAAGAAGATATATTTAAACAATCTTTATACAAATGTTACGTCACATTAGTATGGAATATTCGCAGAAGGGAGGAACTAACAGTGCTGTCAGGATGGATTCCTGGAAATACAATTACCGGTAGGTCTAATTACCATTTTCCAGTTCACCAGTTGACAGCACCATGGAGAAGTACCAAAGGATGATGCTCTTTAGGGCGGGACCACTGCATGAAGCACCTTTCTGGGAACGCTAACTGTGCTGACACCACATCTAGCTTGTAATGCTTGGAAAAGGTACTAAGACTGGACCAGGATGCTGCCCTGCAGATCTGTTCTGCTGAGGCCCCCCTTTCTCTGCTCATAAAGCTGCCATAGCTCTAGTTGAATGGGCTCTGATACTACCCAGGGGAGTCCTTCCCTGTGCCTCAAAAGCTAAGCTTATTGCAGTTCTGATCCACCTAGCAATTGTGGATTTTGCTGCTTTCTTCCCTTTATTTGACCCTCTGTACTGTATAAACAAATTATTATCACGCCTCCAAGCCCTAGTTGCTTCTAGATACCGAGTACCGTTTCCCTAACATCTAGGTTATGGTAAACACTCTCTTTCTGGGTTTTAGGGAGTTGGCAAAATGATGGAAGAACAACTTCCAGATTCATGTTTGAGTCCGAAATGACCTTCGGGAGGAAGGCTGGGTCAAGCCTCAAAACGAATCGATCATCGAACACTTGTAGGTATGGGTCCTGAATAGATAGGGCCTGTAGTTCTCCAAGTCTTTTCGCTGACGTAATGGCTACTAGAAATGCTGTCTTGAGCGAAAGTTTGCTAATCTCAAGATCTCCTGCTAGATCATATGGGTGTCTACAGCAAAGCAATAAGGACTAAATTAAGGTCCCTTGATGGGACCGTCTTTCGTATTAAGGGTCTTAGTCTCTGAACAGCTCTGGAGAATCAAGCTATCCAAGGAAGTGACAACAAAGAGAAATCATATATGCGAGGGCTGCAATCTGCACTCTCAGTGTACTGGGTCTAAGACCTTTTTTAAATCCTGACTGCAGGAAGTCAATAACCTTGGGAATGTCTGGGTGGTCAGTAACCACTGTTGCCCCTCCTCAATAGCTGCAGAATCTTTTCCAAATTTTGCCATAAATTGCGGAAGTTACCGGTTTCCTACTTGCTTGGAGCGTAGAGATAACCTCGTCCGACAGGCCTCTAGATCTTAGGACTTGACGCTCAGGTTCCAGGCTGATAGTTGGAGGGCGTCTGTCTCTCTTTCTCCTGGACCTGTCTCCTGCCTTCGACACCGTGGACCATTCCCTCCTGCTACAGATTCTCTCATCTCTTGGCATCACAGATTTGGCACTATCCTGGATCTCATCATACCTAACAGACCGAACATTTAGTGTCTCCCTCTCACACACCACCTCCTCACCTCGGCCCCTGTCTGTCGTGTTTCTCAAGGCTCAGTCCTAGGACCCCTACTCTTCTCCATCTACACCTTCGGCCTGGGACAGCTCGTAGAATCCCACGGCTTGCAGTATCACCTCTACGCCGATGACACGCAGATCTACCTATCTGGACCTGACCTCACCTCCCTACTGACCAAAATCCCACAGTGTCTGTCTGCTATCTCAGCCTTCCTTTCTGCTCGCTTTCTCAAACTGAACATGGACAAAACAGAATTCATCATCTTTCCCCACCTCATTCTACCCCTCCACAAGACCTATCCATCAATGTCAATGGCTGCTCGCTTTCCCCAGTCCCGCATGCTCGGTGCCTTGGGGTGATCCTCGACTCTGCCCTCTCTTTCAAACCACATATCCAAGCCCTCGCCACCTCCTGCAGCCTCAAACTCAAAAATATTTCCCGGATCCGCGCATTCCTCAACCATGAAACCACAAAAACACTAGTGCACGCCCTTATCATCTCCCGCCTCGACTACTGCAACCTCCTACTGTCTGGCCTCCCCTCTAGCACTCTGGCACCACTCCAGTCCATCCTACACTCTGCTGCCCGACTAATCCACCTGCCTATTCCCAGCCTCCCCCCTATGCCAGGCGCTTCACTAGCTTCCTATTACCCAGAGGCTCCAGTTCAAAACCCTAACCATGACATACAAAGCCATCCACAACCTTTCTCCTCCATATATCTGTGACATGGTCTCCCGCTACCTACCCACACGCAACCTTCGATCCTCTCAAGATCTCCTTCTCGACTCCCCCCTCATCTCTTCTTCCCACAACCGCATACAAGACTTCTCCCGGGCTTCCCCATACTCTGGAACTCCCTGCCTCAAAAAACATCAGACTTTCACCAACAACGGAAACCTTCAAGAAGAACCTGAAGACCCACCTGTTCCGACATGCCTACAGCCTGCAATGATCCTCAGTCTACTGAACCATCGCACGACCAGCTCTACCCTTTCCTAGTGTATCCTCACCCATCCCTGTAGACTGTGAGCCCTTGCGGGCAGGGTCCTCTCTCCTTCTGTACTTGTGTGTCCCTTATCTAGCACATGTTTATTGTACCTGTCTACATTTTCCCTTTTCATATGTTAAGCGCCATGGAATAAATGGAGCTATATAAATGTATAATAATAAAAAACCGGGCTCTGGTGGAGAAGAACTTTCCTCCTTGGCAGTAGAAAGGGTTCTTTTCTTTACATCTTCTTCAGTAAAGGAAACCAGCTCCTCTTCGGCCAGAAGGGTACCACTAAGATGACTGTTGCCTTTTTGTCGTATATCTTCCTGAGTGTTCTTGGAATCAGGGGTAGAGAATAGCATATGAGACCCTCGCTCCATGACTGGGACAGAGCGTCGACCCCCGCTGAGCCATACAGATGGTTCAAGGAATAGAAGGTTCTGACCTTTGCATTTTCCCTGACTGCAAATAGATCCACGTCTGGCCTTCCCCAGCGCTGGCACAGCATGTTGAACACCTCGATGTTCAATTCCCACTCTGTGGCGGCTACCTTCTTCCTGCTCCGGAAATCTGCGACCTGGTTTCTGGTTCCTTCCAGATGCACAGCCGAGAACGATCGGACCAATACTTCTGCCCATCTGAAGATCCGTCTTGCCAGTTGTTGCAACGCCGGATGCTTCACACCGCCCTGATGATGGAGAAAAGCTACTGCCGTCGTGTTGTTGGACACAATCTTCACGTGCTTGTTCTTCACCAGAGACCGAGCCTGAGTTAGGACCTTCCATACTGCGTGTAGTTCTCTGAAGTTTGAGGACTTGATGTTCTCTTCTGGTCTCCATTGCCCCTGGAAGTATCTTCCTTGCACGTGTCTACCCCATCCCAGCTGACTCGCATCTGTGGTGATGATGACACACGGGGACTGAACCCATGACATGCCTGTTCTGAGATTTGTGGAATTGGTCCACCAATATAGTGATATCTTTATTTGAGGGGACAACCACATTTTTCTGTCCAGTGAGCGCTGCTTTCTGTCCCAGGTCGTTAGGACCACCTATTGCAGCTCTAGAGTATGAAACTGGCTCCAGTCTACGCAGGGTATGTAGGATGTCATCAGCTCCAGGACCTTCATTGCGTCCCTGATGGAGACATGGCTTCCCATAAACTGACAAATCTTTTCCCTTATACAGGTCTGTTTTTTCTTTGGTAGTAGGACATTCTTGCGTTGGAGTCTAGCATGACCCCCAAGAATTTTAATCTTGGTTTGGGAACTAGATCCGATTTCTCCCAGTTTATAATCCATCCCAGATTCTGCAGCGTGGAGATCAAGGTTTGACAATCGATTCTGAGCTGCTCCTTGGAATCTGCCACTATCAGGAAATTGTCTAAGTAAAGGATTATGGTGATGTTCCGATTTCTCAGCTAGGCAACTACCTCCACCATTAGTTTTGTAAAAACTCTGGGGGCCGACGCTAGACCAAAGGGGAGGCAATGGAACTGATAGTGATGGACCCTGCCTTCCTTTTCCACGGCAAATCTCAGGTATTGTTGATGGGTTGCGTAAATTGGGACATGGTAATATGCACTTTTTAAATCTAAAGTGCACATTACCATATTCTTGCCTATGAGGGGTATTGTGAATCTTATGGACTCCATTTTGAACCTCTTGTACCTTATTCATCTGTTAAAGGGTTTGAGGTTTATTATCGTTCTGGATTCCACAGATGGCTTTTTTATCGAGAAGAGGCTTGAGTAGTGACCTTTGCCTTCTTCCTGAACAGGTACTGGGATGATTGCTCCTATCTTTAACAGGTCCTGAATGTCTGACCACATAGGGAGGCTGAGACAAGACGAGAATTGGTTATAAGAAATCTTTCTGGAGGTAGATTTTTGAAATCTATCTTGTACCCCTGGGAGATAATCCACAAAATCCACGGACTTTGAGAAATCTTTTGCCAACTCCCCAAGAACGAGACTAGACGCCCCCTATGATGGCGTCATTTTCTTCGTGAGCCTGATCCTGAGCCGGAGAACATGGAATCTCTATTTCTTCCCCCTTTGGGATAGCTCCATCTCCCTGACTTTCCCTTCCCCTATAGTCTGTTTTCTGACTAGACCGGGGCCTACAAAAGGGCTGGTATTTCTTCCGCTTCTCCTCGGGAAACCCTTTCTTCTCATCTGAGGCATTCTCTAAGATGTCATCCAGGACAGGCTCAAATATCATCCCCACTGAGAAAGGAATTTAAACAGAGTTTATTTTTTGATTGAGTGTCCCCTGACCAGCTTTTTAGCCAGATAGCTCTTCGAGCTGCATTGGACAATGATTCTGCGAATCGCACTGACTCAGCGGACGTGTCAGCCAGGAAGCCGGTTGCCAGTTTCAGCAGGGGAAGGGATTTTAGAATCTACTCTCTAGAAGTTTTGCTTGTTAAATGTTCCTCTAAATCGTCCAGCCATAAATGCATGGAACGTGCTACTGATGTTGCTGCTATGTTGGCACATATTATGGCTGCTGAAGTCTTGACAGGGATGTCTATTTTAGGAATATCTTCCCAAATCTTGACCACCTCAGAATCAAATGGTAGTCGCAGCCTGAAGTCTCTGGGAATCACCAGCCTCTTTTCTGCCTCCTCCCATTCCTCTAGGATCATGGTCCGGATATGGGATTTAACTGGAAAAACTTTTGACGTTTGTGAACGTAGCCCCCCAAACATTTCATCCTGTATGGAGAGAGTTTTTGGGGGCTCTTCTATCTGCATAGTGCGTCTTACTGCGCCAACGAGCTCATCTGTGTCTACAGATGAAAACAAGTATATTTTCCCCTTTTCTGGACGATCTATACTCGACTCCCGCTCTTCCAGATCTGACTCGGACAATTCCTCTTCCGAGGATGTGTCTGACTCCCTTGGTCTCTTCCGGGACCCCTCGGCCTCTGACTGTGCGGACTGAGGGTATACTAGTCCTGAAATTGAAGCCTGCACATCCTGAATTATGATAGAACTCATATTGGTCATCAGTGCACCTGTTACTCTCCAACGATCCTCATAGTGCATGTTTCACAGAGGGGTTTTTGCCAGGAGTCCGGCAATTTTGAAGTGCAGATAGGGCATTTTTTGTTCTTCCCTGACTTCTTGCTATCTTTCTTAGCTGCTGTCGAGGTGGGTGCTCCCCCTAGAATACACAAAGTATGTGCCGTGTGTGGTTTCAGGTGTATAATGGGCCAGTGTCGTGACACTCTTGCTAGGTTACTTGTTAGGCAAAAATAGAGGAGGGCAACAGTCTTATGGTCATAAAAATGTATAAACTTTATTAACAACAACAATAGTAACAAAGGTGTCTGGCAAACGAAGGGAAATGTACCCCAGAGCACACATGATCAAAGAAAGGGCCAGGAAATGAAAGTGGACCACTGACATATCACATCCTGCCAATTAGGCATAATATAGGCCATATAGAAAGTACAATGTAGTGTCCCAATATATTACAGATAGAATGTCATAGTCATGGTAAGTACCAACATATTCATACACTGCACAACATAAGGGATACACAATTATGGCAAAAGGGATGATAATGGCATAGATATTTACCACTTAATGCAGCGGTGTTCGTGGACCGCTGCATTAAGTGGTAAATATCTATGCCATTATCATCCCTTTTGCCATAATTGTGTATCCCTTATGTTGTGCAGTGTATGAATATGTTGGTACTTACCATGACTATGACATTCTATCTGTAATATATTGGGACACTACATTGTACTTTCTATATGGCCTATATTATGCCTAATTGGCAGGATGTGATATGTCAGTGGTCCACTTTCATTTCCTGGCCCTTTCTTTGATCATGTGTGCTCTGGGGTACATTTCCCTTCGTTTGCCAGACACCTTTGTTACTATTGTTGTTGTTAATAAAGTTTATACATTTTTATGACCATAAGACTGTTGCCCTCCTCTATTTTTGCCTGTCTAGTTTTAGCAGTCGGTCCATTACTGTCCATCTTGGCATTCATGTTTATTTGAGTGTGGTGATCTTAATTGATCACCATTTCTATCTGTTCATGCATTCTGCCATTTTCGCTTTTTGTACTGTTTAGGTTACTTGTTGTGAATGTGTTAGAAATGAATTCTGAGCAGAAGCTCCCTCTGGTGGTTACAAACAGTACTGAACTATTCAATGAAGATTCTGAAGATTGGCAATCAGGTGTTACAGATGGCCTGAACCTTGACCGGGTCCATTTCAATAACAGATCGGGACAAAATGAATCCCAGAAATGAGATCCTCTGTACGCCAAAAAGACACTTTGATCCCTTCACATACAGAGCACTCTCTCTCAAAATCTGGAACACAGTCCAAACATGTTTCACATGAGAGTCCCAGTCATTTGAAAAAATCAAGATATCATCCAAATAAACAATCAGAAATTTATCCACAAAATCCCTGAAAATGTCATTCATGAAGGACTGGAAGATGGAAGGAGCATTAGTGAGCCCAAAGGGCATCACTAGGTACTCAAAATGCCCCTCTGGGGTATTAAACGCCATCTTCCATTCAACCCCGTGCTTAATGCGAATAAGGTTATACGCCCCCCTGAGGTCAAGCTTGGTAAACCAAGTAGCACTTTTCACCCTGGAAAACAGGTCAGAAATCAAGGGTAACGGATATTGATATTTCACAGTGATATTGTTCAAGAGACGATAATCAATACACGGCCTTAATGAACCATCCTTTTTGGCCACAAAGAAAAAACCGGCACCCAAGGGTGAAGAGGATGGTCTGATATGACCCTTCTCCAATGACTCCTTGATATAAGACCGCATAGCGTCATGTTCAGGTACAGACAAGTTAAAAAGGCGACCTTTAGGGAATTTACTACCAGGCACTAATTCAATAGCGCAGTCATAGCTCCTATGGGGGGGCAAGGATGCAGATTTACTTTAGCTAAACACATCAGAAAAATCAGTCAAAAAGTCAGGAACATCCTGAGCCTGGGGAGAGGCAGAAAAAACAGGAGTGTTGGCATTAACACATTGGCAGCCCCAACTGGTTACAGACACAGATTTCCAATCCAAAACAGGATTATGAGACTGTAACCAAGGGAAACCTAGTACAATAATGTCATGCAGATTATACAGCATCAAAAATTTGCAACTCTCCTGATGATCAGGTTCAACCTTCATTATCACCTGAGTAGAGAACTGGGGTTTATTCTCAGCCAAAGGGGTAGAATCAATCCCCAGTAGGGGAATAGACTTCCGTAGGGGTATCAAGGGAAACCCACAACGTTTAGCAAAATCAAAATCCATCAGGTTAATAGCTGCTCCCGAATCAACAAAAGCCTGAGCAGAAAATGTGGACAGGGAGCAAATCAGGGTAACAGTCAACAGAAATTTAGTCTGAACACTACCCAAGACAACTGAGCGTGCAAAACGTCTTCCCCGCTTAGGGCAGACTGAAATAGCATGAGAGGCGTCACCACAGTAGAAACATAACCCATTGCGTTTTCAAAACTCATGACGCTGTGCCCCAGAAGCCACTCTATCACACTGCATGGGTTCAGAAGCTGGTTCACAAGGCAACACTATTCCACGCATACCTCTACGCTCACGCAAACGTCTGTCAATTTGAATCGCTAATGACATAGAATCATTGAGACCAGAGGGAGCAGGGAAACCCACCATAACATCTTTTACATTCTCTGACAGACCCTTCCGAAAAAGGGCTGCCAAAGCATCATCATTCCATTTGGTCAGGACTGCCCACCTCCGGAATCTCTGACAGTATAACTCAGCGTCCTCAAGCCCCTGATTTAATGCCAACAAGGCTTTTTCAGCTTGATCAGTGACATTAGGTTCATCGTACAATAACCCCAGAGCCAGAAAAAATGCATCAACATTACACAAAACAGGATCCCCAGGTGTCAGGGAAAAAGCCCAATCCTGAGGATCGTCGCGCAGGAGAGAGATGACAATTTGAACCTGCTGTGCTGCGTTCCCTGAGGACTTAGGTTTTAAGGCAAAAAACAACTTACAGTTATTTTTGAAATTCAGAAATTTAGCTCGATCCCCTAAAAACAAATCTGGCATGGGGATCATAGGTTCCACAACCGGCAACCCTGCAAGATAGGTAGCAATACTCCGAACTTCAGTGGCAAGCTGATCCACACGGCCAGACAACTGTGCAAACTCCATTGAGAGAAAAAAAAAATCCTCAGCACCCAGAGAAAAAGAGGGAAAGAAAAAAAATATATATATCTCTGACAACTCTGACAACTTTTTTTTTTCTTACACTACCTTTCCCTTCTGTGAGTACCATATAATTTTCAGTTTGTCCGGTGATACTGTTATGATTTGGTAGCTGAGGAGAGCAGGCAAAAAAAAAGGCAATACACCAGAGATGTTGGAATCTACTGGATTGCAGTACCCTGACTAACCACCACAACTAAAGGCAGCCGTGGAGCGTACCTACGTTGGTCCTAGACGCCTCGTTACAGCCTGAGAAGCTAACTACACCTAAAGATAGAAAGAGGAAAACTATCTGCCCCGGAGCAGATCCCCAAAGAACATAGGAAGCCCCCAAACATGTAATGGCGGTTAGACAAGAGGAAATACAGACACAGACAGAAAATAGTATGAGCAAACGTTGGGGCCCAATCTTCCTAGAAAGAAAAGGATAGGAAGGACACTTACTGCAATCCAAAAAACCCTAAAAAATACCAACTCACTAATTGCAAAAACACCTGAGATCACACGACCTCTACCACCTAAATTAGTTCTCTGGTGTAACAAAACTAAGCAGCAGCCACTGAAAAAACTGGAAAAGGTAAATGAACAAATAACAGTGGCTCAGACAAACTAAGACGAGCACAAGCCCCCGGAGGGGACCTGGCTGACCTCCACAGAAGTGCAGGACAAAATGCAAAAAGCAAGCACAAAAATAAAAGCAGAAAATATCTTATGTTAGCAGAAGATGCAGGCAAGACACAGAAAGCTTCCAAGTGAACCAGGAACCAAAGTTGAGACAAGAACAATAGATCACCGGCCACCCTGATGGGAGGGAACCTCCCTTATATAAGACCAGTCTGTAACACCTGATTGCCAATCTTCACAATCTTCATTGAATAGTTCAGTACTGTTTGTAACCACCAGAGGGAGCTTCTGCTCAGAATTCATTTCTAACACATTCACAACAGTTACTCACGTGCCCCTGGCTCTCAGAGCCGAGTTCCGCCTTAGCGGGCTCCTCCATTATTGCCTCAGAAGCTTTGCCAAGACTGCCCATGTATCTGCACATTACCTTAATATAGTGAAGGTCCTCCTGGAGTGCCACGCTGCTGACCGTTCCCCCGGAAGTCCTCTGCCCCCTTGTGAAGGTGACGCTGCTCTGGCTCTGGGTCGGCTGTCAGAAGTGGAAAGTGACGCGGCCGGAAGTGCTACAGCCTCGGCCACTGTAATGTATGTAGTACAGTTCATATAGCGTCTTGTGCTTGGGTGCGATGAAAACACAGGAGTCACAGGTTTGATATAGAAAAGTCCTGTATTACTTCATACAAGTTGGCAGAAATAGTCACACAGTTTGCAGACACAGAAACAGGAGACACAGCAGGCCAGAGTAATCTAAGCTCAGCAATCACTCTCCAATACAGATTCAGGATCTTCTTCTCTGTTACCGTAAGTCCATGCAAACGTGGGTCTTTCAAAGAGCAGGGTTCAGAGTCCACAAGTGCTTCAGAGTTCCTCAGTAGGAATAGCTGGAGTACAAGGTCCAAGGCTTACAGGAGTCAAGTCACAGGTTCACTGCAGGCTAGATTCTGAAGCACTGATTGCTCAGCTGTGGCTGCTTAAGAAGCAAAGGAGAGAATCAGGGCGGGAACATGCAAGCTGGAAACTCCATTTTGACTGAGGGCAAGATAGCTGCAGCAAGACAGAAAGTAAAATGGCTGACGAACAAACTGAGTTTCAGGAATATATACATAGAACCTTACATTACTCCCCCTTAAGGACAACCTCCGGTTGACCTCAGACCAGGCTTGTGTGGGTACCTCTGATGAAACTGACGGAGCAAGCGAGGAGCATTAACGTTATTGACCGGTTCCCATGAGTTGTCCTCCACTGGGTAGCCCTGCCATTTAATCAGATATTGTAACTGATTTCTATACAACCTGGAATCTAAAATCCTTTCCACCACAAATTCTTCCTGACCATCGACTAGCACTGGGTCAGGGCAAGGAGAGGAACGTCCAGGAAACGTATTGGGTGTCGCAGCCTTTAGTAGGGATACATGAAAGACAGGGTGGATTCTCATAGTTCTGGGCAGTTGAAGACGACAAGCAACGGCACTTATAATTTTACTGATTTTATAGGGTCCAATGTACTTATGTCCCAACTTAGACGATGGAATCCTTAACTTAAGATTTCTGGTTGACAGCCAGACCAAGTCTCCTACTTTGAAAGCTGGTGCAGGTTTACGAAATTTATCTGCTGCTTTCTTGTACCTTTCCTGAGCCGATTCCAGATTCTCCTTTAGAAGATCCATATTCTTCTGTAAAGACGTGATTCTTTCAGCCACTGCTGGTAAAGGCGTTTCTATGGGAAATCGTGGTAGAATGTTAGGATGATAACCTAGATTAGAGTAAAAAGGAGACTGCTTAGTGGAGGCACTCTGAGAGTTGTTATACGAGAACTCAGCTAATGGAAGTAGATCCACCCAATCATCCTGTAGGTGGCAGATAAAGCAGCGGAGATACTGCTCCAGGGTTTGATTGGTTCGTTCGGTCTGTCCATTAGTCTGGGGATGAAAAGCAGAAGAAAGGTTTACTTTAATGTCCAATGCTGCACAGAAATTTTGCCAAAACCTAGAAGTGAATTGCACCCCTCGATCCGAAATAACCTCATCCGGTACTCCATATAAGCGAAACACATCTTTAATCATCAAATCTGATGTCTGTTTTGCAGTGGGTAAGCCGACACAAGGGATAAAATGAGCTGCCTTTGTTAGACGGTCAACCACCACTAGAATGGTGTTCTTCCCCTGAGAGGTTGGTAACTCCACAATGAAGTCCATAGAAATGGATCCCCACGGGCGGGACGGGGTGGGAAGAGGCTGTAACAGACCAGTTGGTGAGGAGCGAGGTGTTTTGCATCTTGCACAGACCTCACATGAAGTGACATAATTCAAAACATCCTTCCTGCAAGTGGGCCACCAAAAGAAACGAGAAAGAAATTCCTGTGTCTTTAGAATTCCTCTATGCCCAGCTATCTTGGAATCGTGAATGAGTTGCAATACTCTTAATCTGACTGTTTCAGGAATATACAGTCGTTGTCCCTGAATCCACACACCATTCTTAAAGACAAGACTTACGTCCCTTGGGGGTTGTGCCAAAAAGGAATCCGCATGGTATGCTTCCTTGATGTCCTTAAGTAGGTCTTGATTATGAATTACTCCTAGGAATCTAGAGTCAGGAAGAATAGTCTTAGGAGGAGTAATTGGACTTGTCTCTGCTGAGTAAATCCTAGAGAGTGCATCAGCCTTTCCATTGCGCGATCCTGGTCTATAAGAGATGATAAAATTAAATTGGTTTAAGAAAAGATTCCAGCGAGCCTGGCAAGGAGTCAGGCACTTAGCCGACCTGATAAACTCAAGGTTACGATGGTCTGTCAGGACGACTATTTGCTGTGCAGCTCCCTGAAGAAGGTGTCTCCATTCTTTGAAGGCGGCAATAATGGCCAACAACTCTCTATTGCCCACATCGTAGTTCCTCTCAGCCGAAGACAACTGCTGGGAAAAGAAGGCACAGGGATGCAAGACATTCTTCTCACCTGTTCTCTGAGAGAGTATAGCTCCAACGGCACAGTCTGAAGCATCCACCTCTATTATGAAGGCAAGCTCGGGGTTGGGATGTACTAGGATAGGTGCAGTGGTAAATTTATCTTTTAGACGGGAAAATGCTTCCTGGGCTTGGGGAGTCCAGGAAAACCTAGACTCTTTCCGGGTAAGTTGAGTGATAGGTGACACTACCTCAGAGAAATTTCTAATGAAACGTCTATAGAAGTTGGCAAACCCGATGAAGCGCTGTACCTCCTTCACATTTCTAGGACTTGGCCAATCCTTGATGGCTTGGGTTTTGCTTCCATCCATACTAATTCCTTGTGTAGACAGCACATACCCCAGAAATTGAATTTCGGTCCTATGGAATTCACACTTTTCAAGTTTGATGTAAAGATGATTTTGTCTTAGACGTTCCAAGACCATTCTCACATGTCCATGATGTTCCTCTGTGGAGTTAGAAAAAATTAGAATATCATCCAAATAAATTACCACGAATGTATCTAGGAGATCCCTGAAGATGTCATTCACCAAGTGTTGGAAAGTGGCTGGGGCGGTACTCAGACCAAAAGGCATAACTAGATATTCAAAGTGTCCATAGCGTGACCTGAATGCAGTCTTCCATTCATCCCCAGGTCTAATACGGACTAAGTTATAGGCCCCACGAAGATCTAGTTTAGAAAAAATTTTGGCATGTCGCACTCTCTCCAATAACTCAGGGATTAAAGGCAATGGATAACGGTTTCTAATAGTAACCTTATTGAGTTCCCTATAGTCTACGCATGGTCTCAGAGATCCATCTTTCTTCTTTACAAAGAAGATGGGTGCACCTGCAGGAGATGAAGAGGGGCGTATGAAGCCCTTGGCTAGATTTTCATCTATGTAATCCTTTAAAGCCTTTAGCTCGGGCCCCGCCAGGGGGTAGATCTTACCAAAAGGTATCTCTGCTCCAGGCAATAATTCAATTGGACAATCATATGGACGGTGAGGAGGAAGCTGGTCAGCGTTCTTCTTGTCACATAAATCCACATAGTCCTGGTATACAGCTGGTAGTTCAGGGACTGACATGATTCCTTTAGGAACAGAGCAAGCTGAAACTTTTGGACTCATCTGTTTCTCTGGAAAGTGTAATTCCTTGGTCTCCCAGTTAATGGTAGGATTCTGAGCCTGCAGCCATGGTAGCCCTAGAATAATGGGAAAGTGGGGAGAAGAGATAAGCATAAAGGACAGTTTCTCTTGATGATCTTTACCCATAAGAACCCTCAAAGGCTCTGTTTCCTGATCCACTGGTCCAGAGGTCAGCAGGGAGCCATCCACAGTTTCCATCTGTACTGGAGTAGCCTTCTTCACTGAACGTATTCCCTGTTTCAGAGCAAAGGAGACATCCATAAAATTTCCACTTGCCCCTGAGTCGATCATAGCAGAGCTAGACACCCAAGCTGAGTCAACCCAGAGTTTGATGGAAAGAAAGCAATGAGAATTGTTTTTCTTACAACTCAGCTGGGACACCGCTGAGGAAACTTGAAAAATGGCAGCGTTTACACAGTCAACGTCCTCAGAGGTAACGGAGTTTAAGTCCGAGAAATCAAGATCTGTTGCTGCAGATCTCTCTGGAGCCTGAGGCTCGGACCTGACAGATCCCCTCTCGCA
The DNA here is from genome assembly GCA_033576555.1 of Oophaga sylvatica. Classification (NCBI taxonomy): domain Eukaryota; kingdom Metazoa; phylum Chordata; class Amphibia; order Anura; family Dendrobatidae; genus Oophaga; species Oophaga sylvatica. Next base: position 182,003,466 of record JARQOD010000005.1, on the reverse strand, counting down.
ACACTCACAATGAATGAGTGCTGCAGTAGTCTTACGATAACGGCTGGGGCAGTTTATAATGAAGTGCCCTGACTTACCACAATAGAAACATAGATTCTCCTTAAAACGATGTTCCTTGCGTGCATCACTAACCCGTCGTTGTAAAGAGTCTACCTGCATGGGTTCAGGTTCAGGTTCCCGTGTAATCCTACTCAAAGGTTCCTTAGCTGGAGAGGAAGGTAGGAAAAGGTTAGTACGATTGCTTTCGAACCATCTCTCTTGCCTGCGTTCAGTCAGACGAGTATCAATACGGATGCAGTAGTTAATAAAGTCACCTAACGCAGTGGGAGGGTCGGCACGAGCAAGTTCATCCTTAATCAGTGGAGATAACCCCTTTCGAAAAATAGATTTTTTGGCAGAACTGTCCCAGGTGGTATCAAGGGCCCATCTCCTGAAATCCAAGGCATATTCAGCTACCGAGTGCTTACCTTGGCGCAAAGCTAACATGGCTGCTTCAGCTGTTGCACCTCGATTGGGGTCATCAAACACCTGCCCCATGGCTGAAATAAAATCATCAAGGTGATTCAAACAATCATCCTCAGTCTCAATCAGAGGGTTTGCCCACATTAAAGCCTTGTTGGTAAGCAACATAATTATAGTAAGCACTTTAGATCGTTCAGTGGGAAATTGTGAAGCATGTGCAGAAAAAAAAAGATTGCATTGATTAATAAATCCCTGAATTTCTCACGTTCACCGCCAAAACGAAAAGGGGGCAACTTGGGAATCCCAGCACTCGGGGCTACGGCAGGAGCCTGGACTCGCCCCTCTAGAACCTCAATCCTGGCTCGCAAATCCTGGGTAGTCTGTCCAACCACTTGCAAATTGTGATTATTGAGGTCCTGTAGATTTGTAAAACGGGTCTTTATATTCTGCAAATCTGCAAGGATATTATCAGTCACTCCGCAAAGTTCCTTTATGCGGGCCTCCATTTTCCAGATCTTTTAAGACAGGATTACTGGAAGAAGAGGAGAGAAAAAAAACAATAGTGTTCACCTGTGGCAACACTGCAGAGAGAAAAAAAAAATTAAGGGAACTGCTCACCTGGAATGGTTGTGAGAAGTCACAACCACTATCATCACAGAAAGTTTCAACCAGACATCTGATATCCAGAGTTACAGCAGACACAGCCTTCCAGACCCAGCAGACACTAACGTTTTGGCTTCAGAATCTTGTAATGTATGTAGTACAGTTCATATAGCGTCTTGTGCTTGGGTGCGATGAAAACACAGGAGTCACAGGTTTGATATAGAAAAGTCCTGTATTACTTCATACAAGTTGGCAGAAATAGTCACACAGTTTGCAGACACAGAAACAGGAGACACAGCAGGCCAGAGTAATCTAAGCTCAGCAATCACTCTCCAATACAGATTCAGGATCTTCTTCTCTGTTACCGTAAGTCCATGCAAACGTGGGTCTTTCAAAGAGCAGGGTTCAGAGTCCACAAGTGCTTCAGAGTTCCTCAGTAGGAATAGCTGGAGTACAAGGTCCAAGGCTTACAGGAGTCAAGTCAGAGGTTCACTGTAGGCTAGATTCTGAAGCACTGATTGCTCAGCTGTGGCTGCTTAAGAAGCAAAGGAGAGAATCAGGGCGGGAACATGCAAGCTGGAAACTCCATTTTGACTGAGGGCAAGATAGCTGCAGCAAGACAGAAAGTAAAATGGCTGACGAACAAACTGAGTTTCAGGAATATATACATAGAACCTTACAGCCATGCTGGGATGCCCGTCAGCTTTGTTGCAGCAACAATACTCCCCTGGAACCGCGTGATGGACCCTGGAAAACCGGTGTTCACATAGGCAGCTCGGGGACACTGAGGCATGCCGAGGCACCGCGTCTGGGTCGAGAGCCCCGACAGAGTGAAGCGACCCATTCCTCAGGAGCAGCGCTGCACTGAGGTAGGCTGAGGGACCCTAGAGCGGGGTGTCAGCCGCAGACTGTTATGATTTGGTAGCTGAGGAGAGCAGGCAAAAAAGGAAATACACCAGAGAGGTTGGAATCTATGGGATTGCAGTACCCTGACTAACCACCACAACTAAAGGCAGCCGTGGAGCGTACCTACGTTGGTCCTAGACGCCTCGTCACAGCCTGAGAAGCTAACTACACCTAAAGACAGAAAGAGGAAAACTATCTGCCCCGGAGCAGATCCCCAAAGAACATAGAAAGCCCCCAAACATGTAATGGCGGTTAGTCAAGAGGAAATACAGACACAGACAGAAAATAGTATGAGCAAACGTTGGGGCCCAAACTTCCTAAATAGAAAAGGATAGGAAGGACACTTACTGCAATCCCAAAAAACCCTGAAAAGTACCAACTCTACTAATTACAAAAACACCTGAGATCACACGACCTCTACCACCTAAATTAGTTCTCTGGTGCAACAAAACCAAACAGCAGCCACTGAAAAAACTGGAAAAGGCAAATGAACAAACAACAGTGGCTGAACTAAACTGAGAGGAGCACAAGCCCCCGGAGGGGACCCGGCAGACCCCCACAGAAGTGCAGGACAAAATGCAAAAAGCAAGCACAAAAAACTAAAAGAAGAAAATGTCTTATCTGTTAGCAGAAGATGCAGGCACGAAACAGCAAGCTGCAAAGTGAACAGGAATCAAAGATGAGACCAGAACAATTGATCACCGGCAACCCTGATGGGAGGGAACCTCCCTTATATAAGACCAGTCAGCAACACCTGATCGCCAATCTTCACAATCTTCATTGGAGAGTTCAGTACTGTTTGCAACCACCAGAGGGAGCTTCCGCTCAGAACTCATTTCTAGCACATTCACAACAGCAGACTTTTTGAGGTGGGAAGTGAAAGGCTGGGCCCCCCAATACTCACCATCTGCCCGGAGTGGTCAGGAATAGGTTCTCTCGTCGTTCCTATCCCCAGTGGGACAGGAAAAACACTGAAGGGTGGTAGGGGGAGGGTCCTTTTAAACTCTCGTTGTTTCCTGTCCCACTGAGGATAAGAAGGACGTCCTCGATAGTGCTGTCAGGTGGTGAACTTGAAAGTGAGTTTTTATACTTGAACCAAATCACATTATTTTGCTGCCGCTGTAGACCACCTTCCTTTTTCTGTGATTAAAGCAGTTAATTAGGGCTATCTATCATTAATTAATTTGCATACATTACACAAAATTATAGCTATCTAATATCACGTTCACATAAAAACTACAATCAATTGATCAACTAAGGTGACAGAGTGCATAGTATATGGTTACAAAGTGTATGATATATAGCAGCACTCCCATAAATTATGGTACAGCGTGTAAGCATTAAACATGTGCACAGATGAGATATAACTGATTGCATAATGGCTCACCCATTTAATATACCGTATATATTCGAGTATAAGCCGAGATTTTCAGCCCATTTTTTAGGGCTGAAAGTGCCCCTCTCGGCTTATACTCGAGTCATATACCAGGGGGTCGGCGGGGGAGGGGGAGCGCACCTGTCCTATATACTCACCCCCTCCTAGCACAGTCTCTGCAGCCCCTGCTCTTCTCCCACAGTTTCCGGCGCCTGTGTTCAGCGGTTCTGTGGTACCGCTCATTAAAGTCATGAATATGCACATATTCATGACTTTAATGAGCGGTACCACGTGACCGCTGAAGTTAGGCATAGCTGCCGGAGACCGTGCGAGAAGAGCAGGGGCTGCAGAGACCGTGCCAGGAGGGGGTGTGTATAAGCGATATTCACCTGTCCCTGTTCCACCACTGCGCGCCGCTGTGTCCTCGCGTCCTCTAGCTGTGAATGTTCAGGTCAGAGGGCGCGATGACGTGATTAGTGTGCGCCGCGCCCTCTGCCTGAGCATTCACTGCCGAGGACCCGGAAGACGAAGCAGCGCGCAGCGATGGACCGGCGACAGGTAAATATCTCAGGTGCCGAGGCCCTGAGCGAGCAGTGACACCGGCACCTGTCCCCAAAAGCACGCCGGTGTCCACGCCTGCTCAGGACATCGGCACCTGGCTCCCAGCGACGAAAGGTGAGTATGTCATTTTTTTTTATTATTATTATTATTCGCAGCAGCATCTGGGGGCATAATACATGGGGCATAATACATGGGCAGCATATGGGGCATAATCTATGGAGCATCATATGGGGCATAATACATGAGGCAGCATATGGGGAAAAATACATTGGGCTGCATATGGGGCATAATCTATGGAGCATCATATGGGGGCATAATACATGGGCAGCATATGGGGCATAATACATGGGCAGCATATGGAGCACACAATCTATGGAGCATCTTGTGGGGCATAATACATGGGGCAGCATATGGGGCACAATCTATGGAGCATTTTGTGGGGCATAATACATGGGCAGCATATGGGGCATAATCTATGGAGCATCTTGTGGGGCATAATACATGGGCAGCATATGGGGCATAATTTATGGAGCATCTTGTGAGGCATAATACATGGGGAAGTGTTGTGGATGTGTTGGAGGCGACTTCGGAGCTGGGGCTCCCTCCGGTGGTTGCTGAGGGTAATGAACCAATTGCTGAATGGCTTTCAGCTAGGTCCGAATGGTCTGATATAAGTGACCTGATCTCGCAGCAGCCTTGCCGGTAATCAATTGTTCTTCAGGTCTTGTTTGGAGCTCAGCTTGCATTCCTGCTTTCATTCAGATAAGTGATTTGCTGTTTTTTTTTTCCTCTGGTTGGATTTTCCTTGCTGGTTTGCTGCCTTGCAGTAGACTTCAGCCTGGTCCCCTTTTGGGGCCTGGAGCTGCATTTGTGCTCAGTTGTGTTTGCACTGTTGCTCTGTCACTTTTTATTTGCTGAATTGCTGTGTGTTACACCAGAGATCTGATTTAGGTGGTAGAGGTCGTGTGATCTCAGGTTTTTTGTTAATCAGAAGTGTTGGTATTTTTGTCAGGGTTTTTTGGGTTGCAGTCAGAATTCTTTCCTATACTTTTCTATCTAGACAGTATTGGGCCCCAGCGTTTGCTCATTCTATTTTCTGTCTGTGTTCGTATTTTCTTCATGTCTAATCGCCATTTCATGTTTGGGGGCTTCCTATTTCTTTGGGGGTTCTGCTACGGGGCAGTTAGTTTTTTTCTTCCTCAATGGAGTTTGCATAGTTGTCTGGCCGTGTGGAGTGGCTTGCCTCTGACGTTCAGAGTATTGCTACCTATCTTGCTAGGTTGCCGGTTGTGGAACCTAGGATCCCCATACCAGATTTATTTTTGGGGGATCGATCTAAATTTCTGAATTTCAAAAATAACTGTAAGTTGTTTTTTGCCTTGAAGCCTAAGTCCTCAGGGAACGCTGCACAGCAGGTTCAAATTGTCATCTCTCTGCTGCGCGGCGACCCTCAGGATTGGGCTTTTTCCCTGACACCCGGGGATCCTGTTTTGAATGATGTTGATGTATTTTTTCAGGCTCTGGGGTTATTGTACGATGAACATAATGTCACTGATCAAGCTGAAAAGACCTTGTTGGCATTAAATCAGGGTCGTGAAGACACTGAGCTGTAGTGTCAGAAATTACGAAAGTGGGCAGTCCTGACCAAATGGAATGATGATGCTTTGGCAGCCCTTTTTCGGAAGGGTGTGTCAGAAAATGTAAAGGATGTTATGGTGGGATTCCCTGTTCCCTCTGGTCTCAATGATTCTATGTCTTTGGCTATTCAAATTGACAGACGTTTGCGTAAGCGCAGAGATATGCGTGAGATAGTGTTGCCTTGTGAGCCAGCTCCTGAGCCCATGCAGTGTGATGGAGTGACTTCTGGGGCTCAGTGTCATGAGTTTCGAAAGCGCAATGGCTTATGTTTCTACTGTGGTGACGCTTCTCATGCTATTTTTGTCTGCCCTAAGCGGGGAAGACGTTTTGCGCGCTCAGTTGTCTTGGGTAGTGTTCAGACTAAATTTCTGTTGACTGTTACCCTGATTTGCTCCCTGTCCACATTTTCGGCTCAGGCTTTTGTTGATTCAGAAGCAGCTATTAACCTGATGGATTTTGACTTTGCCAAACGTTGTGGGTTTCCTATGATACCCCTGCGGAAGTCTATTCCTTTGCTGGGCATTGATTCTACCCCTTTGGCGGAGAATAAACCCCAGTTTTCTACTCAGGTGATAATGAGGGTTGAACCTGATCATCAGGAGAGTTTCAAATTTCTGGTATTTCATAATCTGCATGACATTATTGTACTGGGTTTCCCTTGCTTACAGACTCATAATCCTGTTTTGGATTGGAAATCTGTGTCTGTGACCAGTTGGGGCTGCCAGTGTGTTAATACTGACACTTCTGTTTTTTCTGCCTCTCCCCAGTCTCAGAATGTTCCTGACTTTTTGACTGATTTTTCTGATGTGTTTAGCGAGAGTAAGTCTGCATCCTTACCCCCTCACAGGAGCTATGATTGCGCTATTGAGTTAGTGCCTGGTGGTAAATTTCCTAAAGGTCGCCTTTTTAATTTATCTGTACCTGAACACGATGCTATGCGATCTTATATTAAGGAGTCTTTGGAGAAGGGTCACATCAGACCATCCTCTTCACCCTTGGGCGCCGGTTTTTTCTTTGTGGCCAAAAAGGATGGTTCATTGAGGTCGTGTATTGACTATCGCCTCCTGAACAAAATCACTGTTAAAAATCAATATCCATTACCCTTGATTTCTGACCTATTTTCCAGAGTGAAAAGTGCTAGTTGGTTTACCTAGCTTGTCCTCAGGGGGGCGTATAACCTTATTCGCATTAAGCACGGGGATGAATGGAAGACGGCGTTTAATACCCCAGAGAGGCATTTTGAGTACCTAGTGATGCCTTTTGGGCTTACTAATGCCCCTTCCGTCTTCCAATCCTTCATGAATGATATTTTCAGGGATTTTGTGGATAAATTTCTGATTGTTTATTTGGATGATATCTTGATTTTTTCCAACGACTGGGACTCTCATGTGAAACATGTTCGGACTGTGTTCCAGATTTTAAGAGAGAATGCTCTGTATGTGAAGGGATCAAAGTGTCTTTTTGGCGTACAGAAGGTCTCATTTCTGGGATTCATTTTGTCTCCGTCTGTTATTGAAATGGACCCGGTCAAGGTTCAGGCCATCTGTGATTGGGTTCAACCTACTACATTGAAGGCTCTTCAGAGATTGTTGGGTTTTGCCAATTTTTATCGTAAATTGGTAATTTCTCCGGTATTGTTAAACCATTGACTGATTTGACCAAAAAGGGTTCCCATGTGGTGAATTGGCCTCCTGAGGCAGTTTCTGCGTTTCAGGAACTTAAGCAGAGATTCATTTCTGCTCTTGTTCTACGGCAGCCTGATGTTTCTCTGCCATTTCAGGTGGCGGTTGATGCTTCTGAGATTGGGGCAGGTGCCGTTTTGTCCCAAAGGGATCCAGAGACCTCTAAGAGTAACCCTTGTGCCTTCTTCTCTCGAAAATTTTCTCCAACTGAACGTAATTATGACGTGGGTAATCGGGAGTTATTGGCCATGAAGTGGGCCTTTGAAGAGTGGAGACATTGGCTGGAAGGAGCCAAACATCAGGTGGAGGTCCTCACGGACCATAAGAACCTGGTTTATCTCGAATCAGCCAAGCGACTTAAAGGGAATCTGTCACCCTAAATTGGCGGGATATTTAAATGATGGCAGTCAGGTCAGATGGGCGGTGTTTTGGGTACTTGCCTTAACATGTTGTTCGCCGCTGTCTCCATTATTTCTGGGAATTGTAGTCGTTGCCCTCCATATAACGCCTGCGCATTGCAATCTGCGGGCAAAGCATACTGCGCGTGCGCAATTCAAGATTGCAATGCGCAGGCGCGTTATATGGAAGGCAACGACTACAATTCCCAGAAATAATGGAGACAGCGGCGAACAACATGTTAAGGCAAGTACCAAAAACACCGCCCATCTGACCTGACTGCCATCATTTAAATATCCCGCCAATTTAGGGTGACAGATTCCCTTTAATCCTAGACAGGCCAGGTGGGCTTGTTTTTCACACGTTTTAATTTTGTGGTTTCTTTTCTTCCGGGCACTAAGAATGTTAAGGCGGATACCTCTTGAGGAGTTTCTTTGCGGATTCTCCTGAGTTAACTGATCCTGCTGTTATTCTGAAGAGGGTGTAGTTCTTTCCACCATCTCGCCCAATTGAGACTGGCTCTGGAGGGGTGTCAGGGAGGATTTACCTGAACGCTGCCCTGTTGGGAAATTGTTTGTCCAGACCAGTGGAAGAAGAGTGTGATGTCTGAAATTCATGTCTGCATTGGTGGTCATCCTGTATTTTGGTACAGAGACTTGGTGAGTCGGTCCTTTTGGTGACCTACTTTGTCTCATGACGTCAGGGACTTTGTGCAGTCCTGTGGGACTTGATCTGTTCCAAGCTAGCTCTCGCTCTAGTGGTTTGTTAATGCATTACTGTGCCAAGAGCCATGAACCATATCTCTATGGATTTTATTTCCGACCCCTGTCTCTCAGAGAATGACGTTATCTGGGTAATCTGTGATAGGTTTTACAAGATGATACATCTTGTGCCATTAACTAAGTTGCCTTCCTCCTCCGAATTGGTGCCTGTGTTCTTTCAGCATGTGGTTCGGTTACATGGGATTCTGAGAACATTGTGTTGACAGAGGAGTCCAGTTTGTTTCCAGATTTTGGAGGACATTTTGTTCTAAAATTGGTGTTCAGTTATCTTTCTCCTCTGCATTTCACCTCAGACAATGGACAACCGAGAGAACAAACCAGACATTGGAGACTTATTGAGATGTTTTGTGTCTGCTGATCAAGATGACTGGGTCTCTTTTTTGCCTTTGGCTGAGTTTGCTCTTAATAATAGGGCTAGCTTGCCACCTTGATGTCTCCATTTTTCTGCAATTTGGATTTCACCCTCGATTTTCTTCGGGACAGACGGAGGCTTCTGTCTGTCCGGGGGTTGACTCTATTGTGGAGCGAATGTAGCAGATTTGGGAGCAGGTTGTGGAGAGGTTGTCTCTCTCTCAAGAGAAGGCCCAGCGGTTTGCCAACGGCATAGGACTGATGGTCCTTGTTTTAAAGTGGGGATTTGGTTTGGTTGCCTCGAGAATATCCTATGAAGGTTGCGTCTCCAAAATTTAAGCCAAGGTTCATTGGACCTTATAAGATCATGGAAATTCTTATCCGGTTTCCTTCGTTTGTTCTTCCAGGGACATTTAAGATCCATAACGTGTTCCACAAGTCCTTATTGAAGAGGTTTGTCGAGCCAGTAGTTCCTATGGTTGCGCTCCCGACCTGTTTTGGTTGAGGGCAATTTAGAGTATGTGGTTGAGAAATTTTGGATTCTCGTTTTGCTAGACGGAAACTCCAGTATTTGGTTAGTGGAGAGGTTATGGTCAAGAGGACAATTCTTGGGTGTTTGCTTTGACATCCATGCTAGGAGACTGATCCGTGCCTATCATCGAGCTCATCCTGATCGGCCTGGTTGCGCAGGTGAGGGTTCGGTGACCCCTCCTCAAGGGGGGGTTACTGTTGTGGACGCGTTGGAGGCGATTTCGAGCTGGGGCTCCCTCGGTGGTTGCTGAGGGTAATGAACCAATTGCTGAATGGCTTTCAGCTGGGTCGAATGGTCTGATATAAGTGACCTGAACTCCCAGCAGCCTTGCCGGTAATCAATTGTTCTTCAGGTCTTGCTTGGAGCTCAGCTTGTATTCCTGCTTTCATTCAGATAAGTGATTTGCTGTTTTTTTTTCTCTGGTTGGATTTTCCTTGCTGGTTTGCTGCTTGCAGTAGACTTCAGCTGGTCCCTTTTGGGGCCTGGCGCTGCATTTGTGCTCAGTTGTGTTTGCACTGTTGCTCTGTTCCTGTGTCACTTTTTATTTGCTGAATTGCTGTGTGTTACACCAGAGATCTGATTTAGGTGGTAGAGGTCGTGTGATCTCAGGTTTTTTGTTAATCAGAAGTGTTGGTATTTTTGTCAGGGTTTTTTGGGTTGCAGTCAGAATTCTTTCCTATACTTTTCTATCTAGACAGTATTGGGCCCCAGCGTTTGCTCATTCTATTTTCTGTCTGTGTTCGTATTTTCTTCTTGTCTATCCGCCATTACATGTTTGGGGGCTTCCTATTTCTTTGGGGGTTCTGCTACGGGGCAGTTAGTTTTCATCTTTCTGCCTTTAGGTATAGCTATCTCTCCGGCTGTGACGAGGCGTCTTGGATCACCGTAGGTACGCTCCACGGCTACTTCTAGTGTTACGGTTAGTTTAGGGTCCTGCAACCCAATAGTTTCCAGCCTCTCTGGTGTATTGCTACTTTGGCTATTTTTGCTATTTCTCCTCAGTTACCGAAACATAACAGGGAAGCATATGGGGCATAATACATGGGGCAGCATATGGGGCATAATATATGGGGCAGCATATGGGGCATAATCTATGCAGCAGCATATGGGGCACCTGATTCAATATGGCTATTCAAAAACATTTAACCTACTTTCATTTTGCTTTTATTGGTATCTATTTTTATTTTTGAAATTTACTAGTAGCTGCCTCATTTTCCACCCTAGGCTTATACTTGAGTCGATAAGTTTTCCCAGTTTTTTGTGGCAAAATTAGAGGGGTCGGCTTATACTCGGGTTGGCTTATACTCGAGTATATACGGTAATCAGAATACCCACCCAAATAAACATGGAGGACACCAAACTTGGCATTCACATCATGCAAATTGGTTTGTACTGACTCTATTAAATGATGAGAGGAGTTCAGAACCAACTCCGAGGGCAACTCACATACACATTCTGTAATAAAAGAAAAGCACAAGTCATTATATTTAAGAAACAAGTTATTACAACACAAGTCTACAGCTCCTGAGAGCTCTGGGATTTAACCCATAATAAGCCACAAGCACCATGGCTGTAACATGCAGATCACAGAAATGAGGTCCCATTGACTATTATAGAAGCAGATCATCTATTTGCAGATGCTATAGGAGACGTGAGACTATTATATAAAAAAGGAAAAAGGCATTAAGCTTTACTAGTGCATCAAGATTAATGAGGAAACAACTTCCACAATGGGAATAAATTGAGAATAAGCATTCGTTCTGTACTCAAGATAAGGCTCAAAAGTAGAGATGAGTGACTTTGCCTCCGGGAGGGTCGAGTCAGGTTTCGGTCGACTCGACTTTTACAAAATTCGAGTCGAACGAAGTCAGCGACCTGCGGAAACAGTCGAGTCTGTGTCGAAAACCGGACCCCAATGCAAGTCAATGGGGAATAAAAGTCGCCAGTGAGTGGAGGACAGTAAACACACCTACAGTGCCCATTTCAATGCCAACGACATAAATTCTAATTACTTAATCTTGTCAACCTTAATTTACTTTATAATAATAGTAACACATTCAAAACTGGGGGTTATTTTGCTAAAGCTGTGGGGGGGGTACAGCCCAGTTAGGGAGGACGAAAAACTGGCATATGTTGAGGCAGGGCTGGTGTCAGCACCCGGCGCACCCGGGTAAGTGCCGGGGCCCTAAGCAGGCGGGGGGCTCCATTCACAGTCGGGGACACCGGCATGCTATGGGGGCCTGGTGCCTGTGCCAGTACCTGGGTCCAGTGCCTCGAGCAGAACAGCTGCCAGCGAAGAGAGGTGAGTAGTTCATTTTTTATTTTTTTTTATGTTTGGCGCAATATATGGAGACCATCATATGGGGCCCATCATACACTGGAGTATCATATATGGGACCCATCATACACTGGAGTATCATATATGGAACCCATCATACATTGGACCATCATATATGGGGCCCATATACACTGGCGCATCATATATGGAGCATTACATGGGGCCCATCATACACTGGAGCATCATATATGGGGCCCATTATATATGGACCATTATATGGGGCTCATTATTCTGTATGGAGCTCTATGTGGTGCCCATAATTGTGTATGAAGCAATATATGGAGCTCATTATACTGTATGGAGCAATATATGGGGCTCGTTATTCTGCATGGAGCACTATGGGGTGCCCATAATACTGTATGGATGACTATACTGTTTGTCTTTGAAGCTATTGTAGAATTTACAATAGATATCACTCATGTAATGTATGAAGTAAGTGAAATCTTTGGCATTGTACTATACCTATATTTCTCAGCCGTATCTGTGCATCATGAATTGTGGTATGTGTTAGAGGGGCCCACTGAGACTCTTTCCCCCGGGGCCCACGAAAACCTGGAGCCGACCCTGGTCTGTACAAACGGTTAGAAACCGACTCAATGAGGATGGTCTGAGGGCCCGACATCCACAGATGGGGTTGAGCTCACAGCCCAACACAGTGCAGGACACTTGGTATTTGCCACAGAACACCAGGATTGGCAAATTCGCCACTGGCGCCCTGTGCTCTTCACAGATGAAAGCAGGCTCACACTGAGCACATGTGACAGACGTGACAGAGTCTGGAGACAGCGTGAAGAACGATCTGCTGCCTGCAACATCCTTCAGCATGACCAGTTTGGCAGTGGGTCAGTAATGGTGTGGGGTGGCATTTCTTTGGAGGGCCGCACAGCTCTCCATGTGCTCACCAGAGGTAGCCTGACTGCCATTAGGTACCGAGACGAGATCCTCAGACCCCTTGTGAGACCATATGCTGGTGCGGTTGGCCCTGGGTTCCTCCTAATGCAGGACAATGAAAGACCTCATGTGGCTGGAGTGTGTCAGCAGTCCCTGCAAGATGAAGGCATTGAAGCTATGGACTGGCCCGCCCGTTCCCCAGACCTGAATCGATTGAGCACATCTGGGACATCATGTCTCGCTCCATCCACCGTCACTTTGCACCACAGACTGTCCAGGAGTTGGTGGATGCGGAGGAGATCCCTCAGGAGACCATCCGTCGCCTCATCGGGAGCATGCCCAGGCATTGTAGGGAGGTCATACAGGCACGTGGAGGCCACACACACTACTGAGCCTCATTTTGACTTGTTTTAAGGACATTACATTCCACTTTAAATTTGTGCGTGACTCCAAATCCAGGCCTCCAGTGCTTAATAAATTTGATTTCCATTGATGATTTTTGTGTGTTTTGTGGTCAGCACATTGAACTTTGTACTGAACAAAGTATTCAATGAGAATATTTCAATCATTGAGATCTAGGATGTGTTGAGTGTTCCCTTTATTTTTTGAGCAGTGTAACATTTCCCACCAATTTTGGAACCAAAATTTTTTTTTGTTAGGAAGTTATAAGGGTTAAAAGTTGACCAGCGATTTCTCATTTTTTCAACACCATTTTTTTTAGGGACCACATCACATTTGAAGTCACTTTGATGGGTCTATATATAGAAAATACCCAAAGTTACACCATTCTAAAAACTGCACCTCTCAACGTGCTCAAAACCACATTCAAGAAGTTTATTAACCCTTCAGGTGCTTCACAAGAAATTTTGGAATGTTTAAAAAAAATTAACATTTAACTATTTTCACAAAATATTTAGTTTAGATCCAATTTTTTTTATTTTGCCAAGGGTAACAGGAGAAATTGGACCCCAAAAGTTGTTGTACAATTTGTCCTGAGTACGCTGATACCTCATATGTTGGGGGGAACCACTGTTTGGGCGCACGGCAGAGCTTGGAAGGGAAGGAGCGCAGTTCAACTTTTTCAACGCAGAATTGGCTGGAATTGAAATCGGACGCCATGTCGCGTTTGGAGAGCCCCTGATGTGCCTAAACAGTGGAAAACCCCCCACATGTGACACCATTTTCGAAAGTAGTCCCCCTAAGGAACTTATCTAGATGTGTGGTGAGCACTTTGAACCCCCAAGTGCTTCACAGAAGTTTATAACGTAGAGCTGTAAAAATAAAAAATCATAATTTTTCCACAAAAAATGATCTTCTCGCCCCCAATATTTTATTTTCCCAAGGGTATCAGGAGAAGTGTGACCCAAATGTTGTTGCGCAATTTGTCCTGAGTACGCTGATACCCCATATGTGGGGGTAAACCACTGTTTGGGCACATGGCAGATGCTTTTTATTGCAAAAAAGTTTTTGCATCACCATATTTTGAGAGCTATAATTTTTCCATATTTTGGCCCACAGAGTCATGTGAGGTCTTGTTTCTTGCGGGACGAGTTGACGTTTTTATTGGTACCATTTTTGGGTATGCTGACATTTTTTGATCGCTTTTATTCCGGTTTTTGGGAGGCAGAATGAACAAAAACCAACAATTCATGAATTTCTTTTGGAGGGGGGCATTTATACTGTTCCGCGTGTGGTAAAAGTGATACGGGAGTTTTATTTGTCGCGTCAGTACGATTACAGCGATACCTCATTTATATTTTTTTATGTTTTCGCGCTTTCATACAATAAAAACTATTTTAGATAAAAAAATAATTATTTTTGCATTGCTTTATTCTGAGAGCTATAACTTTTTAATTTTTTCGCTGATGACGCTGTATGGCTATAGAAGCTGTCAGCGCTGCAACTTCTATAGTTACCAACCTGAGACTTCCTGACATGCACTGCGCATGTCAGGAAGTCTCTTTGACCTGGAGACACGGATGTCGTTGTGATGACATCGGGTCTCCATGGGAACGATCGGGACCCCGCGGCAAGCCGCGGGGTCTCTGATCCAAAAGTAGAGGAAGGCTGTGTTACTGTTCAGGTTCAGCTGCCTGAACATCAGATGTTTGTCGCGCTGTCATGTGCATGACAGCGCGGCAAACACCGCTTCTGATCGGCGGTGAAATCATCACTGCCGATCAGAGAGCCGCGGTTCCCACGCTGTCAAGATAGTGTGAGCACTCAGCTGTGATCAGAGGTTTAAAGTTTACCTCCGGTTACTGGTGCCAGCTGATGGGACTACTGATCCCATCATCCAACACCTGCTGCCACTAATTACAGTGAGAGCAGGACCAGCGGATGGGAGTATTCATCAGCCGCTCCTGAACTGTAACTAAATAAAAAAAAAAAAAAACAGCTTGGGTTCCCCTGTATTTTTGTTAACCAGCCAGGCAAAACTCACAGCTGGGAACCCTCAGCTGTCAGCAAGGCTAGTTATCAAGAATAGAGGGGTCCCCACGCTGTTTTTTCAATAATTTAAAAAAACAGCATGGGGTCCCCACCATTTTTGACAACCAGCCTTGCTAAAGCAGACAGCTGGTGGCTTGATACTCTCAGGATGTTAAGGGGCTATGGATATTGGCCACCCCCAGCCTAAAAATAGCAGCCCGCAGCAGCCCAGAAAAGGCACATCTATTAGATGCGCCAAATCTGGCGCTTTGCCCAGCTCTTTCCACTTGCCCTGTAGCGATAGTTGATAGTAAGGGGGTGATGTCACCTTTGTATTGTCAGGTGACATTAAGCCCCGAGGTTAGTAATGGAGAGGCGTCAATAAGACACCCCCATTACTAACCCCATAGTCACATTGTAAGAAACCACCCAGAAAAAAGTTTTTAATTGAAGAATGACACAGACTCCTTTAATAATCTTAATTAAACCACACTTACGACCTCGCCTAATTTCACCGAAGCCCTCAATCTCCTGTAATAAAACTAAAATAAAAAAACAACAATATGCCATACCTGTCTGTCCTTCTGTCCAAAGGCCGTAATCCATGTCTGGGGGATAAACAGTTTTCAACCTGGACGGTGCCAAGATGCGACTGTCCAGGCTGAGAACCAGGGGCGGACATATCATTGGTGCAACCTGTGCAGCCGCACAGGGGCCCAAGAGGTGAGGGGGCCCATTTATACTTTCAAAGCAGGTGCAATTTTGCATTTTTAGGAGATTTTGGGATGCAAAGGACTCATGTATTGTTCTTGCACAGGGGCCCTTTTCTGACTTTGTCCGCCAGTGCTGAGAACCACTGGTGACTGAGTGGCTGCGAGCGCGGCTGCAGTGGTCAGAATAGTAAAAATTGACCTGGTCATTAACGTGCAAACCACCTTTGCGGGTAAAGGGGTTAAGCAGTATGCATTTATTGTAAACTTTTTTTTTTATTGTGAACTGGGCAGTTGCTTGTAGACTGTGGGTCCTGGTGTACACTGGCCAAATGTATACTTACATACATCTGTATTGAGTTTGGGAGATTGTATTGAAATTTATAACACCCTCTCCCAAAATTTTTAAGAAATCCTCCAAATAAAAAGAATATTGTTGAAATTTATGCTAACCACACGCCACAATCATGATGTGAATTGAGCCTAATTGCTGGGGTATGCAGAAGCTAGGCACACTATAACATATAGACATGTTGTACTAAAATGTTGTCCTAAGTAATTAGCACATGTACTTGGTAATCGGGTGCGTTTTGCAATAGATTGTGACATTATGATATTTTCAGTACAGTATTAGGCAGTGTCGGACTGGGGTGCCAAGGGCCCACCAGTAACCTCCATGGCCCCACTCTTCAACTACATGCAGATGTGACATTATCCTCAATCACAAATTTATATAGCAATGACCAGGTAGATTATTAAATGAATAAGATGCTGAATCTGCACCTTTTTGTAAGTTTGCAAGATGCGGTTGATGTGAGCAAATTTAAGGCCACGTTCACACACGTTCAGAATTTAGTCAGTTTTTTCAAGACAAAACGAGGAGTGGGCGAATAATGCAGATGTGGTGACGTAGTAGTCAGTAGATTGATTAGTATATGCATACATATGGTAGCTGTCAGGTATTAAGTCTACCTTATTAGGCCCTGTGCACACGTTGCGTTTTTAGATGCGTTTCTGCTGCGTTTTTCAACGTGTGGAAATGCATCCAACCCGCAGCACAGTGCATATCCAATGTAATCCTATGGGAACCGCAGATCTGCTGTGCACATGCTGCAGAAAAAAACGCGCCGATTTACAGCGTTTTATTTTCCGCAGCATGTCAATTCTTTGTCCGGAACTGCAGCGTTTCTGCGCCTATTGACTTGCATTGAGTTGGGCACTTCCGCAGCAAAAAAGCAGGTCTAAAAAAGATCTGCGGTTTTGCTGCGGGTGAAACGCTGCAGTTCGGGAGGAGGGAAGTGTGTGGGCGGAGTGTGGGCGTGTATAGTGTGCGGCGCTATGTGTGTGCGCGTTGACTGTGTGTGTATAGTGTGTGGGCGGTGACTGTGTGCGTGTATGTGTGTGCCGGTGTCTGCGTGATCTGTGTATGTGCGGGCCTGTGTGGGTGATCTGTGTATGTGCGGGGTTGTGTGCGAGATCTGTGTATGTGCGGGGGTGTGTGCGTGATCTGTGTATGTGCGGGGTGTGGGGGCCTGTGTGTGTGATCTGTGTATGTGCGGGGGTGTGCGGGCCTGTGTGTGTGATCTGTGTATGTGCGGGGGTGTGTGGGGATCTGCGGGCCTGTGTGTGTTTCTCTGCATATGCAGGCATCGTCGGATGGGACTACAAGTCCCATTCGGCTATGCCTGCTACAGTAACAGTGAGTGACACATTAGCCAATGATGGGACAGTAATAGTCACATCATCCAGCAAACGTGTTGAATGTTAAAAAAAAAAAAAAAACACATACATTACATACACATAACAACAGAACATACACATGACATACAACACATAACATAGAGTACATACTTACCAATCACTGAATCCCCGAAGCCATCGATCTGTAATAAAAATAAAATAATAAAGCAACGTATACATCACCTGTCCGCCGTAGTCTAGTGATTAACGAGTGTCCCACAACGATCTCCGGTGTAGAACACTGACATAGGGTGATGTCAGCGCTCTACACCGCTCCTGCGATACACTCCTGTGTATCGCTCAGACGCCGGGAGAGAATGACGTCACTACAGTTCATTCTCTCACCGGCAATGCTGGGTGAGAGAATTCCCACGCAGCATTGCCATAAAGTGAGAGAATGAACTCAGGTAACCTCAGTGATGCACTGCAGGAGTCATTGTCTCCTGTCAGTTCATCACTGGGAGGCCCTATAGAGCAGTGGCATCACCTGATGTCACTGTTCTAAAGGGGAGATCGTCGTGGGACACTCGTTATTAATTGGACTGCGTCGGACAGGGAGTATACGGTTGTTTTATTTTTTTACTTTTTATTACAGGAGACCGAGGGGGTCGCTTGGATCTGAGCGTGTAATAAAAATATGAAAACCGTATTGTTTTATTTCATTAAAATACTTTATTCTTATGTGTTTTTTTAACCCTTTCAAACCATAAGATTAATAATGGATAGGCGTCTTATTGACCAATTCTGGGGCAGCTGGGTGCTGGTATTTTTAGCCAGGGAGGTGCGCCAATATCCATGGCCCCTTCCTAGGCTATGAATATCAGCCCGCAGCTGTCTGCATAGCCTTTCTGGCTATAAATTACAGGGGGACCCCACGTCATTTTTTTTGGGGTCCCTCTATTTTAATAGCCAGCAAAGGCTAGCTGCGGGCTGATATTCATAGCCTGGGAAGCTCCATGGGTATTAACGCCTTCCCAGGCTACAAATATTGGCCCCGGCTGTCGGCTTTCCCCCTCTGGCGCAGAAAATTGCGCGGGAGCCCACGCCATTTTTTTTTAATTAACTATATTGCGTTAAGATTTTGTGTGTGTGTCTCTATTTATGTACCATTTTATCTATCATCTATCTATCTACATATCTTTCTATCTATTATCTACCTATCTACATATCTATCTTTCTATATATCTTTCTATCTATTATCTATGTATTTTCTACCTATCTATCTACCGGTATCTATCTATCTATCTATCTGTCTGTGTGTGTAATGGAGTGTGGGTTGGACAAATGTAAAAGAGATTGGACAAGAAATGACATCACAAATATTTTTTTTTTGTTAAATAACATGTCTTTATTTAGCTGACAAAAAAACGCATACAAAAACGCATGAGAAAAAAGCATGAAAAAACGCATCAAAAAAGCACCTGCATTTTCTGCCAAGAGGTGCGGATTCTGTGCGGAAAAATCCGCAGGCAAATCCGCAACGTGTGCACAGGCCCTTAGGTGGCTTTTCCCCTGCATGGGTGGCCTGCAAAGTCTCAATTTCTTGCTCACGTCAGTAGAGATGGTACACGGGATTATTCTTCCTGCGTTTGGAATTTAGATGAACAACAGTATCTGCAGCGTTCCAGCCGCTCACGTTTCTAAGACACACCGTGTGAAAAAAACTGCCACCATGGGCACAGATGTAATGAAGGAGGTCGGCTCCTCAGAAACGTGTAGAATTAAGCCACGCTTTTTTTTGCCTAAGGAAGAACCCGTAGCCAGTGACGTCACATGTGCCCAGGGCAGCAGTTTTTCCAAACGCTGTCTTAGCAAGCATGAGCGGCCGGAATGTTGCGGACACTGCTGTCATCTAAATTCAGAACATAGGATAAATCATCCCGTCTACCACCTCTACTAACCATGAGCTAATAAAGGAGACTTTGCAAGCCATTGGTGCAGGGGAAAAGCCACCTACTAAGGTAGGCTATCAATACCTGACAGCTACTATGTGTACATATACTCATCAATCAAGTATAAGCAGTACCATTTTGCACTGTTAGAATGGTCTCAGGGTGTTTTACTGTTGCCATGGACACAGGATTCAAGGTAGCGTTCAACTTTTCTTTTCCAATCATTTTTGCAGATTTTTGAAGGGTCACAGGCTACAGGAGCACAACTCAAGAGAGTAATGCAACACATTTCATCTTAGTAAATACAAAAAGCCCCCATAATGGCATACAAATAGTGCCAATAGTGGGAATAAACATAAACCCACATAAGGGAAAAAAACAGCACCCGTTCCAAAATGACATGTATAACAGGAAAAAAAGAAGCAAACAGGTAAAAAAAGATAAAATGTAACTTTTATTATGATAAGTACAAAAATAATTCAACAGTGTACAAAATGTATATAGTAAAATAGACTCATGTAAAAGAAACCAAAGGCACCACAGGGCAGAGGATCCCCCCAGAAAATCCCAAATACATCTTATGACCATAGAGAGGACATGAAACCTCTAAAGTGCCAGTGCATATAGTCAGGTGTACGGGATCGGTAAGTATCCTTAAGTAACAAGCGCCAAAACTGCGATAAAGTGCCAATATCCAAAGTTTAAAATAAACCCATAAGTAGAGGAGAGCTTACCAGTGTGAGTAGTCCTGAGGGAGAATGCCCATGGCCAGGTAGTGTGGACCCCCGACGTGCGTTTCGCGTGCCTTTAAGCACCGCTTCCTCAAGGACACACTCCGTGAGATGGAACTGGCACGTTCTTTTCCCGTATCACCATGAACAACCTGACCTAAATTATTGACCCTGGACAACTACAGGGACACTTACAACCTAAAGTAACATGCCGTGACTGCAGCCTGCCTTGCAAAGACTTGGGATGAGAACAATGTGGTCTAGCAAAACCGCCAACGTCAGACAGGACTGTAGCACAACCGCCCACAAGACTGTACCACAACCGCCCACAGGACTGTACCACAACCGCCAACATCGGGCCCAGAGGACTGTACCACAACTGCATAGGCACCAGGCTCTGTCTCACATGACTGCAGCACAACCGCCCACAGGACTGTAGTAGTGATGAGCGAACGCGCTCGCCACTACTTGTTACTCGCCCGAGTATCACGGTACTTGGCGAGCACCGAACATTCCCGGGATTACTCGGCGGGAACTCAGGTCTCCAACCAGCTTTTTTGGCGGACTTTACAGACCCAATCACAATGCAGGCATTGTCTGTCAGGCAATGAAACACCGCAGCCATCTTTGTTGTGGTCGTGCAGTGATTGGCTGGCCGCACAGCATCATCAGGGGTATAAGAGACCGGACACCGCCCTGCTTGCCGCATTCAGCTACGGATTGAGATAGTGTAGGGAGAGCTGCTGCCGAGATAGGGTCAGATTTGGGGATTTTTTTAGTCAGTGTGGGGTCTACCATCATAAACTACTAAAATCCAGATAAACCAACAGTCCTTCAAAGGACTAATTCCGGAATATATAGGTTCCAGTGTTAGGTAGGCAGGGGAGTGTACTTCGCTCTATACACATCAGTGCAAGGCCTGCAGGCACTGTATGTGTGTATATAGATCACTGCATACATCAAGAGGGTCCATTCCCTTCCTGTGTTCTGGTGCTGCTGCTGCTACCTGTATGATATATTACACATGATCAATTATGGAAAGTACCATAAGTGAAATGAAGTGAAAGGAAATGTGTAGTAAATTAAATAATTTTTATTTAATAATATTAAAAAAACATGTGTAGAGAGGTAAAAAAGTAACCAAGATAAAGTGCACAATTATATTGGAATTCACAAGGAAAAAATAAATACAGTGACCAATAAATAAGGTGCATAATTTACATTGGAAATCACAGAGAATATAAATAAGTTCATGAATAAAAATGACTTTAAACCAGACATGGATAGAGAGTGCATAGAACTTACTAAATCTAACCAGACCAAGGGGGGAGAAAAGGACCCGCCCTAATATTGCCAAAGTTGGGGTACCGTTGTAGTAAATGCTAGGCTAAACAAAATCAGTAAATAGCACAAAAGATGCTAATTTTGTGGCAAGCGTAAAAAATTGCTAAATTATCCAAAAAGTGCAAAAGCACTATTACCATGTACTGTAAAGTGAGACATTAGCCTAAGACAGAAGGAATTAACATACATGTAGAAGGCAAGAGAAAAAAAAAGCCTAATGATTGGTACCTTAATGTTGGCAAGGTGTGGAGATAAAGAAAATGCACAGGTAATGCTGGAAGGCCGGAATCAATGCTGGAAGGCTCCCCACCGCCCACCCGACGAGCGCCGTTTCGCAGTGTTGCTTCTTCCTGCCCCAGGAATATATGTGTAGCATATAAATTGAAGTGACTTATGCTGATGTCACTAAAGGTCGATGGGAATTTTTATTACTGTAGGATATATTGGCTGTATATAGCTAGCCCCAGGTGTAATTGGAATACAGGCCACACGTTTCGGTGTGGTATCTCCGTGCCAGCTCAAAGTTTGGCCAGTGTAGGCCGGTTTTCCCTTTTTTTGTCCTGGGTGTCACAATCCTGATATACAGCACTAGTTAGCCCCAAAAAAAAAAATACAGGCCACAAATTTGTCGTAGTGGCATCTCCGTGCCAGCTCATATCTGTGTGTGCTCAAAGTTTAGGCAGTTTACGGCAGTTTTCTTTTTTTTTTTGTCCTGGGTGTCACTGTACTTATCTACAGCAGTATTTTGTAAAAAATAAAAAAAACAAGGCACACATTTGTTGTAGTGGAATCTCTATGGCAGCTCATATCTGTGTGTGCTCAAACTTTGGCCAGTTTAGGCCAAAACATTGTATTTTTTTTGGAGTCTGCTAACGTAATTATTAAATCTGGTAAGGCCAAAAACATTTTTGCCTAAAGTCCAGATAGGTAAAAGTGTGATTTTCAAGCACAAGTATCACATACAAGTTGACTCCCAAATCACCCTTTTGTAGTGAACGTGTATAATATTCTATTCCATTTACAATGGGCAAGGTACGTGGCAAGGGACGGGGAAGTGGATGTGATGGTGATGGTGCAGGCCGAGGCCAAGCTGAAATTGGCCCACCGAAAACACCCACATCTTCTCACTGGACCTTAGTGTCCAAAGTCCTAGGGGACCGTGGCAAGACAGCACTATTGAAGCCCGAGCAGTGTGAAAAGGTTGTTGGTTGGATAGTGGATAAAACTTCCAGTTACTTATCCATCACCACCAGCACCGTTTTCAACACAGACAAGTCGCAGTAGCTGTGAATCTGGACCGCATATTCCTTACCCTGATCCCCCTTCCTCCACCAAGCTGAGTGCCCTGAGACAACTGATCCCACACTCGGACACTCCAAAGAGCTGTTCAGTTTTCTATTTGGAGATTTGTGCCTCTCGCCCGCTCCACTAGAAGAGGGGCAAGATGATATTCCATGTAGCGATGCACAAATCTTTGCGCAGCCACGGTCACAAGAAGTGGACGATGATGAGACACAATTGCCGGAAAGTCAGGAGGACGACCAGGGTGGCGAAGTGGAAGATGAGGTGGTGGATGATGTTGTAACAGACCCAACATTGCAGGAAGACATGCAGAGCGAGGACAGCAGCACACAGGGGGAGGTAGGCGTCGCATCACTTCAGGCAGGAAACAGTGTGGTAGCCGCAGACAGAAGGCGGGCAACCGTTCTCCGTAACACCAACCAGACGGAAGTTGCCAGTCCAACTGTTAGGTCTTCCCGAGTATGGTATATTTTTAAAGACTCTGCCAATAACCTGAAACAGGCCATTTGCAACACCTGTCATGCCACCATCAGCAGGGGTAGCAAAACTACCAGCCTTACCACCACCAGCATGATCAGGCACATGGCAGCAAAGCACCCGACTTTGTGGGCCCAACGCCAGGCTCCAGGAACAGTGTCTGTGGGTGACACCACTGCTTCTTCCACTGTTGTGCGTGCAAGCCAATCCCCTGTCCAGGGTGCATGCGAAGATGCCTCCTGCCCTGCACCTGCCGTTGACCACAGTCAAACAGCACCATCATCAAGCACGTCCATGTCCTTGTCCCAGCGCAGCCTTCAGTTGTCCATACCCGTCATTGGAACGTAAGCAGAAATATGCAGCCAACGCCCCACAGTACTCAATTCTCATATTTCTCGTCTGCTTGCGCTCGAAATGGTGCCTTTTAGGCTCATGGAGACGGAAGCTTTCCGCAACCTGATAGCGGTGGCCATCCCAAGGTACTCTGTCCCCAGCCGCCACTATTTCTCCCGCTGTGCCGTCCTGGCATTACACAAGCACGTGTCCCACAACATTACCCGTGCCCTCAACAATGCAGTTACTGGGAAAGTACACCTAACCACCGACACGTGGACAAGAGCTTGTGGCCAGGGATGGTACATCTCGCTGACGGAACACTGGGTTAACATAGTGGAAGCCGGTACCCAGTCAGACCTTGGGATGGAACACGTCCTCAGGGTTGCCCCCCACTGTGTACAGCTCCTGCACCTCCTCCTCTTCAGCCTCCATGTCAGAAATGAGAACATCAGTCATAAGCTGGAAGCACTGCAGCACTGCCAAAGCAAACCGTCAAGAGGCTGTACTGAATTTGCTTAGGTGACAAACCGCACAATGCTAAAGAGTTGTTGACAGCTCTGAAAGAGCAGGCAGATGTGTGGCTGACACCGATAAATCTCCAACCAGGCATGGTTGTGTATGACAATGGCAGGAACCTGTTGGCGGCTTTGAGGTGAGGCGAACTGACACACATGTACCATGCTTGGCCCATGTGCTGAACCTCGTTCTTCAACGTTTATCTATCCGGAGCTGCCGGATCAGCTGGTTTAAGTACGCTACCTGTGTGCACATTTTAGAAAGTCAGCTACAGTTTCAGCTGCTCTTGCCATGTTTCAGCAGCTATTGCAGATTCCGGCTCACCGACTGGTGTATGATGTCCCTATGCGTTGGAACTCTACACTGCATATGTTAGAAAGGATTTGGTGAGCAGAAGCGGGCAGTTGTTGAATACCAGCATCGACAAGGCCGTCGTTTGTCAAGTTTGACTCCACACATAAAATAGGAATGGACATGGATGTCTGACAAAACTTTGTGGAGTCCACCAAGATGGTGAGCGGCGATGAAGCCATAATTAGCGTCACCATCCCGCTCATCTGTATTCTGAAAAGCTCTCTGCTCACAATGAAAGAGGCATTGCAGGCGAAGCACGAGGACATGGATCAAGGAACCATACAGGGTGATTACACACAGCCCAGCCTCGTGTCATCCCAACGTGGATTGGTTGACAATGAGGAAAAGGAGGAGGAAGAACAGGAGCTACTTTCATGCGCTATAGACGGGACTACAACCACAACTGTCATACCGTCTGTTCAGCGTGGATGGCTTGAGGACAGGGAAAAAGAAGAGGAGGAGGACACCTTGGTCAGTCGTCCTGTTGGTGAGGACACGGAAGTCTTGCCTGTTATCAGTCTGGCACGCATGGCTGACTTTATGTTGCGCTGCCTTTCCCGTGACCCTCGTATTGTCAAATTATTGGGTACCAGTCATTACTGGCTAGTGACACTTTTAGACCCACTGTACAAGGATAACTTTCAATCTCTTGTTCCAGAGGCAGACAGGTGTACCAAAATGGTGCAATACCATAGGGCCATTGTTGCAGAATTATTAAAAAAAAAAAAAAATTCCCATCTCAAAACGCTGGTGGCAGAGATAACGGAGAGCACGACAGGCGAGACACACACAAGTCCACTCCAGCAAAGGCAGGGGAACACTGGCAAAGTTCTGGGACAGTTTTCTAAGACCCTCCCATCGCCCATGCACTGAGGCGCGGGTAATCTGACAAGGAATGCAATCTTCTCTAAGATGCTGAGGGAGTACTTTGCTGACTGTACCAACGTCCTCCGTGATTCCTCTGTGCCTTTTAATTATTGGGTATCCAAGCTGGACACGTGGCATGAGCTGGCTCTCTATGCCTTGGAGGTCCTGGCCTGCCGCTAGCGTTTTGTCCGAGCGGGTTTTTAGTGCTGCTGGTTGCATTATCACAGATAAGTGCAATCCCCTTTCTACGGAAAATGCAGACAGGCTGATTCTTAGGGCCCCGTCTCACATAGCAACACACCAGCGATCCCGACAACGATCAGGATCGCTGGTGTTTTGCTACATGATCGCTGCTGAGCTGCCAAACAGGCAGTGATCAGGACACATCGCCTAGTTACCCGCAGTGAACGTTGGATACTGGCGCGCTGATGCAGGGAGCTGGTAACCAAGGTACACGTCGGGTTTCCAGGGCTGCGCGGTGCCTGGAAACCCGACGTGTACCTTGGTTACCAGCTCCCCTGCAGAAGCGCGCTGGTATCCAGCGTACACGTGGGGTTTCCAGGCACAGCCCCGCGCCTGGAAACCCGAAGTGTACCTTGGTTACCAGTAGATCGCTGGTCTCCTGCCTGTCACACGCAGCGATGCGTGCTGGCCAGCGGGAGACCAGCGATCAAAAAAAGTCCTGGCATTTCTGAGACGACAAGCAATTCACAGCAGGGGCCTGATCGCTGGTACTTGTCAGACATAGCGAGATAACTGCTGAGATTGCTGTTTAGCAGCGACTTCGCTATGTGAGACGGGGCCCTTATAAAAATGAACAAGGGAAGGATTAGGCCTGACTTCTTGACACCACCAAATGGTGACAGCGAAGCCTAAACTCCAATGTAGTGTTTTTTTGGGAGGCGGATTCCCATGCACCTCTTCACAACCAAACATGGCTATATGATTCCTGATTTTAGCTAGTTGGTGTCCTCCTCACCGTCCACCACCACTTGAACACCAGGGTGAACTTATTCAGTCATGCTCCGACCACTCTATGTTTTGGCAAGGGTGTTATGATGCCCGTCACCAAAATACAAAAAACACCCCCAGGGGGAAAGGTTTGCCAGCCCATACACAAAGTGTATGGGCATTTCAAGTCTAGGAGACACGCTTCTAGAAATTGGGCCTATTTTTTAATCAGGCCTTCCTACACGGCTCATCATCCACCGCAACTAGATCAAAAGGGTTTAGGTGTTCCGTGCAGCTACAGCCAGTGTCGCATTATTAACAAGGGTGGGTGGGTAGGCTGTGCGTAAAATACTTGTTCTGAAAACAGTTGAGGTGTACCCCACAGGGGAAATGTTTGTATGGGCATTCCAAGTCTAGGAGACACGCTACTAGAAATTGGGCCTATTTTTAATCAGGCCTTACTCCACGGCCACTAGATCAAAAGTGTTTACGTGTTCCGTGCAGCTACAGCCAGTGTCGCATTATTAACAAGGGTGGGTGGATAAGCTGTGCGTAATATACTTGTTCTGATAACGGTTGTGGTGTACCCCACAGGGAAAATGTTGGCCAGCCCATACACTTAGTGGATGGGCATTCCATGTCTAGGAGACCCGCTCCTTTAAATTGGGCCTACTTTTTAATCAGACCTTCCTCCAAGTCTCATCATCCACCGCTACTACAGTCATGGCCAAAAGTTTTGAGAATGACACAAATATTATATTTTCACATGATCTGCTGCCCTCTGGTTTTTATGTGTGTTTGACAGATGTTTTTATCACAGACAGAAATATAATAATTGCAAACATATGAGTAACAAAAGCTTATATTGACAGTTAGAATGAGTTAATGCAGCAAGTCAATATTTGCAGTGTTGACCCTTCTTCTTCAGGACCTCTGCAATCTCCCTGGCATGCTCTCAATCAACTTCTGGACCAAATCCTGACTGATAGCAGTCCATTCTTGCACAATCAATGCTTTCATTTTGTCAGAATTTTTAGGTTTTTGTTTGTCCACCCGTCTCTTGATGATTGACCACAAGTTCTCAATGGGATTAAGATCTGGGGAGTTTCCGGGCCATGGACCCAAAATCTCATATTTTTGTTCCCTGAGTCATTTAGTTATCACCTTTGCTTTATGGCAAGGTGCTCCATCATGCTGGAAAAGGCATTGTTGATTGCCAAACTGCTCTTGGAGGGTTGGGAGAAGTTGCTCTTGGAGCACATTCTGGTACCATTCTTTATTCATGGCTGTGTTTTTAGGCAAGACTGTGAGAGAGCCGATTCCCCTTGGCTGAGAAGCAACCCCACACATGAATGGTTTCAGGATGCTTAACAGTTGGGATGAGACAAGACTGGTGGTAGCACTCACCTTGTCTTCTCCGAATGAGGCGTTTTCCTGATGTCCCAAACAATCGAAAAGGGGATTCATCAGAGAAAATAACTTTACCCCAGTCCTCAACAGTCCACTGCGTACCTTTTGCAGAACAGCCCCGCGCCAAAGAATGTATTGTTCCCAAAGAATGCTGTCTCTGCCTGTCACACAGCATTGAGGCCAGGCCAGCATCCAAAAAGCTCCTGCATTTCGTGAGAGCAAGATTGCACAGCAGCCTGATCGCTGTCTGCAACTAGCAGAGCTCTGCAATGCTGTTAGCCGATCGCAGAAGGGCCCTGAAAATTTAAGGAAGGTTAGGCGCTTCTGACCTTCCTTGGTGACGCCCTAATCCTTTTTTTTGGGCAACCATGAAACCTCTCACACCCTAAATGTCTATATGATTCATGATTTTGAGCTGATGGTGTCCTCTCTACTGCGACCACCCTTGACCCGTAGGCGAACTTTTCGTCATGCATGACCACTCTATGTTTCATTTAGTGATACCCTGTAACAAAAAAAAAACACATGGGGGAAAGGTGCCAGCCCATACAAAGTGTATGGGCATTTACAATCAGAACACGTTCTAGAATGCCTACAGCCTGTCCTCATCACACCACCGCAACTTTCAAAGGGTAGGTTCCTGCAAGATAAGCAGGTCCATTATTAAAAGTGGGAGGCTGCAAATATGTTCTGAAAATGTTGGGGTCACAAAGTTTTCATTAATCTAGAGCACAAAATTGACATTATCAAAGTAATGCTGTCTCAGCTACACTTCATTTTTAACAATGTGGGTAACTTGCAAATTTGTCTATATTGGAACGGGAAAGTTGGAGCCATACACTTGTGATAAATTAAGAGTCTTAATGGTCTTTTTCAACAACTTATTGCCATAGACTATAGATCACCAGGGTTAACGTGTTTTGTGCTGCTACATCCAGTGTCAAAATCCTAACAAGGGTGGGTGTTTTTGTTGGGTGTTAAATACTTGTTATGGAAAAGGTTGAGTTGTTCCCACACAGGGGACAATGTTTGCCAGACAACACACAATGTGTATGGGCATTCCAAGTCTAGGAGACCAGCTCCTTTTTAATGGGAATTTTTTTTATGAAGCCCTCCTCCATGTTTCTTCCAAGGAGGATTGGGGTTATTGGGGTGCATATGACTTAGTAGCAAGGCAGGCCTTGCAGTCAATGAAAAATAAACAGAATGGGAGTACAAAATGAATAATGTGAAGTAGATTTTCCTGGGCCCATCCAGTACCTGGGTTCAAAGGCTTATTGGGGTGCATGACTTGGTAGCAGGGCAGGCCTTGCATTCAATGAAACATTTTTTATGGAAGCCCTCCTGGACATCTCGTGAAAGGGGTATTGGGGTACATCGTAATTCTTGGCAACCCATCCACTCACAGCATAGGCTGTAACAGTTTAGGAGACCCACTGTTTAATAATGGACCTTTAAGCAGATTAATGCTGCCTGATGCCCCTGTAAAAATAGGCTCTGTGATTTTAAGAGTCGCTCCTTTATAAATGAAACAAGATCTGTCAGCTTATGTGTCACACACCACATGGCCAGCTAGGGTTGTAAATATTTACAATGACATTTCCCAGTGAATGCATTTGTTTTGCTTGAAAGCAATATTAAAGTTGAAAAACGCTGCGTCTGAACATAGCCCAAGTGGTGGAGGAACATTTTTGTCTGGGGTTAATTAATTTGCCTTATAAACAAGTCATTAACCTGGAAATGATGTACCTTCACAGATTTCTCAGCAAAATCTGTTTTGGTATTTTTTTTGTGCACCTGTAAAAATGGCATGAACTTGACAACATTGTTTACAGATGTGAACTAGGAGTCAGAAATGCTTCCAGGGGCGATCCCCATGATGTCCCCGTGTCAGTTGAGTTGTGTTTCCATCATTTTCAGACGTATTTAGACCTTAAAAGGACCCCGGGGGGGATCGCGGCAAAAATGCTCGAGTCTCCCATAGACTTACATTGCGCTCGCTGTTCTGTCCGAGTCCCTGAGTATTCCAATCTGCTCGACCCGAGCAACGAGCACCCGAGCATTTTAGTGCTCGTTCATCACTAGACTGTAACACAACCGCCCACCCCACAGGACTGTAGCACAACATCCCACAGGACTGTAACACAACCGCCCACAGGACTGTAGCACAACCTCCCACAGGACTGTAACACAACCGCCCACAGGACTGTAGCACAACCTCCCACAGGACTGTAACACAACCGCCCACAGGACTGTAACACAACCGCCCACAGGACTGTAGCACAACCGCCAACAGGACTGAAGCACAACCGCCCACAGGACTGTAGCACAACCGCCAACAGGACTGTAGCACAACCGCCTACAGGACTGTAGCACAACCGCCCACAGGACTGTAGCACAACCTCCCACAGGACTGTAGCACAACCTCCCACAGGACTGTAGCACAACCGCCCACAGGCTGTAGCACAACCTGCCCACAGGCCTGTAGCACAACCTCCCACAGGACTGTAGCACAACCGCCTACAGGACTGTAGCACAACCGCCCACAGGACTGTAACACA
Source organism: Oophaga sylvatica (assembly GCA_033576555.1). Taxonomy (NCBI): domain Eukaryota; kingdom Metazoa; phylum Chordata; class Amphibia; order Anura; family Dendrobatidae; genus Oophaga; species Oophaga sylvatica. The sequence continues at coordinate 181,973,328 of JARQOD010000005.1, read as the reverse complement.
ACCGCCCACAGGACTGTAAACACAACCGCCCACAGGACTGAAGCACAACCGCCCAAAGGACTGAAGCACAACCGCCAACAGGACTGTAGCACAACCGCCCACAGGACTGTAGCACAACCGCCCACAGGACTGTAGCACAACCGCCCACAGGACTGTAGCACAACCCCCACAGGACTGTAGCACAACCCCCACAGGACTGTAGCACAACCGCCCACAGGACTGTAGCACAACCCCCACAGCCAGGACGTAGCACAACCCCACAGGACTGTAGCACAACCGCCCACAGGACTGTAGCAACAAACACTCCCACAGGACTGTAGCACAACCGCCCACAGGACTGTAGCACAACCGCCCACAGGACTGTAGCACAACCGCCCACAGGACTGTAGCACAACCCCCACAGGACTGTAGCACAACCCACAGACTAGCACAACCGCCACAGGACGTAGCACAACCCCACAGGACTGTAGCACAACCCCCACAGGACTGTAGCACAACCGCCCCAGGACGTAGCACAACCGCCCACAGGACTGTAGCACAACCCCACAGGACGTAGCACAACCGCCCACAGGACTGTAGCACAACCGCCCACAGGACGTAGCACAACCGCCCACAGGACTGTAGCACAACCGCCCCAGGACCGTAGCACAACCGCCCAGCAGACCGTAGCACAACCGCCCACAGGACCGTAGCACAACCGCCCCAGGACGTAGCACAACGCCCGCAGGACCGTAGCACAACCCCCCAGGACCGTAGCACAACCCCCAGGACTGTAGCACAACCGCCCACAGGACGTAGACAACCGCCCCAGGACCGTAGCACAACGACCCCCCAGGACCGTAGCACAACCGCCCGCAGGACCGTAGCACAACCGCCCACAGCACAACCGCCCGCAGGACCGTAGCACAACCGCCCGCAGGACCGTAGCACAACCTCCCGCAGGACCGTAGCACAACCGCCCGCAGGACCGTAGCACAACCGCCCGCAGGACCGTAGCACAACCCCCGCAGGACCGTAGCACAACCGCCCGCAGGACCGTAGCACAACCGCCCGCAGGACCGTAGCACAACCGCCCGCAGGACCGTAGCACAACCGCCCGCAGGACCGTAGCACAACCGCCCGCAGGACCGTAGCACAACGCCGCAGACACAACGCCCGCAGGACCGTAGCACAACCGCCCGCAGGACCGTAGAACAACGCCCGCAGGACGTAGCAACCGCCCGCAGGACCGTAGAACAACCGCCCGCAGGACCGTAGCAAGCCGCAGACGACAACCGCCCGCAGGACCGTAGCACAACCGCCCGCAGGACCGTAGAACAACCGCCGCAGGACCAACAACCCCCGCAGGACCGTAGCACAACCGCCCCGCAGGACCGTAGAACAACCGCCCGCAGGACCGTAGCACAACCGCCCGCAGGACCGTAGCACAACCGCCCGCAGGACCGTACACAACCGCCCGCAGGACCGTAGCACAACCGCCCGCAGGACCGTAGCACAACCCCCGCAGGACCGTAGAACAACCGCCCGCAGGACCGTAGCACAACCGCCCGCAGGACCGTAGAACAACCGCCCGCAGGACCGTAGAACAACCGCCCGCAGGACCGTAGAACAACCGCCCGCAGGACCGTAGACAACCGCCCGCAGGACCGTAGAACAACCGCCCGCAGGACCGTAGCACAACCGCCCGCAGGACCGTAGCACAACCGCCCGCAGGACCGTAGCACAACCGCCCGCAGGACCGTAGCACAACCGCCCGCAGGACCGTAGCACAACCTCCCGCAGGACCGTAGCAACAACCGCCCGCAGGACCGTAGAACAACCGCCCGCAGGACCGTAGCACAACCGCCCGCAGGACCGTAGCACAACCGCCCGCAGGACCGTAGCACAACCGCCCGCAGGACCGTAGCACAACCGCCCGCAGGACTGTAGAACAACCGCAGCTGCTCCGGGCTCCGTCTCACATGACGCCCGGTTGGTGACGTTGCATGCAGCCAGTGGGCGGGATCCTCCTCAGCTTCACTCTCCTGTGCGCGTCCCCGGCGTTCTATGCTGATGTTGTGAACGCGCACCGCGGAGGGAGCGACTGACGGGGCCGGTCTCACAGCGGGGGAGTCGCCGCTAAACTGAACGCCTTTCCCGTATGGCCATGCTGGCGCGGTGATACTGGCGCCGCTCGGCGATGGATTCCTGGCGGGACTGCTTTCTTGTGCGCTGGGTCTGGCAGCAGTTGGTACGTAGCCTCCGTCCTGTCCCGTCACTCTGGGCGCGGGATATCGGGCAGCTCTGCAGGACAGAGCGGGGATCGGTGTAGGCCTCAATCTCAGTCTGTGATAAGAACTTTGTTGTCCGTGGTCGGATAGTTGTGCTGCGGAGGACGAGGCGACGCAATGGTAGAGCAGGAAAGCCTCACAAATGGCCACTTACACAACTTTGTGTGCGGCACTTCGTGTAGTGAGTGTGGACTCATCCCTGTCACACAGCGCAGGCTGAGGAGAGGAGGCTGAGTGAGAGGAGGCCTGGCCTCTGTACTGGAGACTGCACATATATACTACTGCTATACACACACTGCACATATATACTACTGCTATACACACACTGCACATGTATACTACTGCTATACACACACTGCACATGTATATACTACTGCTATACACACACTGCACATATATACTACTGCTATACACACACTGCACATTATACTACTGCTATACACACACTGCACATATATACTACTGCTATACACACACTGCACATGTATACTACTGCTATACACACACTGCACATGTATACTACTGCTATACACACACTGCACATGTATACTACTGCTATACACACACTGCACATATATACTACTGCTATACACACACTGCACATGTATACTACTGCTATACACACTGCACATGTATACTACTGCTATACACACACTGCACATGTATACTACTGCTATACACACTGCACATGTATACTACTGCTATACACACACTGCACATATATACTACTGCTATACACACACTGCACATGTATACTACTGCTATACACACACTGCACATATATACTACTGCTATACACACACTGCACATTATACTACTGCTATACACACACTGCACATATATACTACTGCTATACACACACTGCACATGTATACTACTGCTATACACACACTGCACATGTATACTACTGCTATACAACACTGCACATGTATACTACTGCTATACACACACTGCACATGTATACTACTGCTATACACACACTGCACATGTATACTACTGCTATACACACACTGCACATGTATACTACTGCTATACACACACTGCACATATATACTACTGCTATACACACTGCACATGTATACTACTGCTATACACACACTGCACATATATACTACTGCTATACACACACTGCACATATATACTACTGCTATACACACACTGCACATGTATACTACTGCTATCACACACTGCACATATATACTACTGCTATACACACACTGCACATATATACTACTGCTATACACACACTGCACTATATACTACTGCTATACACACACTGCCAATATATACTGCTATACACACACTGCACATTATACTACTGCTATACACACACTGCACATTATACTACTGCTATACACACACTGCACATGTATACTACTGCTATACACACACTGCACATGTATACTACTGCTATACACACACTGCACATGTATACTAGCTGATATACACACACTGCACATGTATACTACTGCTATACACACACTGCACATGTATACTACTGCTATACACACACTGCACATGTATACTACTGCTATACACACACTGCACATGTATACTACTGCTATACACACACTGCACATGTATACTACTGCTATACACACACTGCACATGTATACTACTGCTATACACACACTGCACATGTATACTACTGCTATACACACACTGCACATGTATACTACTGCTATAACACACACTGCACATGTATACTACTGCTATACACACACTGCACATGTATACTACTGCTATACACACACTGCACATGTATACTACTGCATCACAACCTGGCGCCAGGTGATAGCGATCTGAAATCACACTCACGTGGCACAGTGATCCACTTACACCTACCTGCCCGTTACAACTGCACCCACTGCACTACGTACTGCTATACACACACTGCACATGTATACTACTGCTATACACACACTGCACATGTATACTACTGCTATACACACACTGCACATGTATACTACTGCTATACACACACTGCACATGTATACTACTGCTATACAACACTGCACATGTATACTACTGCTATAACACACTGCACATGTATACTACTGCTATACACACTGCACATGTATACTACTGCTATACACCACTGCACATGTATACTACTGCTATACACACACTAGCACATGTATACTACTGCTATACACACACTGCACATGTATACTACTGCTATACACACACTGCACATGTATACTACTGCTATACACACACTGCACACGTATACTACTGCTATACACACTGCACACGTATACTACTGCTATACACACTGCACACGTATACTACTGCTATACACACACTGCACACGTATACTACTGCTATACACACACCTGCACACGTATACTACTGCTATACACACACTGCACACGTATACTACTGCTATACACACTATGCACACGTATACTACTGCTATACACACACTGCACATGTATACTACTGCTATACACACACTGCACATGTATACTACTGCTATACACACACTGCACATGTATACTACTGCTATACACACACTGCACATGTATACTACTGCTATACACACACTGCACATGTATACTACTGCTATACACACACTGCACATGTATACTACTGCTACACCATGCAATGTTACTACTGCTATACACACATGCACATGTATACTACTGCTATACACACACTGCACATGTATACTACTGCTATACACACACTGCACATGTATACTACTGCTATACACACACTGCACATGTATACTACTGCAGGGTTCGACAAACCTGGGCGCCAGGTCGCCAGTGGCGCCTAGAAAATCATGCCTGGCTCCCGGGTTTGTTGGGGCCCTGAGCAGGCGGGGGGGCCCACTTGCCGTCGGGCTCCCCGGCGCCCGTTAGCGGAGGAGAGCGGTGTCAGCGCCGCCACTGGCCCCGCCCCCCCGCCTGCTCAGGGTCCCGGCAGCAACTGGCACAATACTTACCTCTCCCGTGCCTCCGCTGCCGCAGTTCGGGGGGCGCCGGCGCTTCCTCTCACAGCAGCGCCGCTGAATGACGTCATCATTCAGCGGCCGGCTGTGGCAGAGAGAGCGCGGACGCCGGACAGGTGAGATGTGATGTGTGTGTCTGTCTGTGTGCATCAGTGTGTGTGTATGTAGTACGGTGCTTTGTGTGTGTATGTGAGAGAGTGCTTGTGTGCTGCATGTGTGATGGTGGTGGGGGGAGGGCAGTGATGATGATGGGGATACATGATGATGATGGGGAGGCATTGATGATGATGGGGAGACATTGATGATGATGGGGAGGCATTGATGATGATGGGGAGGCATTGATGATGATGGGGAGGCATTGATGATGATGGGGAGGCATTGATGATGATGGGAGGCATTGATGATGATGGGGAGGCATTGATGATGATGGGAAGGCATTGATGAGATGGAAGGCTTTGATGATGATGGGAGGCGATGATGATGGGGAGGAAATGATGATGAAATGAAAAAAAATTCTGTCTCCTAAATTTTTTGGCTGGCTCCTAGATTCTGAACAACTTTGTCGACCCCTGCTGTATACTACTGATATACACACACTGCACCTAATGGACCGGACGCTACATATATACTGTATACTACTGATATACACACGCTGCACCTAATGGACAGGACGCTATAATATATACTAGCTTGGCCCTTGCGATATTTTCGCACATTGGTCGTCGGTGGCGCAGGCAATTTCAGAAAAGCAAGCTAGTCAAATGTAAATGTATTTCATGAGATGATGAACACAGACAGGTATTTATATATGTAGATTGGTAATACAATAAATCGGTTTGATAAGAGGCCAAAAAATGTCTTCCGGTTGAGATGCCACCTGCAGGTCATTGTTTCTTAATGCAGGTGTATGAAAATGAATGTTTAAACTGTATTTAGTGATAAAATCGTGAATGTGTGGTTTGTTTGGCTTTTTTCTTGCTGAAGGGGGTAAGTTTTCCTTTCAAATGGTGTATCATTTGTGTGTGTGGGGCGAAGTATTCACCGAAAAAGCAGTGCATGTATACTAATGTGTTTGCGTATGTGACTCACCTGCAGTGAAGTGTGCAATCCTCCAATGTGCCTGAAATAGGTGGGCAAGCACTTGAGCAAGCTGGAAAGACCCCAAGGCAAATGTTTGGATTTGTTTGTGATGTCTGTAAGCAGCTTTGGGATAGTGTGCTGCCACCTGCAGGTTATTTGACCTTTCAAATGGTGTATCATTTGTTTGTGTGGGTGGAGTATGAACGGAGCAAGTGTGCAATTCAATAGGCCGTGCATGTATACAAATGTGTTTGCATATGTGACTCACCTGCAGTGAAGTGTGCAATCCTCCAATTTGGCTGAAATAGGCTGGGCAAGCAGTTCGGCAAGCTGGGAAGCCCCAAGGCAAATGTTTGGATTTGTTTGTGATGTCTGTAAGCAGCTTTGTGGTAGTGTGCTTTGGGGTACTGTGGGGCCACCTGCAGGTAATTTTTCCTTACTGCAGGTTTATGAAAATTAATGTTTAAAGTGTACTTTGTGATCAAATCGTGGATGTGTGGTTTCTTTGGCTATTTTCTTGCTGAAGGGGGCAAGTTTACCTTTGAAATGGTGCTTCATTTGTGTGTGGGTGCAGTATGAACGGAGATACAAAGTAATCACCGAAAAAGTTTAGAATAATAGAATATATATATATATATATATATATATATATATATATATATATATATATATATAATATATATACAGTACAGACCAAAAGTTTGGACACACATCATTCAAAGATTTTTCTGTATTTTCATGACTATGAAAATTGTAGAATCACACTGAAGGCATCAAAACTATGAATTAACACATGTGGAATTATACATTACACTTTACAAAAAAGTGTGAAACAACTGAAAATATGTCTTATATTCTAGGTTCTTCAAAGTAGCCACCTTTTGCTTTGATTACTGCTTTGCACGCAGAAAAGGTGAACTGATGGACTCTACATGCCTGGTTCCCACCGTGATGCATGGAGGAGGTGGTGTGATGGTGTGGGGGTGCTTTGCTGGTGACACTGTTGGGGATTTACCGTATACACTCGTGTATAAGCCGACCCGTGTATAAGCCGACCCCCCCTAATTTTGCCACAAAGAACTGGGAAAAATTATTGACTCGTGTATAAGCCGGGTGTATAAACTGCCCTCCTGCTCTGTGCTGCCCCCGTCCTGCTCCTTGCTCCCCCATCCAGCTCTGTGCTCCCCCATTCTCCTCTGTACTCCCCCCTCCTGCTCCGTTCTCCGCTGTGCTCCCCCATTCCTTAAGGCCATGAATATGGAGGCCACGCCTATGGGAGTGGCGTCGCGTCCATATTACATGACCTTAATGAGCGGGTATTACATCACCGCTCAGTGCAGAAGAGCTGCAGGAAGGGGAGAACGCAGGATTGCAGGGACGCTCAGCGATGGCAAAGGGAGGGGTGAGTATGATCCCAGCCACCGGCTCCTGCCGCGGCATCCCCTCCCCCGCTGGTTTCTGCCCTATGACTCGTGTATAAGCCGAGGGGGCATTTTCAGCACGAAAAAAGGTGCTGAAAATCTCGGCTTATACACGAGTATATACGGTATTCAAAATTGAAGCGGTGAGCAGGTCCAACTCACCCTAAACCATCTCGATTGGGTTCAGGTCTGGTGACTGTGGAGGCCAGGTCATCTGGCGTAGCACCCCAACACTCTCCTTCTTGGTCAAATAGCCCTTACACAGCCTGGAGGTGTGTTTGGGGTCATTGTCCTGTTGAAAAATAAATGATGGTCCAACTAAACGCAAACCGGATGGAATAGCATGCCGCTGCAAGATGCTGTGGTAGCCATGCTGGTTCAGTATGCCTTCAATTTTGAATAAATCCCCAACAGTGTCACCAGCAAAGCACCCCCACACTATCACACCTCCTCCATGCTTCACGGTGGGAACCAGGCATTTAGAGTGCATCGGATCACCTTTTCTGCGTGCAAAACAGTAATCAAAGCAAAAGGTGGCCACTTTGAAGAACCTAGAATATAAGACATATTTTCAGTTTCACACTTTTTTGTTAAGTGTAATGTATAAATCCACATTTGTTAATTCATAGTTTTGATGCCTTCAGTGTGATTCTACAATTTTCAGTCATGAAAATACAGAAAAATCATTGAATGAGAAGGTGTGTCCCAACTTTTGGTCTGTACTAATATATATATATTATAATTATATATATAATATATAAAATTAGTACAAAATTAAGAGACCACTTTCAAATGTTCAGTTTGTCTGATTTTTCTCTTTATAGGTATATTTTTGAGTAAATTGTTCTTTCCCCAGGACGTCCCTCATGACAGCATGGTAGGAGGATCGTCCTGTATATCCTCTAGGGACAGGAAGCACACAAGAGATTAAAAGCCCCCCCCTTCCGGCTCAACCCCAGTATTTTTCCTGTCCCTAGCAGGACAGCACACGCAAGAGAAGCAGCAGCTCAAGAGTTACCGATGCTCGGGGGGACCGGGGACCCCTTCCCGCTGTCAAGACGCTCCACCGCTGACACCTCACTGGGCAGGGGTCCCTCAGCGTGTCGGTGGAGCAGGGAGCTCCTGACGTTGCCGCATCCTTCTCCGGAGGGAGTCGGCTCAAAAAAAAAAAGGAACTTTTCATTTTCGTTTTGTATATTAGGACAAAGGTACTCCCGCAGAGTCTCAGGCTGTGGTTCCACGGTCCGGAACCACAGCGCTTTGGACGGAGCGGAAATTCCGCTCCGTCTAAGCCCCGCCCCCTTTATGACGCCGATCTTTCCGGAGGTGTTCAGGACACCTCCGGAACACCTCCGGAAAGAGCGCAGGGCTACATAGCCCTGTGTTAATTCTGTTGCGGCGACGCACCGTCGCCGCAATACGCGAGGACATGCTGCGGTCTAAAAAGACACGCCGCATGTCCGTTTACGCAGGTTTGCCACCTGCGTATTGTTACGCATAGTGGAGACGGGATTTCTTTAAATCCCCTCCACTATGCTGTAACATCTGGACGCTGCGTGTTTGGCGCTGCGCCAGCGCACAGCGCCAAACACGCAGCGTATCCTGACCGTGGAAACTCACCCTAACTCCTCTTCCCGTAAAAATCCACGAAAATGCCCATCATGCAAATGCAAACTGGCAGACTCATACACAAAACGGCTATGTCCGAAGTCTGTGGCGAAAGTCCTGTGGGAAGAACAGGCGTCCTTGACAGACATGCGGGCTATTATTAGGGACGAGGTCCAGATCACGGTAGCGAATTTCGTGCCGCATCAGCCAGACCCAGGTACCTCCGATTGTTAAGGAGCCCGATAGGAGTTAGAGGAATCCTCGGAAGAAGCTTACCCCTACTCATACTACTCGGGGGAAGCCGAGGAAAACGAGGAGGAAAGGGTTTCCCATAGACCATTAGAAGAGAGGAAGAAGTATTTCGTCTCCTCTGAGAATACGGATGACCTACTAAAAGCAGTGAGAGCAACCATGAAGATCAAAGAAACAGAGGTCCCTCGCACAATCCTGGACGAGATGTTTGGGGGTCTCAGGACACAAAGAAACACAGTGTTCCCAGTCAACCAGCATATCCGAACCATGATCCTGGAAGAATGTGAAGATACGGAAAAGCGCCTGATCGTACCTAAGAACTTTAAGGCTCAATTTCCCTTTTGATCCTTCAGAGACCAAGCTGTGGGAAAAAATCCCAAAAGTCAACATCCCTATCACCATAGTGGCGAAAAAGACTGCCATACCTTTTGAGGACTCTTCCTGTCTACGAGACGCCATGGACAGGAAAGCAGAAGATCTATTAAGAACAAGTTGAGAATCAACGGCGGCGATTATCAACACCAACATAGCTGCCACTTCGGTAGCTAGATCCATGTGTGTCTGGATTGACGAGCTGTCCAACCAGATAAAAACCAATACCCCTAGGGAGGTCATATTAGATTCCATCTCTATGCTGAAAATGGCAACGCAGTTTATGGCAGATACTTTGGCCGAATCTGTAAGATTCGCAGCTATAAGTAATGTACTGTCTAATACAGCTCGGCGGGCTATATGGCTTAAAACTTGGTCTGGGGATAGCCTATCCAAAAGTAAGCTCTGTTCCATCCCTTTTTCTGGTACCCAGGTCTTCGGCCCGGTACTAGATGACATGTTAGAGAGAGCCTCCGATGATAGAATGGGTTTCCAGAAGATAGAACCAAAAAATTGCAGCCCTTTCGTAGATCTCGTCAACAGTTTAGACAGGACTATTAGGGAAAAGGAAAGACAGGCAAGTGGAGTTACCCCAAGGAAGGTAAGGGTAATGCCACCCAATTGTCTTTCGCCGCACATAAAAGGTCTTGACGCCAGGGAAGTAGGGGGGAGACAGCGTTTTTTTCAGGGAAACTGGGTAACCATAACAAACAACAAATGGATCCTGCGAACCGTGAGGGAAGCTTACAGGATAGATTTCTCCCATCTCCCTCCCTCTCGATGTTGCGTCTCCAATCCCCACTCCCTTTCTGCGCAGAACAGGATGTGGATGGAGGTAAAAAATCTCTTAAGATTAGGAGCAATCGAGGCGGTTCCCATCTCGGAATTAAATCAAGGCTATTACTCATCCCTGTTCTCTGTAAAAAAAAAAAAAAAAAAAAAAGAAAAAGAAGAAGCCCTCGGGCAAGTATCGCACTATTATAAACCTAAAACCTCTGAACCATTAGGTAAGGTACAGAAAGTTCAAAATGGAGACAATCAGGTCGGCCATCCAGCTAATAGAGCAAGACAATACAATGTGCATCTTAGATCTAAGAGATGCATATTATCATGTGCCGATTCAACCAGACCATCGCCAATACCTCAGGTTTGCACTATCCTGCCACGGTTTGAACCATCACTTCCAGTTCACATGCCTGATATTCGTTCTATCCTCAGCCCCGCGTATATTCACAAAGCTAATGACGGAGGTGGCAGCTTTTCTCAGGAGACAGGGGATTGTAGTGGTCCCCTATCTGGACGATATCCTGCTGGTGGCGGACTCGGCTTTCCTTCTCAACCAACAGCTGGCCCAGACGGTAAAGGTCCTATAGGACCTATGGTGGCAAATAAATTGGGTGAAATCCGACTTACGGCCAGGAACCCAGAAGGTATTTTTAGGAGTCCTCCTCGACTCTCACCGGGGAATGTCCTACCTGCCCCACGCAATACAAGAGGAAGTCAGAGACAGGATCAGTGCGTTTCAAAAGAAAAACACATCTTCTATCAGGAATGTCATGAGGATCCTAGGTCTCGTGACATCCTGTATCCCAAGTGTGCGTTGGAGTCAAGCCCATTCAAGGCGTTTCAAAAGGCAGTCCGTACATCCTGGAACAGGTATCATTCAGGGCAGGACAAGAAGATGGCGCTTCAGACCTATTTAAGACATTCCCTGAATTGGTGGACATCCAAGGGCAATCTTGGGAAAGGGGTACCGTGGACTCTTTCCCCCTGCATTATAGTTACCACAGATGCAAGTTTGAACGGATGGGGTGCGGAGGTAGAAGGTCGCTTCCTACAAGGCACATGGGGCCTGGAAAAAAAGAAAAAATCCTCCAACTACAGAGAACTAAAATTTTATTGAAGACTCTCCAATGTTGTCAAGATATGGTCAAGGTTCGACACGTAAAAGTCCTCTTGGACAATATCACGGCAGTTTACTTTCTTCTACGCCAAGGAGGCCCGAGAGACCAAGCTCTGCAGACCCTAGCAGGAAAAATCTTTCATTGGGCAGAAAGGAATGTTCGATCCATTTCCGCCGTTCACTTTAAGGGTTCCGAGAACATAAGTGCAGATTTTCTCAGCAGGAAGAAACTGTGGTCCTCGGAATGGGAGTTAAACCCAGAGGTTTTTCATCAGCTGACCCGAAGATGGGGTACACCACAGATCGACCTGTTCGCAACCTGGGAAAACACGAAGGTAGAAAAATTTTTCTCCATAAATCCAGCCGACAGACCAGAATGTATAGACGCCCTGTCTCAAAGTTGGGAGAAGGGGCTTCTGTATGCATTCCCTCCCATTCCCCTCATACCAAGAATCCTGAAAAAGATCAGAGAAGATCAGGCCACAGTGGTATTAGTAGCTCCCTTGTGGCCGAAGAGGTCCTAGTTTCCAGTATTAAACCGCATGGCTCTGGAAGATCTGGTGCCACTTCCGAACAGACCTGACCTCTTATCCCAGGGTCCCCTGTGGCACCAAGACCCTGGTTTTCTGCGCCTGACGGCCTGGATCCTGAGCGGAAAATTCTAAGTTCCAAGGGGTTGTCGGACAGAGTGATCACTACTATGCAAGCTAGTAGAAAACCTGTAACGTCGGCAATCTATTCCAAAATATGGAAGAAGTTTTGTTCATATGTGGGAGAACCACCTCCAGGAATGAGATGGGCCTAAAACCTAGTACCTTGAGGTTACAAATTTCTGCCCTCAGTGCCTTCATGGACCATCCATGGGTAGCAAGATTTTCTCGAGCCATTTCCAGGTTAAGACCTACAATCAGGGAGACTGTGCCTCCTTGGGACTTACACCTCGTACTGGGAACATTGTGTAGACCGCTCTATGAGCTCTATGAAGAGTCCGGCATCAACTACCTCTCCATGAAGACTGCATTCCTGGTGGCGATTACCTCGGGGAAGCGTCTGGGTGAATTACAAGCACTATCAGTCAGAGATCCCTACTTATAGATCCTAGAAGATCGGTTAATACTTAGGCTTGACCCATCCTTTTTACCAAAAGTGGTCTCAGAATCAAATTTAAACCAAGAGATCGTTCTCCCATTCTTCTTCACTTCATTCAGTTTGGGGGGAAAAATAGGGGTAAAAAAGCCTCAAAGCTAACTTTATCTAGATCAGGGGTCTCAAACTTCATTCCTCGAGGGCCGCAAACCGTGCGTGTTTTCAAGATTTCCTTAGCATTGATCTAGATGCTGGAATCATTATCTGTGCAGGTGATTAAATTATCACCTGTGCAATACAAGGAACTCCTGAAAACATGACCTGTTTGCGGCCCTTGAGGAATGCAGTTTGAGACCTCTGATCTAGATGGATCAAGTCAACAATAGCACTGGCGTATGAATCAGAGAAAACAGATCCCCCGCTTAAAATAAAAGCCCACTCCACAAAGGCAGTTTCTGCTTCCTGGGCTGAAAAAGCAGGGGCTTCCATAGACCAGATTTGCAGGGCAGCAACTTGGTCAAATATAACAACCTTCTGTAAACCTTACAAATTAGACGTGATGTCAGGTTAAACAATTGGCCTATAGACAGAAAGTCCTTTAGGCAGTGGTCCCACCCTAAAATGTCATTTATTTGGTATTTTTCCTAACGTGCTGTCATGAGGGAAGTCTTGGGGAAAATACAAACTAGATCTACCGATAGTTTTATTTCCAGGAGTCCCATCATGACAGCACCTGAATTCTAGAACTAATGTGAATTAACATTTATGTATGAGAGTTCAATAAAATAGAGTTGCATCCATCCTGGTGTAGTGATTAGTAAAGACACTGGGGTTGAGCCGGAAGGGGGGCTTTTAACCTCTTGTGTGCTTTCTGTCCCTAGAGGATATACAGGACGATCCTCCTACCGTGCTGTCATGATAGACTCCTGGAAACAAAACTACCGGTAGGTCTAGTTTGTATTTTTAGTCTATAAACTTCTGACAACATGTCTCTGAATTTCCAAGCAATAAATGTTGTGGGTTTTTTTCTGACAAAGAAAAATGGTCAAAATTTAAAAAAAAAAACAAAAAAAAAAAGCCCAGTGCTTTCAGACCTCAAATAATGCAAAGAAAACAAGTTCATAATCATTTAGAAACAACAATACTAATGTTTTAACTCAGGAAGAGTTCTAAAATCAATATTTTGTGGAATAACCATGATTTTTAAAAACCGCTTTCATGCGTCTTGGCATGCTTTCCACCAGTCTTTCACACTGCTCCTGGCGCTAAAATTTAAGCAGTTTCTTCTTTGTATGATGGCTTGTGACTATCCATCATCCTATTGATTACATTTCAGAGGATTTCAGTGGGGTTCCGGTCTGGAGATTGGGTTGCCCTTGACAGGGTTTTGATGTGTACTGGTAGTAGGCAACCTATGTAGGGTCCTTTGCAACAGTTTTGCCTCAAGTTCTTTAATTGTTAAGTCAAGTTCACGTGAACTTTGGAATTATCACTTGATTTTCTTCATCTGTTAAACATTCAAGTAAAGATCAACAATTTATTTATTTTCTTTAACCCCATCTTGAATGAACACATGCTTGTGTAAATTGGCAATGTGAATTTCATTTTTTTCCTGTACATTGACCAGCATTATAAGCATTCTGCTGTGCAGCTTGTCAATTTTTTTTTGTGGAATTAATTCTGTATACTCCGTTTGTATTGAATACTTTCTAATTTGCTGTATTTCTGCAATAGAATCCATGGCAACACCCTCTAAGGCTAGCTTCACATAGAATTCAAATACTGTTTGAATACTTTTCCTATTCATTTAAATGGAAAAAACACTTTGCTGTTCATATGACAAATTTTATTGAAACTTTTGAGTCAACACAAAAAAGTTTTATTCTTAGGCCTCAATCAGATATCTAAGTGGCATATGTATTCTATCCGTGTTTTCACAGATAGAACTTCCATGCTGCAAGAAGAGACAGTTTTGACTCTGCAGCATCAGGTACAGCAGGGGCAATGAGCTGGCTGGGTTTATCAATCCCACCAGCTTCAGAGCAATGCTTGCAAGTTGCATAGTAAGATCTTGTAAGTGCTGAGTTTCTTGCCTAGGACACCTGCCACTTCTGATTGACTGCAGAGGTGGCCAGTAACTTGGGCAACGCGCAGTAAACTATAAGATTAGATACAGTTTTGGAAAACAGAGAGGATTTATTCATAATTGCAAGGTTGCTTATTTTTACAATATCCACTTCAGAATAACACTTTCATGTTGTGAGAATAGGTTTTGTGATAGAAAATTTCTTGTGACCTAAAATAAGGAAAATTCTAATATTCCCACACTTCTCTAATTTTCTACTCCGTGCCCACCCCTCCCCACCTACAGGTGCCTCTCACAAAATTAGAATATCATCAAAAACTTAATTTATTTCACTTCTTCAATACAAAAAGTGAAACTTATATATTATATAGAGTCATTACAAATAGAGTGATCTATTTCAAGCGTTTATTTCTGTTAATGTTGATGATTATGGCCTACAGCCAATGAAAATCTCAGTAAATTAGAATAATAAACAAAAAAAATCTGCAAAGGCTTCCTAAGCGTTTAAAACGGTCCCTTAGTCTGTCAATAGGCTCCTCAATCATGGGGAAGACTGCCTTCTGGACATCGTCAAGTCAGCAGTCATTGAAACACTCCACAAGGAGGGTAAGTCACAAACAGTCATTGCTAAAGAAGATGGCTGTTCAGAGTGCTGTATCCAAGCAATTAATGGAAAGTTGAGTGAAAGGAAAAAAGTGTGGTAGAAAAAGGAGCGCAAGCAACCGGGATAACCACAGCCTTGAAAGAATTGTTAAGAAAAGGACAGTCAAAAATTTAGGGGAGATTCACAAGGAGTGGACTGCAGCTGGAGTCATTGCTTCAAGAGCCACCGCACACAGACATATCCAGGACATGAGCTAGCTACTCATGACCAATGGATAACACCAGTAGCTTCTTACCTGGGCCAAGGAGAAAAAGAACTGGACTGTTGCTTTGTGGTCCAAGATGTTGTTTTAATTTGGAAATCAAAGTCCCAGAGTCTGGAGGAAGAGTGGAGAGACAGACAATCCAAGCTGCTTGAGGTCTAGTGTGAGGTTTCCACAATCAGTGATGGTTTGGGAAGCCATGTCATCTGCTGGTGTAGGTCCACTGTGTTTTATCAAGACCAAAGTCAGCGCATCCGTTCACCAGGAAATTTTAGAGTACTTCATGCTTCCCTCTGACGACAAGCTTTTTGGAGATGGAAATTTCATTCTCCAGTAGGACTTGGCACCTGTCCACACTGCCAAAAGTACCAATATCTGGTTTAAAAACAACAGTGTCACTGTGCCTGATTGGCCAGCAAACTCGCTTGAACTTTTCCCCATAGAGAATCTGTTCAATAACACAGGTCTACAAAAAAATATTTTTTGTAATCATCGCAGGTGACTTTGTACTTTTCTGAATCATCTTTTTGTCTAGATTTCAAAAATCTATATAGCTTTTCTGTAGCATGTATAGTTAACTCGCCTGACCTTAACCCCATAGAGACTTTATGGGTATTGTCAAGAGGAAGATGAGAGACACCAGACCCAACTATACAGACGAGTTGAAGGCTGCTATCAAAGCAACCTGGGCTTCCATAACTCAGCAGTGCCACAGGCTGATCGCCTTCATGCCACACCGCATTTATGCAAAAGGAGCCCCGACCAAGTATTGAGTGCATTTACTGAACATACATTTCGGATTTTAAAATCATTTTTAAGGCTGGTTTATAAAGTATTCTAATTTACTGAGATAATGACTTTTGGGTTTTCATTGGCTGTAAGCCGTAATCACCAACACTAACAGAAATAAACACTTGAAGTAGATCACTCTGTAATGACTCTATATAATGAGTTTCACTTTTTGTATTGAAGAACTGAAATAAATTAACTTTTTGATGAAATTCTAATTTTGTGAGAAGCACCTGTATTTCCAAAACTGTGTTATAAAACGTGATGTTGTCATAGTGTGGCTTTACAAACAGCTTGGAGTGGTGTATTTTAGGATAATTGGTAAATATATTGTAAAATATTTTGGATTTTTTTATGAATTATTATTTTGAGCCCATATAAATATTCTCTTTACACCTATCAGTACTTTTGTAAAGCCTGTTTCACATCATGTTGTTCTACAACCTCATATTTTTATACTAGAAACAAAAAAAAACTGATGTATCTTACAGCACTCATATCCATCTTCATTTTTTTTAAAACTGATACTATTTTTCATTGACAAATAGGTTGGGAATAAAAAAAGCACGAGAAAAATGGATGAAAGCATATGACAACACATTTGCATCAGTCTTCCACAACAAACACATTTTTTTTAAAAAAGGGTGATAAAGAGCAGCAGACTGCTTTTTTACATATTTACATCCAGTAAAAAAACAAAAAAGCAAAAACAGAAAGGAAGCAGATATGTGAACACATGTTAAACTGGTAACAATTTCACATATGTTTTTCCCATGTAATTTTTTTACAGTATGAATGGATACATTGCGCACACACAAAAACAGGTGCAACTTTAAAATAACATTTGGTCACAGTGTTTTGGGTGAAAAATTCCATTAAATTATCAACAAATGTGTGTAAATGCTGTGTGTGAAGCAGTTTTATATCTTAGGTGTTATTTTGTGTAGGACGTATCTTTAACCTGTGCTTAACCACAGAGAGCTAGTTCTTCAGAGCAGGGGAACTGATACTCATTCCTTTCAGAGAGTTAACACATACATGGCTTCTTTCTACATACCGAGATGGCGCAAGTGAGTGCACTTTGCTGTCTTCTCATCCGGAAATGACTTCATTTTTGAATAACAGTACCAGATCCCCCTAAATGTGATGGCTCTCATATTTGTAGGACATGCGCTGCCTGTGTATGTTGTCTTATCATTCTTTATTACAATGAACTGTATTGCTAATGTTGTTTAGCACATGGTATGCACAATGCTCCCTATTACAATTCAATCCATCAGACTTGATCTTGGGTCATGTGGCAACAAATAGACTTGTTTTTAATTGACATAAGTCCTCCCTTAGTAGGCTCAAAAGTTGTGCCACGTAAGAAATTCTACAAGTAAAAATATGTAGTGTTAACTTTTTTTTTTTTTCTTGTTTACTGTAAGGGAGTACACAATACAGACACATTACACCAGATCATAATATATTTCATGATAGACGTGTTCCTATATTATTGACTGTGAATTCTGTCCTCTGTGTGTCCAAAGCGCTGTCGGCTATTGAACGAAGGTGAATACTCATGTGTTCACTGAACTGTGCGGATTTACCGCGTCCAATACATTGTACGGGTGAAATTTATCTTGTGGAGGCTCGTGTCTATGCAAGATAAATAGACGTGCTGCGGTCTGGAAAAACGCGCCGCATGTCCGTCTCCACAGGTGAACCGCCAGCGTCCGTGCACGCACAGTGGGTATGGGATTTTTTGAAATCCCATCCACTATGCTTTAACAGCTGGCTGGATCCTTTTTTGCAAATCAATTCTTTCTCTCTAGTGCAAAGTAAACTAATGAAGATATAAATTTGGTGCATCTGTACATTGTCTAGTGTAAAGGCACTGTCAGACTTAGCAATCGCACTAGCGATCACGACAACGACACGACCTGGCGAGATCGCTAGTGCGATCGCTATGTGGTCGCTAGTTAGCTTCCAAACACAAAGATCTCATCAGAGATCAGCGATCTGTATAACGACCTCTGCGGTCATTGGGAAAACCTAGTCCCACCTGCGACGCTGGTGAAGTCGTTCATAAAGGGTGTCACACTCAGCGATTCAGGCTCACCAGCGGGACACCAACGACCAAAAAACGGCTCAGAACGTTTATAAGCGATCAACGACATCTCAGCAGGGGCCACATCGCTGCTACATGTCACACACAGCTAAGTCGCTAACGAGGTCGCTACTGTGTCATAAAATCGGTGACTCTTTAGCGATCTCGATAGCGATCTCGCTTAGTGTGACAGTACCTTTAGTTCAAACTGTCTGTTAGTCAGGAGTAGTAAGTCTGCCCCAAGGTGCTCTCACTACACATGGCTCCTTGTGATGTGGCTTCTGGATATCTGTTTATTTACAGTGCTGTAGCTTGTGGTAATATCAGATGACTGATTCAATTTTATCTTCTAATTGTTATTTAAATGCTTACTCTTTTGTACATTGTGTTCATAATCTAGAAAAAATGAGGAGATACTCTTAATAAGCATATTTAGCTTTTCCCTACACGTATGTTCAGCAGACTAGCTTTAATACCTCCAAATAGCAGTGTAAGAAATGACAATGAGAAGATGACTGAGTGCATATGGTGTAGGCTTGTTGGAGCCAAAAGAGCAAGTGGATACGACTGCAGAGAGCTCAAGTCATTTCTGCAGCTCTCAAAAAAAAAAATGCTGCTATGGCTGGAATTAAAAATGCCAACAATGCTACAGTAAGAAATATTGAAAAGTGTTCTGAAACTAAATATTATGAATTTATTATTATAGTAGCATAATCATTTCGTAATTACAGCATTTTCCATTTCAAAATGGAACACAAATCACACACAGGTCATTTTCTTACCACCACTCACCCCACACACGTTTTCCCAAAATCTAAATGGCGAAATCTAAAAGAATATTTTAATTGGTATCGCTGCATGCGTAATTTTCCTATTAAAATCTAAAAATATTTGTCATGTGGTGAGTGGCACGACTTTTAACAGGCTTTTAAGACTTTTGGAATTAAGTTGATATATGGCATGCCCTCCTGAATTCAGGAGGGTTCTTAAAACCTATGTGTTTAAAGGGCACCTGTCACCTGTTTTGTCCGCTGTAAGATGAGGCCATTGCCTTTCAGGGCGTATCAGCAGTATTCTTTAATGCTGTAGATAAGCTCCCGGTCTGACCTGAAAGATAAGAAAAATAACTTTTATTATACTCACCGGGGGGCGGTCCGGTCCGATGGGTGTCACAGGTCCGGGGCCTCCCATGTTCTTGCAACGCCGCCCTCCTGCTTGCTTCATGGTCTCCCTGGAATTGCGCTCCTGTGCAGGTGTACTTCTATGCCCTGTTGAGTGCAGAGCAAATTCCTGCAGTGTGCAGGCGCTGGGTCTCTCTGACCTTTCCCAGCGCCTACGCACTGCAGTAATTTGCAGGAGGGCGGCATCGCAAGAAGATGGGAGGCCCCGTACCTGCGCCACCATCGGACCAACCCGCCTCCCCCCCGCCCGGGTGAGTATAAGAAGTTATTTTTCTTACCTTTCAGGTCAGACCGGGGTCTTATCTACAGCATTATAGAATGCTGTAGATAAGCCCTGAAAGGCAGTGGCCGCATCTTATAGCGGCCAAAACAGCTGACAGGTTCCCTTTAACCCCTTACTGCCATTGGATGGAATAGTACTTCCAATGGCAGTACCCCCACTTTGATGTGGGCTCTGGCTTTGAGCCGGCATCAAAGCCTGGACATGTCAGATGTTTTGAACAGCTGACATGTGCCGGCACTATTAACTAGTTAAATGCCGCTGTCAAACTCTGACAGCGGCATTTAACAAGCGCTTCCGGCCATCCTTCTGGAAATGCGCTCACCGGTGACCCGCATCATGTGATCGCGGGTCACTGGTGTGTTGGCATGACAATCAAAGGTATCCTTGAGACCTCTATGGTTGTTAATGGCAGATTGCTGTGAGTTCCACCCTGTGGTCGGCGCTCATAGCAATGCTGTAATTCAGCTACATAGAGGCGATCTGAGCATCGCCTCTATGTAGCAGAGCCGATCAAGCTATGGCAGCTTCTTGCCTCCCATGGAAACTATTGAAGCATGCCAAAAGTTAAAGAAAAATAGTTTTAAAAGTATAAAAAAAAAAATATATAAAAGTTCAAATCACCCCCCTTTCGCCCTATTCAAAATAAAACAATAAAAGAAAATCAAACATAGACATATTTATCTCCGCGTTCAGAATCGCCCGATCTATCAATTAAAAAATAGGATTAACCTGATTGCTAAACGGCGTAGCGAGAAAAAAAGCAAAACGCCAGAATTAAGGTTTTTTTTGTCGCTGCGACATTGCATTAAAATGCAATAACGAGCGATCAGAAGATCATATCTGCACAAAAATGGTATCATTAAAAACATCAGCTCTGCCCCAGAAAATAAGCCCTCACCCGGCCCTAGATCACGACGCTACGAGTCTCGGAAAATGGCGTTTTTTTTTTTTTTTTTAAGCAAACTTTGGAATTTTTTTTCACCACTTAGATAAAAAAGAACCTAGACATGTTTGGTGTCTATGAACTCGTAATTACCTGAAGAATCATAATGGTAGGTCAGTTTTAGCATTTAGTGATCCTAGCAAAAAATCAAATTCACAGCACTTAGAATTTTTCCCCGTTTTCGAGTACACGACATGCTAAAACCAATGGTGTCGTTCAAAAGTACAACTCGTCCCGCAAAAAATAAGCCCTCACATGGCCATATTGACGGAAAAATAAAAAAGTAATTGCTTTGGGAAGCGAAAAACGAAAACGCAAAATCGAAAAAAGCTCCAGGGTTAAGGGCAGTGAGTTTGTATCCTACAGCTCATTTGATATGTCACTAGTTGTGTTTCAACTGTTATATAATAATAATAATAATAATCTTAACTGTTCACTTGCATGGTATCTCTTAGGTTTCGTTTTGCATCAGAAATGTGTACTATCCTTGGAAAATCTTTATTATGGCTGGTTTAATTTTTACACAAGTGTAAAGCTAAAAATACATATAACATCATGTTCCTTTCATTGTTTTATGGGGTTTTATTATTTTGGTCCCTTGCATGTTACTACACAGTTGAATGTACTATCTCCAGTCCCCACGGAAATCTTCTCTTATGAGGGGAAATATTTAGTGGACTCTGAGTCAAAGTTTTGGTGGGTAAATTGGCTTAATGCTCCTTTTCTACTATAGCAAATTAAACATGGACTTCTGATTTGGTTCTGTTAAAGCCACGTTTTTTCAGCTTTAACGCTCAGCACTTGCGGCTCTTTGAGTTTACAGCTTCAACTCTTTGCTGACAGAAGATTTAAGGCTGGTTGAATCTACAAGGGAATGTGCACATTTTTTTCTCCTTTTTGAGAGGAGACTCTCTAAACAAAACTTGTGTTTTGTGAATTCTTTGTAGTTTTTGGAGAATTGTTTTCCCTAAAACCTCCTGAAGTAAAACTCGTGATCATACCATAAAGGCATGTGCACACAATGTCTTTGTCAGGAGGGTCAGCTCCAAAACCTTTTTGAAAAAGCTCTTAAACATTAAAAAGATTGAACAATTGGAATGTCAGAACAACTTGCAGTATATATATGTTCATTTTTTTTACCTATTTTAACTGCTTCAGGGTTTGAAAGGTCTCAAAGCCAGTAAAAGAAGTGCGTGACCACTGTGTCATTTAGACCCCAGCAGACCCTCAGAGTTTTCCACAGTATAGCTACCTCAGGAAAATAGCAACGGCTGTTTTCCTGCGGTGGCTTCGTCTTCATTTTTGAGGCTTTCACTGTTTTATTATAAGACTATTTGTCCTTTCCTCAATCACGACTCTCTCTACCAGCAGTCAGCTTTTTCTACACGTGCCTACAAGTGAAATTGATATACCGTATTTTTCAGACCATAAGACGCACTTTTTTTCCTCCAAATTTGGGTGGAAAGTGTGGGTGCGTCTTATGGTCGGAATGTAACGTGGGGAGGGGGCAGCGGTGGAGTGGGATCAGCAGGAGGCAGGAAAATATCCCCTCCACTGCAGGAAACCCCAGCTGGGGAAACCACTGGTCCCGATACTTAAGTGCAGTGAATATTCATTACCGCTTCCCCGCCCACCTGTCAGCTGAGCAGTGAGCCAGGAGCAGCAAATGACAGAGCCACATGGTTTCCCCAGCACTGGATTCCTGCAGCAGCTGGGGAGATCTGTTTCCAAAGTAGAAGGAGGGGGCAGGAGCAGAGTGCAGCAGGAGGCATCACATACCTGACAGCCTGGGGGCTGTGCTGATGATGCTGAATGCTCCTGTGGAGGACCTGTGATGAGGTCATGAAGAGGGTGGGCTGGAGCATCACATGACCACACAAAGCCCTGCCTCTTCATGATGTCATCACAGGTCCTTCAGACACACTGTACAAGAAAGAATTAATTAAAAGGTTAGTAATTACAGCACATAAAAAAGCACTCTGCCATCCTGTGGTGGACTATAACTCACAGCATGCCATAGGATCTGCAGGACATGCTGAGAGTTATAGTTCTCCATGGGATCTTAAAGCAGCACTCCAGTGTTATTTTTCAGTGCTGGAGTGGTGCTTTAAATTTAAGCCATGTG
The DNA here is from genome assembly GCA_033576555.1 of Oophaga sylvatica. Taxonomy (NCBI): domain Eukaryota; kingdom Metazoa; phylum Chordata; class Amphibia; order Anura; family Dendrobatidae; genus Oophaga; species Oophaga sylvatica. Next base: position 181,950,015 of record JARQOD010000005.1, on the reverse strand, counting down.
CCCCTATTCATATACTCACCCTCCAGCGTCTTCACATAATACTTTACAGACACCACACTGGTCCCGCAGCACCATCTTCTACCCGTAGCTGCCAACATAATAACATACTAATATATATAATAACACCACATATAATAGTATGTTATTAAATATTTTATCACATTTTTTGCTTCAAATATATTTTTCCCTATTTTCCACCTCTAAAACCTGGGTGCGTCTTCTAGTCCGGTGCGTCTTGTAGTCCGAAAAATATGGTATATGCATTATATTCCCTTCTCCAAACCCACTGTAATTTAATTTTCTCAAAGAGTTTAATCTGATTCTATTAGTATCATTTTATTCCGCCTCCTATGACCTACATGCCCATATGGACACTAGCAGATTGTTGTCTAACACTTTTTGCATTGTGTTTGAGAGTAAAAGCCTAAAATACAACCACTAGTTTGTCGTAATGAAATTGGTCAGCTTCGCTGGGAAGTTAAATTGTCTTCTTATAACTGTCACTTTTGTTTTGATTCATGAAATTTATTTTGCTTTCAACATTATGCCATTTGCTGTAAATTAATTTCTTGCATTGTGTCTAGACCTATTTTTGTCTGTTTATTTTTTAGAATCAATGAAGAAAACAAAATGACAAGTCACTGAAGAAGAAAAAAAGTCTGTCTTGCGTTCCTCACTACTTGTCTTAAAGAGCATGTAGTGCAGCCCTATAAGAATTGATGGAAAGAAAAAAAAAAGCTTTTTTTTATGTGGTTGTCCACTACTTGGACAACCTTTTTCCAATCATAATGTTCACCTTTATAAAATAACAAAATATTATACTCACTTCCGGTGCCATTCCAGCCAGGGTTGTGGAGTCGGTAAGCCAATCCTCCAAGTCCTCAATTTCCCTGATTCCCGACTCCCTCATACATGCCTCACTACTGAGCATGTACATAAAGTGCAGCACAGATTCATCCCAACTAAAAGTTTAGATCAGGAACAGAACAGACATTTATAGGACATTTTATAACTTTCCCAGATTCTTATGAAAATATAGCACATACTGCATTGTACTACTGTACCAATTCATTGTATATTTTAGGAGTTGGTCCATTTTATACTGACTCTGGCTCCAGCAACATGGACCCTGACTCAAGGTACTGCCACACTAAACAATCCGCTAGCGATCACGATAACGACGCATACTAAGCGATCGCTAGCGGGATTGTTTCTATATCGTAAAGTGCGGCCCATTTAGCGATATAGTTAACGACGCTATCGCCGTTAGCGATCTTCTACGACTTTGCGTACAAAGTCCCGCTAAATCGCTAAGAAGTCCCACACTAGCGATATTACTTACCGCGGAGCGCGACGAGAAAATGGGTCGAAAACGATTCAGCGACGAGCGAGATCAGCAGGAAGCTCGTCGCTGGAGCTGCCGCACTGAACAACATCGCTAAGGATCGCTAAAGTGACGTTTTTACGATCGTTAGCGATATTGTTCAGTGTGGATACCTTAGACTCCACAACATCGACACCACAGTCTGTTCAGGTTTTGGGCATGGTTCGCATGTGGATTGCATGACATTGTGCCCTGCGCAATCAGCGATGGCTTCATTTTCTTCCCTTCAGGCAGAAGAAACATCGAACGAAGTGAGAGCTACAACTTCTCTCACTTCCTCAGATGTAAATTACGTGCATAGGAGAGCAGATTGAGGTAGACCTGATTGGTCACTTGGGAGCCAGTGATGACACCGCTGGAACAACGCAGTCCGGAGGTGAGTTTATTACTGGAAGGGAAAAACATAGGATTTGTGAGAGTATTGGACAAGTCCTTTAAATGGAATGTGTCATCAGAAAATGGCTTTTTGATTAACTCATGTTTTTTATGTTAAGTTAAGAATTTGTATAAAAAAAATATTTTTTTTTAATTAAAATTCTTTTGTTACACAACAGTAAAAAAAAAACAACTCAACCATGAAAGGTACCCAGTTCCTCTTCTATCCCCCCTCTACTACAACTCCCCCTTTTAAACAGCATTTTGAGATAAATGTTTCAGTTCTATCCACAGCAGATTAGAAATCTTACAATGTGAATAATCACTGTCGCAACAGTATTTATGGGGAATCTAAATCTTGATTTGGAACAGTTATATACAGTGTCTAAAGCTGACAAATGTGAAATATAGCATCTATCATGTCTTTAACCCCTTAGTGACAGATCCAATTTGGTACTTAATGACCAATCCAATTTCTACAATTCTGACCATTGTCACTTTGAGGTTATAACTCTGGAACGCTTCAACGGATCCCACTGACTCTGAGATCGTTTTCTCGTGACATATTGTACTTGATGTTAGGGGTAAAATTTCTTCACTATAACTTGCGTTTATTTACGAAAATAACGTAAATTTGACAAAATTTTGAAAATTTTGCAATTTTCAAACTTTTAATTTTTGTAGCCTTAAATCGGAGTCATATCGCACAAAATAGTTAATAAATAACATTTCCCACATGTCAACTTTACATCAGCACAATTTTGGAAGCATAATTTATTTTTGTTAGGATGTTATAAGGGGTTAAAAGTTGACCAGCGATTTATTTCTCATTTTTCCAACAAAATTTACAAAACCATTTTTTTTAGGGACCATCTCAAATTTGAAGTGAGTTTGGGGGATCAATATAACAGAAAATACCCAAAAGTGACACCATGTTAAAACTTGCACCCCTCAAGTTGCGCAAAACCACATTCAAGAAGTTTATTAACCCTTCAGGTGCTTCACAAGAACTAAAGCAATGTGGAAGGAAAAAATGAACATTTTACTTTTTTTGCAAACATTTTTATTGGAGTCAAAAATTTTTCATTTTCACAAGGGTATCAGGAGAAAATGGACCACTAAATTTGTTGTACAATTTCTCCTGAGTACGACAATACCCTGTATGTGGGGGGGAAGGCCACTGTTTGGGCGCATGGCAGGGCTCAGAAGGGAGGGAGCACCATTAGACTTTTTGAACGCAAAATTGGCTGGAATCAATGGTGGCGCCATGTCATGTTTGGAGACCCCCTTGATGTACCTAAACAGTGGAAACCCCCAATTCTAATTCCAACCCTAACCCCAACACACCCCTAACCCTAATCCCAACCATAACCCTGAGCACAAACCTAACCCTAATCTCAACCCTATCCGTAATCCCAACCCTAACTTTAGCCCAACTCCAACTATATGCCCAACCATAACCCTAACTCTAATGGAAAAATGGAAATACATTTTTTTATTATATTTACCTTACTAAGGAGGTAATAAAGGGGGAGTTTGATTTACTATCTTTCTTATTTTGATCACTGTGATAGGGTCTATCACAGTGATCAAAATGAACCAAAAGGAAAAATTTCCTTGGAAACTTTTTTCACCCATTTTTCTCTTTCTTTTTAAGGAAAAGTGGAGACTCAAAGTGTTTATTTTCTTGTCATAACAAACAGCAGGTCCTCTCCCTCCACTGGTCCAGCACCGTGTCTCTGTGGTTGACCAGTCTTTGCTTTGGCTACATTGGTGACGTTATTGACAGCGCGCATCACTTCTGCAGCATATTACTGAGCTCAGCAACTTGAGCCATCTACCTTGTCTTAGTCACTGATCTAGAAATGTGTGGGGTCCAGTTTTCTTAACTTGTAAAAGCCCTTTAAAGCACCACGCCAGCATTTTATTTTTATTTTACCACAGGAGTGGTGCTTACAACCTAAGGTCCGCACTTACTGTTATACTTGTCGTTTCTCTCTTCAGTCTCGGCGGTTTGTGACCTGCTGGTTCGTTCTAGTGTTTGCTTGGTGACAAGGAAGTCACATTTCATTGCGAGTTTGAGAGCCTCGTTCTGGCTATCATAGACTTGCATTGACAGCATGTGACCATTACTTCTGACTTCCGGCCAGTTAGAAGTTGTAGTAGCAAGATGGCACCATGGGACTGGAGCACCTTCAATGAAAGGTGAAGACGCCAATTGGGAAGTAATAGACTTCGGACAGAGATCTTAAGCACCACTCCAGCTCTGAAAAAGAAACAAACTGCTGGAGTGCTGCTTAAGTACAGTACAGACCAAAAGTTTGGACACACCTTCTCATTCAATGATTTTTCTATAGTTTCATGACTATGAAAATTGTAGAATCACACTGAAGGCATCAAAACTATGAATTAACACATGGGGAAATTTATACATTACACTTTACAAAAAAGTGTGAAACAACTGAAAAATATGTCTTATATTCTAGGTTCTTCAAAGTAGCCACCTTTTGCTTTGATTACTGCTTTGCACGCAGAAAAGGCGAACGGATGGACTCTACATGGTTGGTTCCCACCGTGAAGCATGGAGGAGGTGGTGTGATGGTGTGGGGGTGCTTTGCTGGTGACACTGTTGGGGATTTATTCAAAATTGAAGGCATAGTGAACCAGCATGGCTTCCACAGCATCTTGCAGCAGCATGCTATTCCATCTGGTTTGCATTTAGTTGGACCATCATTTATTTTTCAACAGGACAATGACCCCAAACACACCTCCAGACTGTGTAAGGCTATTTGACCAAGAAGGAGAGTGTTGGGTGTTATGCCAGATGACCTGGCCTCCACAGTCACCCGACCTGAACCCAATCGAAATGGTTTAGGGTGAGCTGGACCGCTCACCGCTTCAATTTTGAATAAATCCCCAACAGTGTCACCAGCAAAGCACCCCCACACCATCACACCACCTCCTCCATGCTTCACGGTGGGAACCAGGCATGTAGAATCCATCCGTTCACCTTTTCTGCGTGCAAAGCAGTAATCAAAGCAAAAGGTGGCTACTTTGAAGAACCTAGAATATAAGACATATTTTCAGTTGTTTCACACTTTTTTGTAAAGTGTAATGTATAATTCCACATGTGTTAATTCATAGTTTTGATGCCTTCAGTGTGATTCTACAATTTTCATAGTCATGAAAATACAGAAAAATCATTGAATGAGAAGGTGTGTCCAAACTTTTGGTCTGTACTGTATGTCTATACTGACTGAACTTGAATATAAAGGCGGATTTACATTAGATGTTTTTGACCGTGCAGTAATAACCACATCAAAGACTGCATGTAAAACCGCATGTGTTCTGTTGCAGATTGCTGCTTTTTTTGCAGAGTAGTTGCTGGATGAACAGTTATTGGATGCCGTGATTGCTATGGTTTTTAGATGCAGTTACTGTATCTCAAAACTGTAGCCATTCACTATAAAATGTTTGTGGTGTCACACATGGTTTATAATGGAGTGCTGTCCACAAAATCTCATCTAAACTTATTCTAAACCCTTTACATGTTGTGTTCCTCCAGCAAACCCTGTTGAACTTTCAGACAGCTGATCATTTTCAAGCAAAGGATGTGAAATATGCATTATATATATTTTCTGCATACTATACCGGAGAATCTGTACACCTAACGCATAACCAACGTACGGTAAGCTAGGTTCAGATTCGCGGTTGAGTCCGCAGCGTATCGTCCGCAAACTCATGCATGCGGTTGCGAACGCTAGGCAAATGCTAATTCCCGGCGAATTTTGAATTTACACAAGCCACGCACAATGGGCATGTCTTATGTAAATTCTTGCGTACGCATGTCGTTGCGTACGCTTGCGTTACCATAGCCAGTAATGAGGTTTTTTTTACGCACGTCATTCGAATGCGGATGACTGTGTATATTTGCTGTAAAAAATACAACACAATGCGTTGCCGTGCCCCGCCGCATACTGCGAAATGACGCACCCGAACGCATGTCCCTGCGAACCCCATGTTACAGATAGGTACGCAGGACGCATGCTGGTTTATGCGCATCAAACGCTGCAGACTCAACTGCAAATGTAAAACCGGCCTTAGTTTGAAGTCAATTTCCATAAAAGACATAACTCATTGGTTCACAGAAGAAAAAAACTACAGACTGTTGCCATATTTCTCAATTCCTTTGTGGTACGTCTTAAATTTAGGTGCCTGAACATTGTAATTTGTGTTGCATTGAGCTGCATAATTGTTACCTGTATGTTCACCTGGTCTACAACTGGCATCTCGTACCCCTGATGCCACAAGCCTAGATGTAACGGGAGCCCGGATGAGCAAGGACTAGAGAATTCTTATAGTAATTATTTTGCAAGGATTTTTTAGTTTTTCCCTACATTTGGAGATTCCTTGGACCTTGCTAGATTTTTAACCTGCTGCACGCCATATTGTTTCAGTTAAAGGAAAAGCAATTGGAATAGGTCATAATTGCGTAGTTCACCAAGGTCTAATGTTGTGTAACAGCAGCATTCATTGACAAGTGGTCTCATATTGTGTAGTACAGCTGAGCAGTAGCCAGGGCTGCAAATAGCAGGTCAAATCTGAAAAATTAACTTGTTTAAACATGACAACCCCTTTATCAGCAATCCCCAGGATCGGAGATAACTTGTTAACCAGTGAGAGTTCAACTGCTAGAACTGCGTCAGTCTGCAGAACCGGAAACTTTCATACGTGTTAATAGAGCAACAGTGCCTGTGTGCGACCTTCCCCCTTCCATTCATTCCCTATGTGGCTGCTGAGCTCTGTGCTTGTTTTTTTTCCACCAGCTCCATAGATGATGAATGGAATGAATGGAGCAGTGAATAAACAGGGATAAAAGCTCCTGGTCAGTGATCAAAATTTCCAGATCTGCGGATCAGTGCGGGTCTCACCGACCAGTAAGTGATCACTTACGTGATTACATGTTTTAGCAGGACAACCCATGTAAGTTCACCATATTTTATCTGTTTGCTTTTAGAGCACCTAAAATTGAAGCTAGGACTTGTCAGATTGCACTCTAGTCGCTGCAGATGGTGCATCAATATTTTGTCATGAGAAAGCATATAATTTAATATATTTGTTAATTGTATTATTCAGATCTGTGTTTAGTCATCATTCTCTGCTTGAAATACTGTAAAAGAGCATTTCAATGCAATACCCTGTCTCAACTGGAAATGTTACAAGCCTGGCAGCAAAGTATTGCACAGCCAATACTTGGGTTCTACTCCTGTTTTTGCACAATCAGTGGGCTGTAAAGAAATGTCAGTTATGTAACTATTTCTTACATTGTAAAGGGAATCTGTCAGCAGGATTTCACCCAACAAAGTATTTGAATGGGTATTTCTTTCAAAGACAAGTACAGTAATAACTTTACATGTCCTGTCCATTATTGAGAAATCAGCATTTGAATCGATAAGCATATGAGGCTGCAGAACGATTTGTAGATCTATTCTAAATCCTCTGTCACCCCAGCTCTATTCCCTACTCACTCCAGCTCTATTCCCTACACAGTGATGCCTTTTGCTGAGAGTTTCCCTTTAAATACTGTGTAATTTCAGCTCATTGAGCTTACATTTCTGCTAATCTAGTATGGGAAAAAAAACAGTGAAAGTGATGACTTTACAAATTTGCCGGACCTGCATAGCTAGCCAAGAACATTAGGGCAGCAGGAGGCATTGTTGCTATCTTGTATGCAAGGATGAGTATGGGCTAGGCATGACTGACAGCATAGCTAAGTGAATCAGACTGTGTGGGTTCTACTAAATAAGGTTTGACATTTATCTGTTATTAGGTTTATGCTTTCTTATAAAAGCTGCAACTCATGAACATTGAGGCTTTTAGAATTGAACTTCCCAAATGCTTCCCTCTCCACCCCTTCCTGGAAATAAAAGGGGTTTTTCCCACGAACAAAGTACATTTTATATCGATAGGTCTTTGAATAATAATAATAATTTTCCACAATTGGATGTGTTTTTAAAAAAAAAAAGTCCCTGTGCTGAAATCTTATAAATGTGTCCCTGCTGTGTACGTGTGTAATGGCTGTGTCTGACTGTACAGGGACATTGTCTGATCATACCATAGCTCCTGGGCAGGGAAGGAAGCAAAAGAGTATACAGACAGGACAGCAGAGGATCACAGCTGATTTTTTCTTTGAGATATTGTTTAGAAACAGGCAGGGAAATGTTTTACTGCACAGAAAGAATCTGCTGTCCTGTCTGTATACTCTCGTTCCCTCCCCTGCCCAGGAAATGTGGTATGATCAGACCATGTTCATCAGTGTGAATCAGATTCAGACATTAAAACCCGGTGAGATTTGAATAAAAATATATAATGCAATGGCGCTTACCACCGAGAGATCGGGATCCGGAACAATGGGGGCACTAAGCTGCTGGTGATTGCAACAGGCTCTATTCAGTACCTGCAGATAATAATCTAGTAAGGTAAAAACAAATAAGGAGCAATCACCTGCGCTATTATAACAATGAATGTACCCCCAAGGGAATGAGGAAATGGTGGTTTAGGCAATATATATACCTGGACTGGTGAATGATGGATGCCAAAATGATGAATATGGGATGTAGATAGGATGGCTGCCACTAAGGGGACATCAAAAAATGAATGTAAATATACTAGCTGGTAATCGTATAGTTAGTGTAAATTAGCTCTCTTTGTAGTGGCAGATAGATACATGCATATACATTAATTGCAACAATAGAAGTGGAATCTGACCTCACACTTCAGCTGCCTAGCTAGCAATATTCCTTAAGTAAAGGGTTTACTTTACTTAAGGAATATTGCTAGCTAGACAGCTGAAGTGTGAGGTCAGATTCCACTACTATTGTAGCAATTAATGTATATGCATGTATCTATCTGCCACTACAAAGAGAGCTAATTTACACTAACTATACGATTACCAGCTAGTATATTTACTGTACATTCATTTTTTGATGTCTCCTTAGTGGCAGCCATCCTATCTACATCCCATATTCATCATTTTGGCATCCATCAGTCCAGGTATATATATTGCCTAAACCACCATTTCCTCATTCCCTTGGGGGTACATTCATTGTTATAATAGCGCAGGTGATTGCTCCTTATTTGTTTTTACTTTACTAGACATTAAAACCCGTGGCAGTCTGTTCAGTTTTCCACCCATTTTACACTGGTCCATTACTAAGATTCAGTGGATAAGTTGCGGTTCACACAGTGTACCTGCTTCAGTTTTTTAAAAGCAGATTAGAAAAAAACAGATATAGTAAAGATGAGAAAGAGTTGTCTGTTATGCATTTAAAAATCACGTGTTTCTACCTGCATGAAAAACTGCAGTAGAAATAACTCATTTTTGAGGAGGGGGGGTTTTATGCGTTTTGTTTTTCTGCTGCTAACTTAGTTTGGCTACAATGGAGAAAGTCTGCAGTAAAAATGGTGAAAAATTAACATGCCACAATTTTTTTATTTTTAATATATTGCTCCACAGGTTAAACAAAAAATGAGAAAAAAAATGCACCATGTGAATGAGATTTTAAGAATCACTCCACCCCCTAACTGCCTTACTCACACGCCATGGTCCAGAAGCTGAATTTTTTTTAAAAAGCAATGCTTTATTCCTTGGAAGTTTTTGTACAAATTTTTGCCTTTTTTTTTGCAATTTACGGTACTTTGAAAAAACTGTCCGCAATTATACTATTTTTTTTTTTATTTAGTGTCAATAACTACATAAATCGGGATTCTTAAAGGGAGCCTGAAAAAAAGCTATTAACCTGTAAATATGGGGTTAATCTGCAGGTTAATAGCATTATTAACCTGCCCGGTGCTTCTGGTTTCAGTCACGGGCGGTGCTGGCGCTGGTTCGGTCACCCCACTAAGCGGCGGCTATAACCGTGCTCCAGCCCTCACCGACCCTGGCTCTGTCTGCATTGGTGTCAGCTGCCAGTCAGTGCCGGGGACACGGTTATAGCTGCTGCTCTGTATACTCAGAGCGATGCCTGAACCCGCGCCGGTGCCGCCCCCGTGACTGAAACCAGAATGCTGTCTGGGAGAATAAAGTTCATTTTCTCCTGGCAGCGTTCGGCTGACTGCGGGCACCGAGCAGGTTAGTAGCGCTATTAACCTGCAGATTTACCCTTTAAACTGCATTTACAGCTGCGGAGGCGCACTGATCTACCAGTAATAGATCGTTCAGGGTGCCATATCCTGCTGGTTTTCTTGTCGGCTCCAGTCATGATTATACTGGATATAAATTGTTATGTAGGGATTCACCTTTACAAACGTCACATGGATGCAGCAGTGTGATAGGTAAATAAGCTAAAGGTAGGAAGGAAATCTGCTGGCTGCTCATAAAATGACATTCAGAAGGACACATCTAGTGTAGTCTTTACATCTTACTTGTTTCCAGGGTTTCGGATACTAGGTTTGCTTTGTATCTGAGCCAGCCGAACTGTGATTTCATCATTCACTATGTCTTTAGAAGAAAATTGTGCCTTTGCTCTTGCTCTTTCCTCTGTTTTGTAATCCACCTCTGCAACCTGCTTGCATCATCCCTTTGTATTCAGCTGCTTGTGTAAGAAGTGTGTATATTTCCAGGTTATGGGCTTGTGTAATTGTCTATTCAGCATTGCATTTGGGAATGTTGGCTCAGTAATAAGTGTCAGCTTTGTGACTATTTGTGGTTTTCTTTCTCGGTGAAGTAACTTTTACTCTGCTTGTCCCCAGGGATGTGACCCACCGAATCATAGTGAAACCCGAACGGTTTATGTGGCAAATAGATTCCCTCAACATGGCCATTACGTTCCTCAAAAATTTGCAGACAACAGAATAATTTCCTCTAAGGTAAGTTGGTTGTCTGTTGGCGTACATTCTAGACTGGTGCCCACTGCCCTGTGGGCGAGTGCCGAGTACATGATGTAAGCCTGTGTACAGATTGTATCTTAATCTCCTAGACGTGAGACTTAAGGAAAATCTTTGTAGCTTAGGCAAAGGAATGATGAGTCATCAGTGTGCGAAGGGTCAGTCCAGTCCATAATTATCTATTTTTAGGCCTACCTGGTGCTGTGATTTCATAGTCTCTCTGGTAAAGGTGCCCATATACTGGACTTGTTTGTTTCAGTAGCATTATATACTAGAATGTAGCACACTGTCAATAGTAACAAGATACAAACCCTACCTTTATGTCTGCCTGAGTCGTGGAGACATTACTGGGGGAAAAATCAATATTTTCTGTTAGACCAGCTATGGGAAACCTCAGGCCTGTAGGGAATGTTATGCCTCAATGAGTTCCTGGCAGATTCGGGGACCGCATGCTTGGGCTTTGCAGAGTTTTGACGTTCGCGACTTTTAACTTCTTCTTGCTGTGGAGACGTACAGCAGTGTTCACTACTGACACTGAGGCCTGTGATTAAAGATTCCCTCGGTCCAGTGCCAGTGTTCAGGACTTACTTTTTGGAAGGAGTTGGTGCCTGATTTGTCGCCACAAAGGTGGTAAAATTCCAATGGCCTTTGCAGAATAAACAAATTTATGTAATTTGTTGTCCCTTCATTCAGCATCTGAATTTACCTTCCTCCACAACTGAGTTCTATTGAGGCCAGTTTTCCCCACTGTCTGTGGGCCTCCTGACCCAAACTCAACAGCTTCTTAGGGTATACGAAGCTGTTACGATTCGGTCAGGAGACCTTTGACTAATCTGAAAATTGTGGTCTATGCACAAACATTGAAACTTGGACGTGTGACGCTAACCTAGCATGGACTTCTATAGAGAACTAACTTCTCCATATAATTAACAGCAAGTGTTCCAGATTAAATAAAGTCACTAGGATACATGGGTATTATAAAAACACCTAAACATATCCCTTCAATGTAGCCATGAAGTAATAAAACCATTAAACCCAGACAGAAAAACTTCACAAAAGGCAAAATACAAAAAATAAATGAAACTTTATTGAAACAACCGACATAAAATGTAAAACGGCAGGTACCACAAGAAACAGGAAGAAAAGGAGGTGGGTAACCCTGCAGATGTACAGCAGCAATATACATGCATACAATAGCTATAAACAAGTAACACAAGAATGTAAAAAATATAAAAAAATTGCATGCATATAATACTCCTATGTCACAATGCACTATGGGCACAAAATAAATATGTGTGTGTGTGTGTGTGTGTTATATAATATATATATATATATATATATATATATATATATATATATGTGGCTAGGTAAAATTACTAATATACATATATTCGCTGTATCTAGCAGGGGGCACAAAAATTAAAGCATCAGTGGCATTAACATCAAGCCTGAAAATGAGGCAAAGTGCAAACACCCCAAGTATGAAACAGCAGGTATATCAGTAAGTATAGCCTACAACAAAGTGCCAATAATATAAGTATAGTATATAGAGTGCTAGGACATAATTACCTATAAGCTGCTGCAGGGAACCCACCACACCCGACACGCGTTTCGCATGGAAATGCTTCGTCCAGGGGGTGAAACGCGAAACGCGCGTCGGGTGTGGTGGGTTCCCTGCAGCAGCTTATAGGTAATTATGTCCTAGCACTCTATATACTATACTTATATTATTGGCACTTTGTTGCAGGCTATACTTACTGCTATGCCTGCTGTTTCATACTTGGGGTGTTTGCACTTTGCCTCATTTTCAGGCTTGATGTTAATGCCACTGATGCTTTAATTTTTGTGCCCCCTGCTAGATACAGCGGATATATGTATATTAGTAATTTTACCTAGCCACATATATATATGTGTGTATATATATATATATATATATATATATATATATATATATATTTTGTGCCCATAGTGCATTGTGACATAGGAGTATTATATGCATGCAATTTTTTTTATATTTTTACATTCTTGTGTTACTTGTTTATATCTATTGTATGCATGTACAGTCATGGCCAAAAGTTTTGAGAATGACACAAATATTAATTTTTACAAAGTCTACTGCTTCACTTTTTCTAATGGCAATTTGCATATACCCCAGAATGTTATAAAGAGTGATCAGCTTAACAGCAATTACTTTCAAAGTCAATATTTGGCTAGAAAATGAACTTTATCCCCCAAAACACATTTCAACATCATTGCAGCCCTGCCTTAAAAGGACCAGCTAACCTCTTTTCAGTGATTGCTCCATTAACACAGGTGTGGGTGTTGATGAGGACATGGCTGGAGATCAATCTGTCATGATTAAGTAAGAATGACACCACTGGACACTTTAAAAGGAGGCTGGTGCTTGGCATCATTGTTTCTCTTCTGTTAACCATGGTTATCTCTAAAGAAACACGTGCAGTCATCATTGCAATGCACAAAAATAGCCTAACAGGGAAGAGTATCGCAGCTAGAAAGATTGCACCTCAGTCAACAATCTATCGCATCATCAAGAACTTCAAGGAGAGAGGTTCCATTGTTGCCAAAAAGGCTCCAGGGCGCCCAAGAAAGACCAGCAAGCGCCAGGACCGTCTCTTAAGTGTTTCAGCTGGGGATCGGGCTACCAGCAGTGCAGAGCTTGCTCAGGAATAGCATCAGGCAGGTGTGAGTGCATCTGCACGCACTGTGAGGCGGAGACTCTTGGAGCAAGGCCTGGTCTCAAGGAGGGCAGCAAAGAAGCCACTTCTCTCCAGAAAAAACATCATGGACAGACTGATATTCTGCAAAAGGTACAGGCAGTGGACTGCTGAGGACTGGAGTAAAGTTATTTTCTCTGATGAATCCCCTTTTCGATTGTTTGGGACATCAGGAAAACGCCTCATTCGGAGAAGACAAGGTGAGCGCTACCACCAGTCTTGTCTCATGCCAACTGTTAAGCATCCTGAAACCATTCATGTGTGGGGTTGCTTCTCAGCCAAGGGAATCGGCTCTCTCACAGTCTTGCGTAAAAACACAGCCATGAATAAAGAATGGTACCAGAATGTCCTCCAAGAGCAACTTCTCCCAACCCTCCAAGAGCAGTTTGGCGATCAACAATGCCTTTTCCAGCATGATGGAGCGCCTTGCCATAAAGCAAAGGTGATAACTAAATGGCTCAGGGAACAAAACATAGAGAATTTGGGTCCATGGCCTGGAAACTCCCCAGATCTTAATCCCATTGAGAACTTGTGGTCAATCATCAAGAGACGGGTGGACAAACATAAACCTAAAAATTCTGACAAAATGAAAGCATTGATTGTGCAAGAATGGACTGCTATCAGTCAGGATTTGGTCCAGAAGTTGATTGAGAGCATGCCAGGGAGAATTGCAGAGGTCCTGAAGAAGAAGGGTCAACACTGCAAATATTGACTTGCTGCATTAACTCATTCTAACTGTCAATATAAGCTTTTGTTACTCATATGTTTGCAATTATATTTCTGTCTGTGATAAAAACATCTGTCAAACACACACATAAAAACCAGAGGGCAGCAGATCATGTGAAAATATAATATTTGTGTCATTCTCAAAACTTTTGGCCATGACTGTATATTGCTGCTGTACATGTGCAGGGTTACCCACCTCCTTTTCTTCCTGTTTCTTGTGGTACCTGCCGTTTTACATTTTATGTCGGTTGTTTCAATAAAGTTTCATTTATTTTTTGTATTTTGCCTTTTGTGAAGTTTTTCTGTCTCGGTTTATATGGGTATTATGACAGATCAAACCAACCTTGGGTTAGTTATTCATGTTTGTCATACAATTTTTCTCCGTAGTAACCTGACACAATTCTTAAGATCAAGATTCTTACTTTTTCCGGTGTCCAGTTCTACACTGCAGCTCACCTACCGTTGTTGGCTTGTCATCCAGGGCAGTTATAACCAATGCTACTCTCTCCCCCTTAGTTACTTGGCTCTTATCAAATTGCTGGCATAAATGTCTAAATGTCATACAAGGAAGAGTGCACCAAAAGCAGCTATGGAGGGTCACTATGTGTGTGTGCATAGGGAGAGACCTGTCAGTCATGCATAGCTTGGTGGGGCTCGCCTCGGTTACTCTAGTCATCCTGTTACTTGCCCCGTTTTAAAATGTTTTAACTGAAACACCAGAGCGTTGCAGAGTGGGAAGTGGAGCGTAAGTGAAGCCACAGGGAATGTCATCACGGGTTCCCTTTAATGTGCTTCACTTGCTTTCTGTGTAGGAAGCACGGAGTACAAGTGGTGCAGTTCAGGAGCCAAATTAAAAAGGGGGGAGGGGGTCTGTGTAACTAAAACAAGGAAGCTGATGTTTAAAGGAAGCCTGTCACTAGATTCATGCTGCCTGAACCAATGGGTGGCATTAGTTACATTAGCTGCGCAATTGCAACCAGATATGTTTTACTCTGAAACAGACCGAGCATTTCAGAGAAACATAGTTTGAAAAGCGGACCTGGGACTATAGGCAGATACCTGACTAGTCTGGCTCAGCCCCGGCATATCCATGCCCCGCTCCAGTTGACTAACAGGTCTCTCTCTGTTACACATATGAGAGAGACCTGTCAATCAACCGTCGTGAGGCATGGAGAAGCCGGATGGTGACTACGAGGGAATAGTCAGGTCTCGCCCAATGACACCCCAGGCCTGCTTTTTAAACGGTTTTCTCTGAAATGCTGTTCTCTTTCCAAGTAAAACGTATCTGTCTAACTGCGCAGCCAAACTCTAATTCACAGTGCTTGAAGATCAGGACACATGAATCTAGTAATAGGTTTTAAGATGTGTGCCTTTTTTTGTTAAGGGTCTACAATCTAATAATAATAATAATTTTATTTCTATAGCACCAACATATTCCGCAGCACTTTACATTATCATCTTTGCAGAAAACTCTTGAGCTTATATTCGCTTGTAGAAAAGGACAAGCTACTATTTGTTTATTGGTCTTAAAAAAAAAATGCTAAATCTATATCATTAGTTCAAGGCCACTGAAGTACTGTACATTTAAAAATGTGTTCGCCTTTCTGTAAAAATTAATTTTATATATTGGACACTGTTTTATTTTTGACAGTGATTTGGATTGGATGTGGCTTTTTTTATTTTATTTAACTTCTTTTTATTTTACATTTAATTTATATTTTGGACTCCCATAAAGTTATGAAAAGCTTTTGGGGGAAATACAGTGTTTGAGTAATTTCTTTTTAATTTGATTTCCCTGTAACTGGGACTAGTATATTAGGGCTGGGGCCCAGCAGCTCCTGCTCCCACCCTGCACCTGTCCTTACGAGGCTGCACTGATAGCGCTTCCTATTAATCTGTACACAGTGCTAGTTCACTGCTGTGTATACAGCGATAGGGAAGGCAATAAAGGATCTATCCCTTCCTTGTGGGGACAGACGGCTACACTGTCTCGCAGCTGCACCCAGGGCTGTAAACCGAACTTCTGACTCCTCAGTTTCCCTGACTTCTGACTCCACAGCACTGGTCACTACTGAGCATGTACATAAAGTGCAGCACAGATTCATCTCAACTAAAAGACGAGATCCTTACATCAGGAATAGAACAGACATTTTATAGGACATTTCATAACTTCCCCAAATTCTTATAAAAACATTTACAGCACATTTTGCATTGAACTACTGATACCAATTCATTATATATTTTCAGAGTCTGTTCATTTTATTCCGACTCCATCAAAATTGACACCGACTCCACAGCCCTGCACGATCACATGCAGCTGCTCAACTATATAGTGACATTTTACAAGCATCCGGGTGATCTGGAAGTAGTTAAAAAGAAAGATTAGGTACGGCTTATAAGTGAAACTTTATAAGTCAAGTGTGCACAGCTAAGTATTTATTAGATAGGATTAACTATTATATATAGCTATGCAATTTTTGCTATTGTGTTATTTGTTTCTGCATATTAAATGTATTTTCTCTTTTGTAGTACACAGTGTTGAACTTCATTCCTAAAAACTTATTTGAACAATTCAGAAGAATAGCCAATTTCTATTTTCTCATCATATTTCTGGTCCAGGTAAGACATGTATCTCCATGACCCTGTGATCTTACAATACAATGTACATAATGTTAGAGACTCATAACGTGATTATGAATGTGTGTATATGTAAAAATATATATATATGCTGCAGAGCTCTTCTGAGTTCCATGCCCCCTTCAAGCACAGCTCTCAAATAATTCCGTCTTCCATGGTCCTAGACCAAGTTGTCAGCTCACAGGCTGGGTCCATGTAGAGAGGGGATAGCAGCTGTTGTGACCTACCTGATAATGCAAGGGAACGGTTATTATTTTCTTTTCCAGTGGTGCAGCCTCATGTGTTGGCCTACAGCTTTAAGAAGTTATGTCTCTGCATAGATGTAAGTTAATAGAAAAATAAATTGCAATGCAGGTCACTATGTTCTTTTTTTTCAGCTTATGATTGATACTCCAACAAGCCCAGTAACAAGTGGCCTTCCCCTATTTTTTGTCATAACAGTAACAGCCATCAAACAGGTAAATCTATATTCTCATATGTTTGTTCCATTTTCTGAATACAAAACTACTTTAGTCAGTATTTCACTTCCATGAGCAAAGTTTGTACTGCCTTCGGTTCTTGATATGGTGCCTCAGCAAATTTATAGTACAGTCATGGCCAAAAATTTTGAGAATGACACAAATATTATATTTTCACATGATCTGCTGCCCTCTGGTTTTTATGTGTGTTTGACAGATGTTTTTATCACAGACAGAAATATAATTGCAAACATATGAGTAACAAAAGCTTATATTGACAGTTAGAATGAGTTAATGCAGCAAGTCAATATTTGCAGTGTTGACCCTTCTTCTTCAGGACCTCTGCAATTCTCCCTGGCATGCTCTCAATCAACTTCTGGACCAAATCCTGACTGATAGCAGTCCATTCTTGCACAATCAATGCTTTCATTTTGTCAGAATTTTTAGGTTTTTGTTTGTCCACCCGTCTCTTGATGATTAACCACAAGTTCTCAATGGGATTAAGATCTGGGGAGTTTCCAGGCCATGGACCCAAAATCTCTATGTTTTGTTCCCTGAGCCATTTAGTTATCACCTTTGCTTTATGGCAAGGTGCTCCATCATGCTGGAAAAGGCATTGTTGATTGCCAAACTGCTCTTGGAGGGTTGGGAGAAGTTGCTCTTGGAGGACATTCTGGTACCATTCTTTATTCATGGCTGTGTTTTTAGGCAAGACTGTGAGAGAGCCGATTCCCTTGGCTGAGAAGCAACCCCACACATGAATGGTTTCAGGATGCTTAACAGTTGGCATGAGACAAGACTGGTGGTAGCGCTCACCTTGTCTTCTCCGAATGAGGCGTTTTCCTGATGTCCCAAACAATCAAAAGGGGATTCATCAGAGAAAATAACTTTACCCCAGTCCTCAGCAGTCCACTGCCTGTACCTTTTGCAGAATATCAGTCTGTCCATGATGTTTTTTCTGGAGAGAAGTGGCTTCTTTGCTGCCCTCCTTGAGACCAGGCCTTGCTCCAAGAGTCTCCGCCTCACAGTGCGTGCAGATGCACTCACACCTGCCTGCTGCCATTCCTGAGCAAGCTCTGCACTGCTGGTAACCCGATCCCGCAGCTGAAACACTTTTAAGAGACGGTCCTGGCGCTTGCTGGTCTTTCTTGGGCACCCTGGAGCTTTTTGGCAACAATGGAACCTCTCTCCTTGAAGTTCTTGATGATGCGATAGATTGTTGACTGAGGTGCAATCTTTCTAGCTGCGATACTCTTCCCTGTTAGGCCATTTTTGTGCATTGCAATGATGACTGCACTGTTTCTTTAGAGATAACCATGGTTAACAGAAGAGAAACAATGATGCTAAGCACCAGCCTCCTTTTAAAGTGTCCAGTGGTGTCATTCTTACTTAATCATGAAGATTGATCTCCAGCCATGTCCTCATCAACACCCACACCTGTGTTAATGGAGCAATCACTGAAAAGAGGTTAGCTGGTCCTTTTAAGGCAGGGCTGCAATGATGTTGAAATGTGTTTTGGGGGATAAAGTTCATTTTCTAGCCAAATATTGACTTTGAAAGTAATTGCTGTTAAGCTGATCACTCTTTATAACATTCTGGAGTATATGCAAATTGCCATTAGAAAAAGTGAAGCAGTAGACTTTGTAAAAATTAATATTTGTGTCATTCTCAAAACTTTTGTCCATGACTGTACAGTAGCGTCATCCGATACCTGATGTTGAATCTGGAGCGTAAGTGGAAGTACACGTTAATGTTTGCTCTTGACCTATTTTCCATTGTTACAATGCTAGCCAGGTGCACAGACAGTTCAGTATTTTTTCTAAGGACTATATGTAGTAACCACCATTCTAGGATTCACGCTTCCAAACTAAGATCCTTTTGCAAAAGTTGATGAAACAAATGGTTCATTTATACACTGTAAAATTATCATGAATGAGTATTACTAGGAAAGCTTGTTCCCTGATAATATTGCAGTGTAAACAGACTGTCAGTTGCCTGATGAACTAGAAAAACGCTTGTTCATTATGTGAAATGATATTTTGTGCTGCTGATCAATGGTTATGTCCTGTGGACTCGTGCTGCTGAGAACAATGGCAGCCTCTGCGCACTGAACAATCTATTACAAATCGTTTAGTTCTCATCAGTAGAGGTGGACGTGACTACCTGTGTTAACAGGCTTTTATACAATTGCAGATCAGCAATGGCGGTTTGTGTAAACAAACCGAAGACTTTTCTAAAATACGTATTACTAAGTTGGTTTTGCTATTAGCAGAGTGACCACAAGATCAGATTAGATTATCGGTCTGCTGCGGAGGAAGAGGATCTCAAGTAGTTTTGCGCTTGGATCCAACATAATTTGTCTCTTCGCTGGCATATAGCGTACTGGAGAAAAATTAGTCCATACATTCAATATTAGCTGATCACTATTGCATCCCAGTGGGCAGCAAGTATACACAGCTCAAATCTGCCAAAACCTTCTCACTCCCTGGAAAGAGCCTGAACTTTATCAAACACAGAATATTAGAGCAGCTACTGTTAATGTGCTACAGTAGGAGAATAAATGCTTGTAAAGGTAACCTGAATCTGCAGCCACGCTACACTGAGCAGAAGGCTGGGACAGGGTTTACCTCTGCTAGTTCTTCATGTTGCCTCCTGCTGCTCTGTAATACACAGTTACTCATTTTACATTGAAGTAAGACAGTAGCACAGATCTCCCTGTTACATGCTGCACACTCCTGTTCCCTCGCAGTGGTGTCTCCCATCTGAGGAGCAGGAAGTCTTACAAAGCTGTCAAAATAGTAAGTCTTTACTGCTGGCTGGGGAGAAGAGCGGATCCAGTCTCACAGACCACACATTTTAAATTAAGGAGGAAATTACAATTTTTTGTGTATTTGAAACAGATTTTGTTTTCTTTGCTGATTGCACCTTGATGTTTTCCTGGTAGTGTTAGATGTAGTCTTTGAAACAAATATAGAAATACTAGATGGAGGCCCTATGCTATCGCATCGGGAGGGCAGTAATGTCACGATGGGGGCAGGCTTTGCAGCGTTGAGAATCTCTCCCCCCATGTGCTCACCACCTATCCACTCTCTCTTTCCCCATGTGATGACTTCTCCTGTCTGTCCTCTCTTCTTTGACCTGTCTACCCCATGTTCTATCCCCCTTGTCTGCTGTCTCTCTCCTTCCTGTGCTGTGTTCTCCCCTCATGTGCTGTCCCGTTTGAGCTGTCTCCCCCTGTGCTCTGTCTCTCTCACCCCTGTGCACTTTCTCTCTCCCCCCATCTGCTTTCTTCTCCTCTCATGTGATCTCTTATTTGACCTGTGTACCCTATGTGCTATACCACAGCTCCTGGGCAGGGGAGTAAGCAAAAGACAATACTGACATTACAGCAGGAGATCGCAGAGGATACATTTTGTGAGGTAAAATATTGTTTAAAAACACTCAGTGAAATATTTTACCTCACAAAATGAATCCACTGTGATCTCCTGCTGTAATGTCAGTATTGTCTTTTGATTCCTCCCCTGCCCAGGAGATGTGGTATGCTCCATACACGGTCGGACACAGACAATTTTTAAAATGAACTTTCGTTCGTGGGAAAACCCCTTTAATGTGACCGGCTTCCTCTGCCTGTAGACACGTCGCGCATCTGCCGCCGGGATCAGCTGATTGATTCACTGCACCTGTGCGTAATTCGCGCAGGCGCAGTAAATCAGACCGCCGCCATCTTTGTGCAGATAGCGGCAATCACATTAAAACTGTGTATGCGCTCCTCCTGTACAAAGATGGCGGCGGTCAGTGAATCATTCTGCTGATCCCGGCGGCGGCGTGTTCACGACAGTGTTCCATTGGTGGTACCGTTCAAGAGGCTGCATGAGTATGAGTGTGAGTGTATGAGTGTGTGTGTTGCGTACGGCGTATAGAGTGTGTGTGGTGCGACGGTGTTCCGCTGGTGGTACTGTGCAATAGGTTGGTACCAGCAGCAGTTTCCATATTGGAATACCCATCACTTGGGTGTCCCAATATGGCGGTCGGTGAACTTCCTCCGCTTGGAATTCTGGGATACGGTGACATCTGGACAGAACAGGAAATGAAAACATTACAAGGCAATTATATAAATAGATTTTGATGCAAAAAATATACGAAGGAAATTGTGTTAAGGGAATTTGCCACTAGGATCCACACTCCTAAGCCGTCTACATGGGCATGTAGGTCATGGGAAGCTGAGTAGAATGATACTGTGATATCTGCGATCTGCTGTCTTATTCCAGAGAAACCCATGTTTTTCTTATATGTAAAGCTCTATGTGCTGGACACTGACCTGCATTAGACTCTACCTCCAGAAATTATTATACATGAAAGGGGCATTAACAGTGTGATGTGTGATGGCCGCTCTCTGCTCTCCTGATGTCACTGCAGAGCTGTGTGCGATTATACCGGTCAAATCTGCAGGTTCCTCTCAGCTCCAGCTTCCAGCTCACAGGCAGACAGGCTGCAATATTGTGGCGAAACAGCAGAGCTCAACGAGCAGCAAAAAAAAATGTTTGCAATAAGACAAAGTTCAGTTCTCCTCTTCTGTGTTAGTTATTTGTCTTACACTGATAACACTTAATTTATTTAAAATAATCTCTGGGGCAAATTCTCATGCAGATCTGTGCCGATTTGACACAGCATTTAACAGTTTAACGATATCGTGAAGGGGCTATGCCTGCCGCAGGATATCATGAAGGAGTTAAGCATGCCGCCAGCGTGTTTGTTTCCTTTAGGTCACACAAAATAATTGAACGATTTTCTGGTTAAAAGTGTTCTAATATCATTTGTATTTTGTCATGTTGATAATTCCCTCTCTTACTCATCTCTGAAACCAAAGGAGAAAATATTATGTGATGCATAATAGCTTGTAGTGAGAAACGTCTTGTTAGCTTATGATTCTGCTGGGCTTCCAGGGCTATGAAGACTGGCTGCGGCACAAAGCAGACAATGAAGTCAATGGAGCTCCAGTGTATGTTGTCAGAAGCGGTGGCCTTGTTAAGACCAGGTCCAAAAACATCAGGGTATGTATCTATCTTTTATCTGTAGAAAGAAATAGACAATAAAACGCTCTTCTGACTTTTTTTAAATTTTTTTTAATAAGGTTGGTGACATTGTCCGTGTAGCCAAAGATGAAACCTTTCCTGCTGATCTTGTACTGTTATCCTCAGATAGGGTTGATGGCTCCTGTCATGTAACCACTGCTAGTCTGGATGGAGAGACAAATCTCAAGGTGAGTTGTTCTCATCGTTGTATGTTTCTATAATGACTTGTAACACATATATAGAAAAATGTACTCTGAAAAAGCTGATGGGACAGGAAGTGTTAGCACATGGCAGTATCTTAGGTGCAGGCTTCCTTGTGTGTAAGAGCATCAGCATTGAAGGCAGCGTTAGCCGATTCCTTAAAAATAAGCTGTGCTATATTGTTTGGTAAAATGCTGGGCTCTATGACAAACTCAAAGGAGCAATGGGATTTTTCATGCACCGATGGCATGAATTAAATCAGGGATTCAGAACTGTTATTTTCATGTGGGCAGCACGGTGGCTCAGTGGATAGCACTACAGCCTTGCAGCGCTGGAGTCCTGGGTTCGAATCCCACCAAGGACAACATCTGCAAGGAGTTTGTATGTTCTCCCCGTGTTTGCGTGGGTTTTTTCCGGGTTCTCCGGTTTCCTCCCACATTCCAAAAACATACAGATAGGGAATCTAGAATTGTGAGCCCCTTCGGGGACAGCGACGATAATGTGTGCAAACTGAAACTGTAAAGCGCTGCGGAATATGTTAGCGCTATATAAAAATTAAAATTATTATTATTATATGGATATATTTCTACGACTTAACAGAACATCAGAAATAATAGTAGATGTGAACAGAGCGTAAGGGGCTAGAAGTAGTCAATGATTTTACAGGTTGTATTTTATTTTCCATGTAAACATAGCATCTTTAATCTCATAATTTATTTCAATATTTGCAGATGACACTAAACTCTGCAGGGTAATAAATACAGAGGAGGATAATTTTATATTACAGGAGGATTTATGTAAACTAGAAGCTTGGGCTGATAAATGGCAAATGAGCTTTAATGGGGATAAATGTAAGGTCATGCACTTGGGTAGAATAAATAAGATGTATAATTATGTGCTTAATTGTAAAACACTGGGCAAAACTGTCACTGAAAAAGACTTGGGTGTATGGGTGGACGACAAACTCACATTTAGTGGCCAATGTCAGGCAGCTGCTGCCAAGGCAAATAAAATAATGGGATGCGTTAGACGAGGCATAGATGCTCATGAGGAGAACATAATTTTACCTCTATACAAGTCACTGGTGCGACCACACTTAGAATACTGTGTGCAGTTCTGGTCTCCGGTGTATAAGAAAGACATAGCTGAACTGGAGCGGGTGAAGAGAAGAGCGACAAAGGTTTTAGAGAACTGGGGGTCTGCAATACCAAGACAGGTTATTACACTTGGGGTTATTTAGTTTGGAAAAACGAAGGCTTAGGGTGATCTTATTACAATGTACAAATATATGAGGGGACAGTACAAAGACTTTCTAATGATCTTTTTACTCTTAGACCTGTGACGGGGACGAGGGGCATCCTCTACGTCTGGAGGAAAGAAGGTTTAGCCATAATCACAGATGCAGATTCTTTACTGTAAGAGCAGTGAGACTATGGAACTCTCTGCCGTCTAATGTTGTAATGAGTGATTCCTTACTAAAATTTAAGAGGGACTGGATGCCTTTCTTGAAAAGTATAATATTACAGGCTATATTCACTCGTTTCCTAGATACAGCGTTGATCCAGGGAGCTAGTCTGATTGCCGTATGTGGAGTCGGGAAGGAATTTTTTTCCCCAATGTGAAGCTTACTGTTTGCCACTTGGGGTTTTTTTGCCTTCCTCTGGATCAACATGTTAGGGCAGGTTAGGATAGGATATGGGTTGAACTAGATGGACTTAAAGTCTTCCTTCAACCTTAATAACTATGTTACTATGTTACTATAAATGCTATTGTCAAGCGTGACTTCAGCATCTAATAGGCTTCATCATTTCAGCTGTCATGTCTGACATCCATCGGCATCGCTTATGATGGAATTGTGGGGTGCAGATCAGTTGCCTTGGCGCCTGTGGAGGTGGGGGTCTTCTGAAGGCCCCTCTGTCTGCCCAGACCTGGGCTTCATAGAAGGTCGTCAGTTTCCCAATACACAGCAGTACTACAGTATTGCATACGCATTTGCTGGTTAAAAGCATAACCGACGTTATAATTTTTATTTAAAAAAATCAATGATACATGTGAAAATAATACCTTTGTAATATCTTATCATTAGTTCTGCTTTTTTATCCTTCAGGATGGATTATTTTCAAAATTCTCAATTTATCGGTAAAATCTATATTCCGTGAAGACATTACTGAGATAGGAGATGGCCGTTGCTATTGATAAGATTCTATGTTGATGGAGGGGTAAGAGCAAGGAGGAGCTCTGTCTCTAACTCCTCCCTTCTTCTTCCCCTTCTATCCACATAGAATCTTATCAGTACCAACAGTCATCTCTCTTAGTAATGTAATGTCTTCACTGAATCTAGATTTTACCAATAAATTGAGAATTTTGAAAATGATCAATCCTGGAAGAGAAAAAAAGCAGCTCTGCTTGCAGAGGCAGGTCCTGCTTGTAACACACAGCCATTACCTACCGGGTATGGGGTATGTTCACTCCGTGAAGCCACTTCATAACCTGCTATGGACCTGCGCCATCTATGTATGGAAATATTGGTAAGCAGTAAAACATGCATATATCACAAAAATCTGATTTCAACAATAAATCATTTTCTGACAAGGGTTCCTTTCAAAGCTGCTATAGAAAAATGTAAAACTGTTGTAATTAGTTGCTGACTCTTTGATAGAACAACTTTACAAATGAAATCCTTAACCTGAAGTTTCATCTGCTTCTTATGCACTGTGACTTTTCAGACACATTTGGCTATACCGGAAACTGCAGTTTTACAGTCTGTTGCCGAGCTGGACACGTTAAAAGCTGTGATAGAGTGTCAGCAGCCAGAAGCAGATCTGTACAGGTAAAACATTTCAGAAGGTCAAAGTCAATGAATTTAAAGTAGCTCATTACAGGGCATTTTCTTAAGCCCTGAAGTTTAGTATTATGTTTTTTTAGACGTTTAAAATGTCACATGGGCTTTTTTGTTCTATTTGTACTTGTGTGTAATTATTAGCAAAACTTTGCAGAATGTGTACTTTGTCCAGCAGCATTTTACCATACTTAAAGCTCTTGAATGCAGATAAGTGTTATTAACCCTTCGTCGGGCACATCTCTGGCACACCAGAGTTTGGGCACACGAACGTTTGGGCGCAATGAGCCTGACAGGCACAGGTTAGAAAATTTCCTATAGTATCTAGTTATCTCAATTTAAGGGCTAGAAAGGTAATCAGTGACCTTCATGTGGATATATTAAAAGCGAGTATACAAAATCAGATGCAAAAAAACTCCTTTAATAACCGTAAAAGTAATAAAACAGAGTACTCAAATTTCGCAACCGCCACCAAATATCTTCCAGTTTTCAGGACATACCTATTGCTAAATATTAAAAGTAGGTGAACTTAATTGTAAGGCACTTAGATGCTACTGGAGTGAAGTTCACTCAGATTCAGACATTAAACATTCAGCAGAAGAAACACCTTGCAGAGAAAAGCAACGTTGGCAGATCATATTATAATATATCACAGATTACTACGTGTTCAAGTGCAATGTGCCTGAGAGGCCATTTCTAAGAAATCCCTTTTATTTGTAAAAAAAAAAAAAAGAATTTATTTATTATTTAGAAGAAATATCCAACATTGCATTATTCATTTATAAAACGAGCAAAATAAACAAAAAAAAAAAAAAAATAGTACAAACCTTCAAAAGTGAGGCGCAGTGAGCCTGAGAGGCCGCGGAGGTCACACCTGCTCTCCGCAAAGACAGAGGTAAAACCGAATGGGGGAGTTTCAAGTTTTCACTTCCCAAATTATTTATATGCGCATGTAGCTCTTTCAGAGGCTAGTCCAGCAATACCTTTATATGTTGAGTCACTTCCTCCCTTATTGTGAAATCATTGTTTGAATTAACATGAGGCTGAAGAGCTGTTTCTAGTTGTGAAGCCTCTGCCACGCCAGCTCCTATTCCCTGCCCAACGTGGCCTTCTCCTGCTTGACTGACAGCCTCTCTGCTGTGTGATTTCAAGCAAAGGAGTCAACAGTTATGCCGAAGGAGGAAGCACTGGTGGTGAATAGAGCTGGAGTGACAGAGACTTCAGATCTATTAATAGTTCTTCAGCTTCATTTGCATATCGATTCATATTCTGATTTTTCAGTGTCAATGGGAGGGACACTGGAGAGATCACGCAGATACAACCACTGCCACTAGCTTGTCAGGGACGCAATCCACCGTCTCCAATCAGGACAGTTACGCAATTGACAGATTACTGATGGACGATGATGCGGCTGCTTCCACAACTAGGTCGGTTATTGAGAAACTCGAAGTGAGCGTATGGTATATACACCTCCAATTTACATACATACCCCAGTACGATCACTGTGCACTCTACAATAACAAAAGGAACTACCACCACCAATCGTTTGTACAGGCTGATTGGACACCCATTACAGGTAGAGTATGGCTTCAAGGGTTGCGGTTTAAAGAGCAACAGAAACAGAGCTATTAAATATGAGATACCTCACCTTCAGGATATCTTCACCCCTGGAGGTCCCAGGCGGTAGATATTCTCATCATGTTTCCTGTTGCGATTTTACCTATTTATAGAGATGAAACATGGCATGGATAGTCTCATCTATTGGTCTGATATTACGTTGCATGGG
This sequence comes from Oophaga sylvatica, assembly GCA_033576555.1. NCBI lineage: Eukaryota > Metazoa > Chordata > Amphibia > Anura > Dendrobatidae > Oophaga > Oophaga sylvatica. The sequence goes on along the minus strand of JARQOD010000005.1, from coordinate 181,922,916 downwards.
TTAGAATGATCATACGGTGATGTGAATTAATGCGTTATGTTCGTTCCTTCTCTACGATCCTGAAAAAAAAATCTAACATAAATATCGGTTCAAACCAAATCCCAATATTCATGACTGTTTCCAAAAAGTCTGCAATCTGTGCCTTGAAAGGTGTACTTCTCTGTCTCTGAGTAAACAGATCTGAGTCTTTGTGGCAAGCTGTCAGAGCAGATCTCTCTTTACCTGTTCATGACAGGAGGTCCTTTTTAAATGTGGGTCGAAGTGTCAGCTCTCTTTCACTTCCCCAGTTATAATTAATCCCATATATTCATTATGAGGGTGATATGTCGTCTCCCCCCCCCCCCCATAGATGTCTTTATAGATGCGACACCCAGTAACAGAGGAACAGTCTGCCTATGTAAAGGTATTGCTGGTAGAGATGAGCCAACCTTTCATGGTTCGGATTGACGAACGTCCTGATGTTTGCCTAACATATCCGAACCCCATTGAATTCAATGGGAGGCAAAACCAAATGCCTAGACGACAGATTCAGGGGCCAAAAAGCTCCAAAAACAGCTCAAATTAGGGGCAGACACCAGGAAAAGTGGTATCAATTGACCTTCAGTACAAATAGTATAATTGCGCAGCATTGATGCATGGGATAGGGCCTGGACCAGCATTTCTAGCTTAAACATTGATGAGTAACAGGTGGATGAGTGACAGGTGTAAGCCAGGTGCTCTGAGAGCTCTGCCTAATTCAAGCAACACACATGAAAGAGACCAAATTTGGAGTCCAAACATTTCCAAAAATTAGGGGCAGACACCAGGAAAAGTGGCATCAAATTGACCCACAGTAAAAAATTGATAATGGCACAGCAGCAGTCAGCCATGGGCCATCCAGGGTCTGGACCAACATTTATAGCTTTGAATTTAATTTTCGATTGAGACGAGGAGGATGAGGGACCGGTGTAAACCTGCTGTGCTGGGAGCCCTGATACCTCATGCAACAGCCAAATCTGCTTTTCTGCTCCGCCACACTTGGGTGGCACAGATATTAGATTCGAGGACTACTATTGTTAGAAACATTTTAAGGATAATAACACAGGTAGTTGACTGAAGATAAGTGCAGGCCTGCTGCCCTGGGATCCCTACTGCTGCAGGCAACACACATGAAGGAGGCCCAACTTGGAGTCTCCACATTTTAAAAAAAAAATTAATTCACCACTAAAGTGGCATAAATTTCTCCAGAGTAGAAATAGTATAATGGGGCTGCGACATCCCTTCCACCACAGGCAACCCACCAGATGGAGACCCAACTTGGAGTCTCCACCTTTAAAAAAAATTGTTTGTAACATCAGCAGCAGTAGCAACAGCAGGCACAGAAGACACCACAAAGATAGCACAGACGCTAGATCAATGCAATACACTAAAAACTACACCATTGCCTAGTCTACCCAGTCTGCGACTGGGGTGCAATAGTCATTGGAAATCCATGACTTGTTCATCTTGAAAGTTAGGCGGTCTACACTTTCAGGGAACATCCGGATGCATTAGGACAGGACCAGCAGCTCTGAAGACACGTTCTGAGAGAATGCTGGCTGGCAGGTATGACAAAACCTCCAAGGTATATAACAGGCGAGCTCATCCCACTCTTCCATTTTTGAATATCAAAATGTAAAAAGGTCCAAACCCCTCCCCCGGTGGCATGGCTATTGATCTTGAGATACTCTGCACCTCTCCAGTAATTCACAACGTGTCAGACTTGTACTGTGTTCTGCTGGTGCACGGGCTGGTCTAAAAAATGTGTGAAACGACCCACAGAAATAGCTTCTGCCCCCTACGCTGCTGCAAATATTTGTGCATTGACCATTCAATGTTCCAGGGATAGGTTATCTATAACTGTGATGCACACTGTGTGTCTCACTGCTGTCAGGAAAGCTACTCTTAAGATTGTCTACAAGAGTGTTTTGACACCTCATCATGTGCCCATCCCTTTCTATGAAGTGGGGGGGGGACTTCTGAAGAAATTGACTCTCGTACTGTGGATCTACCACAGTGGCAGCCCAGTAGTCATCACTATTTCTAAAGGCTGGGTCTCACATAGCGATACACCAGCGATCCCGACAACGATCAGGATCGCTGGTGTATCGCTACATTATCGCTGCTGAGCTGCCAAACAGGCAGCTCAGGCAGCGATCAGCACAAGGACACTGCGGGTAAACATCGCTTAGTTACCCACAGTGTACCTTGGATACCAGCGCCCTGATGCAGGGAGCTGGTAACCAAGGTACACAGCGGGTTTCCAGGCGCTGCGCGGTACCTGGAAACCCGCTGTGTACCTTGGTTAACAGCTCCCTGCATCAGGGAGCTGGTATCCAAGGTACACAGCGGGTTTCTAGGCACAGCCCCGCGCCTGGAAACCCGCTGTGTACCTTGGTTACCAGCAGATCGCTGGTCTCCCGCCTGTCACACGCAGCGATGCGTGCCTGTCAGCGGGAGACCAGCGATCAAAAAAATGTCCTGGCCTTTCAGCGACGATCAGCGATACCCGGCAGGGGGGCTGATCGTCGCTGAATGTCACACACAGCGATATCGCTGGTGAGCTCGCTGCTGCGTCACAAAACTAGTGACTCAGCAGCGATCTCGCTAGCGAGATCGTTGTGTGAGACGGGCCCTTAACTCTAAGACTACGGGCATCATGTTGAAGATAGTGCAGCAAGAAGGCGCTCCATGATATCCAACTCTGTGGTGTTTTGGTGGCAAGATAATATTCAAGCTTGTTTCTTCTGTACCCTCAAACCAAAAATTTCAAGATTTCTGCTTGTATGGGATGAAAACCTCTCCTGAGCATGGATGGGCAAACCTGCGCAAGAATGAGTGCTTTAACTATACAGTTAGGAGAGCTGCACTTTATCGAGGCCCGCACATGTGTGAGACTCACAAGGTCATGAGCAGGTGGTTATCCCAAGAGTAAAAACTCAAGGTTCCTATTGAATGACTGCAAGCAGAGATCTTAAATGCCATAAGGAATTTCTGCAGGAAGTCATATAACTGTTTTTCTGACATTGTTTTTATCTGGCTAAAAATATCTACTGCAGAAATTATGATAAATGTAGCTTAAAATAAATCATATTTACAGCAAGTCCTGATGCAATGTAAATGTTTGCTTAGGTTTGTTGGAAGAATGACCCTACAGGAACATTCAGAGGATATTGTAAGGTAATTCTGCTTCATGTTTCTTGTTTACTGTTCACACTGGACACCAAACTGTAATTCTAAGCCTTGTTTGTAGCCTGTAATTTGAACAGAGTAAAGATGTCTTAAGGGTATGCCACACTAAGCGATCGCACTAGCGATCACGACAACTACACAAGCTAACGAGATCGTTGGTGTGTTCGCTTTAAGGTCGCTAGTAGCTTCTAAACAGGAGATCTCATCAAGGACACATCAGCGGTCAGCGATCTGTATAACGACTTCGGCGGTTGTATTGAGCGCAACCTTTTCCATGCCCCTCAGCACAGATTGGTGTCACTGTATATGTTTTATAATTATATATGTATGTTATAATTAATGTTTTGACCGCGTCATGAAAGACGACGTATAGCGCTCCCTTCCATTGTTCTCGAGCGCTTCTGATTCAAAGGAATTTCCAGCATCGCTCCTGCTTCCTGCGTCCTGCTAGCCTGCTTTGCAGCTACTGCGATCCAGTCTGTGCTGCTAAAGAAAACCTAGTCCCGCCTGCCTGCTTTGCAGCTACTGCGATCCTGTCTGTGCCGCTAAAGAAAACCTAGTCCCGCCTGTGCCGCTGACATATGCGTCGCCAACGAGGTCGCTCGTCGTTCTTAAAGGGTGTCAAACTCAGCAATTCAGGCTCACCAGCGGGACGCCAACGATCAAAAAACGGTCCAGAACGTTCGTGAACGATCAGCGACATCATAGCAGGGGCCACATCGTTGCTACATGTCACACACAGCGACGTCGCTAACTATGTCGCTGCTGCGTCATAAAATTGCTGTCGCTTGAGCGATCTCGCTAGTGATCTCGCTTATTGTGGCATACCCTTTAGGCTTCCTTATTACCTGAGCTGTTTTTTTTAATGGTTGTCCAGTTAGGAAAACCTAAATAAAAAAGTACATTTAAAGGGAATCTGTAGCTTAGGTACGTCCAAAGGGGGTGAAAAATTCCCTTTAAATGCAGCTACCTCAGAAACTGATAATTGCTGATGCTGAAAAGTAGATGTAGGTTTTCTTGTAGCTATTTAGGGGCGGTAAGGAAGAATAAATTAGGGGAGGTCATTGAAATAAAAGTTAGGGCCAAGTTTTCACTTGTGGATATGATTTTTTTTCCATCAGGTATCTTCATAATACACTAACAATCAGCTGTGATTATTGTGTTTTTTTTTTTTTTTTGCTTCATTTCTCCTTTTTTATGTTTTTGGTGCAAATTATACCATGTGTTTTTTTTTTTTATTGTGTAAATATTGGATTGCTGCACTTGAAAGTGCCAATGTGTTTTTTATATATATTTTACTTATTCTTCTCATGGAAGCCTACCAGAAGATAAAAAGCACTAAGAAATGTAACGTTCTACAGAGTGCTTGAATGCAGTATAAGCATGAGTTTTCATGAAATCATCCATGTGGTTGAACTGTTAAACACAGCAGAATTTCATACAAGAAAAAGAGACTAAAACACAGCATTTATGCTACAATATAACATGTCTTCTGTGTCCTGAAAGTCTTCTAATAATTGGATGCTCCTATTTTGGCATTAAAGTGATACATCTGCAGTGAATTCTGCACAAAGAATTGACATGTGGTGCAGATTTTAAAATCCGCAGTGTTGTCAGTAGAACCAGTTGGGGTGAATCCGGTACACTGACGCTGTGCAGTCAGAGCTGAAAGTATCCGTCTATGGACGATTACATTTTGACAACTAGGTGTTATCATTCCATTTGTCAGTTTTTTCTTAGAGGGAACCTGTCACCCCCCAAGGCATTTTTAACTAAAAGAGCCACCTTCAGCAGCACTTAGGCTGCATTCTGTGAAGGTGGCTCTTCTGTTTCTGATCTCCAGTAACGCCGAAATACTGACTTTCAGCTGCAGATGAAGGAAGAGAGCCACAGTATTCATTACTGATGGGTAGGCGGAGCCCCAGATCAGGATGTTACCTCAGATCAAAAGAGTGATGACTGGCTGGCCCCTCCAGCTCGGGCTCCTCCTACTCAGCTCCAGTCTAAGATTTGAGGTCCAGAGGATGGTCGCTGCTAATGCAGCTCCTCAGAAAATTTTATTATTTTAATATTCGGACAGGAGACTTGGATCACTAGTTGGTCTAGAGGTCTCAGGGGTATCAGCGCTGCTGTACCCCAACCTCTCCCTTGGCGGATCTGTATTTACTCAAAGTCCTTGCAGAATCCTTGCCGGCCCTGGGGGATGAGGAGAGCTTCCCCGGCGGGAACGCAAACCACACGTGCGGTCACTGCGTTCTTCGCCCTGGGGGGAAGCATGGGCACTGCGCCAGAAACCCCTGAGGGTCCCTGTGGCGCCTTGGCTGGTGAGTACTCCACACAAATTTTAATAATAATTATGTGTGAGTGCTTTAGCGTCTGAATGAGCAGCGCTATTACTAATGTCAGCGTTACTATGTCAGTATGCGTCAGCGCTGCTGTGACAGCGCTACTACATGTAATGTCAGTATGCTTCAGCGCTGCTGTGACAGCGCTACTACATGTAAATGTCAGTAAGCTTCAGCGCTGCTGTGACAGCGCTACTACATGTAATGTCAGTATGCTTCAGCGCTGCTGTGACAGCGCTACTACATGAAGATGTGGTGATTTTTTGTCCGCAGGCAGATAGCTGCAGGACAGAGAGGGAGCAGGAGCGGGGAGAGTTCGCGCTCATTATTTGAGCTAGCAGGGGGCGTGGCCTATCTATCCCGGTCTTTTGAGCAGGAAGACGCGCGCTCTGGCTTTTCTCCTGCGACCCCCTCACTGTGGCGGCCATTACTCAGGCTCCTGGGCTCCTCGGACCGCTCCCCTCCTCATATAGACACCACGGCCAGCTGGGTGAGTGTGGATTCCTCACCCCGCAGCGCAGCGATCGCTATCCTGCAGCTGCAGTCTCATCAGAGACATAAAAATTGGCTGGGGCTCACAAATATATATATATTTTGGTGAGTTTGCAATATTAACCCCTTTGAGGGTTATTTCTACCTGCTAAATTTGCTGACTGAATACCGCTGGGGTAACTCTGCTTGGTGGAGCGTTAACCCTTCAGCGTTTGAAAAAAAAAAAAAAAAAAACCGCATAGTTTTTTGCTGGTATTACCGCTTTGACCTGCTCATACAGATGAGACATGTCTGAACAGAGTTCAGATGCCGCGGATCACGTCCCAGTGCCATTGCGGCAATCAGATACGCAGACCTCCACAGCGTCTAGCGCTGCGGTCGACAGCGGTGGAAAATTGGATGATATCGCTCGATCGATTAATAACTTATCTGACCTTTTAGGTCAATATGTGTCTGCTAATTCCTCTCAGAGGAAGCGACGCAGGCCGTTACCGGCCTCTACACGGAGCGAGTCAGATGTATCTGATATTGGGCAGAGTTCCCCCTTTTTATTCGGATGGAGAAATATCCGATTCAGATGCGGACGAGCCGCAGGGGCGTTCCTCTATGACGAAGCGTACGGAGGCATTAATTGAAGCCATGAGAGATATTCTACAGTTACCGGAGGAGGTAACTAGTCGTCCTGGTAAATCAGCACGCATGTTCCAGGAGTCCCGTGCTTCGCGCACAACATTGCCAGCTCTGGATGAGCTTAATGGTGTAATAGAGGAGGAACGTCTATGTCCAGATAAGCGTTTTCATGGAACGCATTTCTTTGATACACTTTATCCTTGCTCTACGGAGTTAAAGGCTAATTGGACTTCTGCTCCTGAAGTGGATGTGTCTTTATCGCAGCTTAGTAAATCCTCACTACTCCCTATTAAGGGAAAAGCGAGCTTACAGGAGCCTTTGGATAGAAAGGCAGAATTGGCGGCAAAAGCAAGCTATGAGGCTGCGGGTCATGGATTTCGAGCAGTGCTAGGATCCATGTGTGCTGCTAGAGCTTCTCTAAGCTGGTTGGCACGTCTGAAGACGGAGTTGCAAAATGAATCTCCGTTATCTGAGATACGGGAAACTTGTGAATGGTTAGAAACGGCAGCCTGTTATATCTTTGATGCCGGTCTGGATACGGCATCTCTGCTGGCCAAAGCGCAAGCTTCAGCGGTCACAGTCAGAAGAGCTTTATGGCTCAGACAGTGGGCCGGGGACGCAGTTTCCAAACAAGGGTTGTTGGCCTTACCTTACAAGGGTGGCCATCTTTTTGGATCCGACCTCACAGAGCTGATTTCCAAGGCTAAGGCGAAGGAATCAGCATTACCACAGCGAAGGGCCATGGCCTCGGTGTCTATATGTGGTCGGCGGTCCTTTCGGGGCCGAGGACGATCTAGTCACTCCTCGTGGGGATCGGGTCGTCCTTCTTTCTCAGGAAAGAAATCCTCTCAGAAAACTCGTACTCCCTGGAAGCAGAGTTTCCGCCGGGACAAGCGGGAACTTGACAAGAAACCTGCAAAGTCGGATTGACGCCAGGGGTCCACTCGAGGATTCTCGAGTGGGGGGTCGCCTGCTTCTTTTCAAGGAGACTTGGATGGCTCGCGTTCCAGATTCCTGGGTAACGCGGATAGTGTCGGCAGGCTATTTCATAGAGTTTGCTTCTCAACCCCCAAATGTTTTTTGTCAATCTCACGTTCCGTCGGAACCCGAGCTTGTTGTCGCTCTACAGCGAGAGGTCGAATCTCTACTACAAAAGGGTGTAGTGATACCGGTTCCGTCAGAGGACCGAGGGAAAGGTTTTTATTCCAACCTTTTTATAGTTCCCAAAAAGGAGAACAAATTTCGCCGATTCTGGATCTCAAGCGATTAAACCGGCATGTCCATGCCCGGAAATTTCGCATGGAGTCGCTTCGTTCCGTTGTGGCAGCTCTGTCACAGAACGATTTTCTGGTGTCAATCGACATTCGCGACGCCTATTTGCATATTCCCATCGGAAAGGCTCATCAGCGCTTTCTTCGATTTGCCATAGGTCAGAATCATTACCAGTTCGTGGCTCTGCCGTTCGGCTTAGCCTCAGCGCCAAGGGTCTTTACAAAAATTCTGGCGCCCCTCATGGCAATCCTTCGAAGGCAGGGGATTACGATTCTCCCTTATCTGGACGATCTTTTGATCATGGCTTCCTCGGAGGAGGAGGCGTTGACGGCTCGGGATTTGTCTCTTCAGTTTCTGAAGGACTTCGGTTGGCTGGTCAATTGGGAGAAGTCGTCCCTGGAACCATCGAGGACAATCCTCTTTTTGGGAATGCATCTCGACACGTTTCGGTCGGTAGTTTCCCTACCACCAGACAAACAGTCATGTCTTCTTCGACATGTACAGATTATGAAATCCTCAACGGCAATGTCCCTACGGAAGTGTATGCGTCTTCTGGGACTGATGGTGGCGTCCATGGAGGCAATTCCTTTTGCCCAGTTCCATTCCAGGACTCTCAAAGGTTCATCTTGAGTCGATGGAACAGTCGCAATCGCTGGATTGCAGTGTCACCATTTCTCGCGCGGTGCGGGATTCTCTAGAATGGTGGTTACGTCCAGGGGCATTCTCCCTGGGGAAGTCTTTCCTCCCTCCGAAGTGGTCAGTCATAACCACCGATGCCAGCCTGACGGGCTGGGGGGGTGTTTGGAACAATCTCTGGATTCAGGGGGTATGGTCATCGGAAGAGTCTTCTTCCGATCAACATCCTGGAATTGAGGGCGATTTTCTTTGCCTCCAACATTGGACGGTCCCTTTGAGCGGTCTGCCAGTCCGAGTGCAGACAGACAATGCGACGGCTGTCGCGTATATCAATCACCAAGGTGGGACAAGGAGTTCCAGACTCATGGTAGAGGTGTCCCGAATTCTGATTTGGGCAGAGGCCAAGTGTACCAGCCATTTCGGCGATTCACATTCCAGGGGTTCAGAATATTACAGCGGACTTTCTCAGTCGCAGAAGGATGGATCCCGGGGAATGGAGCCTTCACCCGGAAGTCTTTGCTCTACTGTGCTCTCGCTGGGGAACCCCCCAAGTGGATTTGATGGCATCCAGGTCCAATGCCAAGTTACCGACATTCATGTCCAGGTACAAGGACCCGAAGGCGGTGGCGGTGGATGCTCTAGTGGCTCAGTGGGATCAGTTCGAGCTGATTATGTATTCCGCCGATATCCTTACTCCTCTAGTACTGCGTCGGATCAGACTAGAGAGAATTTCAGCTATTTGATAGCTCCAGACTGGCCAAGAAGGGTGTGGTTCTCGACAATAATGTCGCTGTTGGCGGCACCTCCTTTTCCACTCCCTCTTCAACCGGACTTGTTGACTCAGGGGCCCGTTTGTCATCCGGACTTGATGTCCCTGCGTTTGACGGCGTGGCTCTTGAGACCGAATTTGACCCGTAGAGGTTTCTCAGCCGAGGTCATTGCTACCCTTCGTGCTGCAAGATGTCCGGCTACTACTAGGATTTACCACAAAATTTGGGAAACCTTCTTTTCGTGGTGTTTGGGGTCCTCTCGGAACCCGAGAAAATTTTCCATTCCCAACCTGTTGGCTTTTCTGCAGCATGGGCTAGACAAGGGTTTGGCAGTTAGCACTCTGAAAGGTCAGATTTCTGCTCTGTCCTTATTGTTCCAGAGAACCATTGCTTCAATAGAGACGTGTCTCCTTTTTTCCGAGGTATTCTCGTAAGTTTCCGCCGCGGAAGGCTCCCGTGTCTCCTTGGCGGCTCAACCTTGTTTTGGAGGCTCTTCAGCATAAACCTTTTGAGCCTATGGTTTCTGCTAGCCTTTCTTTACTTTCTTGGAAGGTGGCTTTCCTTGTTGCAGTCACTTCTTTGAGGAGAGTTTCTGAGTTGGCAGCTCTTTCTTGTTCGCCTCCTTTTCTGGAGTTTTTTCCGGATCGTGTAGTGCTTCGCACTCGGGGTGATTTTTTAGCCTAAAGTGGTGTCACAATTTCATGTTAACCAGGATATTGTGTTGCCTTCACTCTGTCCGGATCCGAAGAATGCGAAAGAGCGAGATTTACACACATTGGATTTAGTGCGGGCCTTGAAGTTTTATCTATCTCTTACTCAAGGTTTTCGTAAGACGGACTCCCTGTTTGTGGTTCCAGCAGGTCGTCGGCGTGGTCAACGAGCTTCCAAGGATTCTATAGCTCGTTGGATCCGGTCAGCTATTTTGGAAGCTTACCGTCTTCGGGGTGAATCTTGCCCGATTAAGATTCGAGCCCATTCCACGAGAGCTGTGGCCTCATCGTGGGCTTTTCATCAAGGTGCCTCGGCAGTGCAGCTCTGCCGAGCGGCAACTTGGCGCTCTGTCCCACACGTTTACAAAGTTTTATAAAGTGGACGTCAGTGCTTCCGCTGATGCAGCCCTCGGACGTAGGGTCTTGCAGGCAGCTGTAGTTTGAAGTTCTGGATGAACTTGTGTTTAGCGCTGGTTGCGCTTTGTTGTTAAGGTTGTTGGGTTTCTGCCTTTTGTTGGTTTTTCCCACCCTTATTTTTGAACTGCTTTGGGACGTCCCATCAGTAATGAATACTGTGGCTCTCTTCCTTCCATCTGCAGCTGAAACACGGATTTTGGTAAGAACTTACCTGTAAAATCCTTTTCAGCGAAGGAAGGAAGAGAGACACAGCACCCTCCCAAGGCAGAAGTGTGTTGATGTTTTCAGATGCAGCGCGACCCTTATCTGATAGCGATTATCTGGGCTGAGGTCAGCGCGCTAGGGCTCTGTTCCAGCATCGCCAGCTCATCGCAGTAGTCAGGTTCCGTGAGTAGTACCTGGAACTCTGTGGTTTTTGGCTTTCTTTGCATGCATAACCTGTATTCTTGTGTTTTTTCTCTGAAGTTCCTTCAGAAGGGGTTATGTTGCTCCGCTGGTGATCTTGGCTCTTTTCCTAAAAGCTTTGGTACGACTGGAGCTGAGTAGGAGGAGCCCGAGCTGGAGGGGCCAGCCAGTCATCACTCTTTTGATCTGAGGTAACATCCTGATCTGGGGCTCCGCCTACCCATCAGTAATGAATACTGTGTCTCTCTTCCTTCCTTCGCTGAAAAGGATTTTACAGGTAAGTTCTTACCAAAATCCGTGTTTTATGTTTTTGGTGCAAATTATACCATGTGTTTTTTTTTTTTTATTGTGTAAATATTGGATTGCTGCACTTGAAAGTGCCAATGTGTTTTTTATATATATTTTACTTATTCTTCTCATGGAAGCCTACCAGAAGATAAAAAGCACTAAGAAATGTAACGTTCTACAGAGTGCTTGAATGCAGTATAAGCATGAGTTTTCATGAAATCATCCATGTGGTTGAACTGTTAAACACAGCAGAATTTCATACAAGAAAAAGAGACTAAAACACAGCATTTATGCTACAATATAACATGTCTTCTGTGTCCTGAAAGTCTTCTAATAATTGGATGCTCCTATTTTGGCATTAAAGTGATACATCTGCAGTGAATTCTGCACAAAGAATTGACATGTGGTGCAGATTTAAAATCCGCAGTGTTGTCAGTAGAACCAGTTGGGTGAATCCGGTACACTGACGCTGTGCAGTCAGAGCTGAAAGTATCCGTCTATGGACGATTACATTTGACAACTAGGTGTTATCATTCCATTTGTCAGTTTTTTCTTAGAGGGAACCTGTCACCCCCCCCAAGGCATTTTTAACTAAAAGAGCCACCTTCAGCAGCACTTAGGCTGCATTCTGTGAAGGTGGCTCTTCTGTTTCTGATCTCCAGTAACGCCGAAATACTGACTTTTATAAGTAGGTCCCCATACCTGTATTGAGTCCCATAGGTATGGCGTGTCCCCCTGTATCAGCTGCCTCCCAGTCGTCCATCATCCCCCTGTTGCGTCCCTTCGCCACCTCCTCCTGTTTTGCTGTTGGCGTTACATGCCGGCGAGCGCCTGCGCTGTGCCAACAGTTCTCGGGCATGCGCAGTACGGGAACTGACATCAGGCTATCGCGCCTGCGTGTTTTGGAGGCCCCAGATCCCACCCCACAGTTTGTTATGATGTATTCACATTGCGGGGCTGGCGCCTGCGCAGTGAAAACCTTAGCTCATCAGACGCTGCCGAGGGAGGTAAATGAAAGAGGAGAAGGGCGCAGGCGCACCTATAGTTGTTCACTGCGCAGGCAACAGATTCCCAGCCCCGCAGTGTGAATACATAACACACTGCGGGGCAGGAACTGGGGCCTCCGAAAGACGCAGGCACGATAGCCTGATGTAAGTTCCCGGGCAGCGCGCACTGGGAGGAGGTGGCGCAGGGACGCAACAGGGTGATGATGGACGACTGGGAGGCGGCTGATACAGGGACACACACCATACCTATGGGACTCAATACAGGCCCTGGGGGATGACAGGTTCCCTTTAAATCTCTAGAGGATTACACTGAAGCTGCACAGCACTGAGTTGTGTGAAAAGATGCTCTTGATATGTTATGTTATGGAGATATAAGTATTAAAACAGTTGTCCCGTGAACATTTATTAGATCATTCATCTTAACACAGGAACGTTTTTTTTACACTTCCAATTGCTATTATTTATTATTCCAAGATCTATTAATTAAAATGTACTTTGTTTATAGGACAACACCTTTAACAAAAGCAGACACACTAGAAGATTAATTTTAAGTATTCCAGCTTTGTCCAATAATTGAATATGTTAGCAGCTAATTATCTTTTGGATAAGACTACGCTCACATTAGGCTTGTAGTTGACGTTCAGCACTTAGCCAGAAAAGCTTACAGCACGCAGACTTTGTCCATAAGATTACTTCATCGGGCTAGCATACATCTTTATTTAATGATCTCCAGAAAATAAATGTATACGTTTTAAATATATTTTTTTTGTCCCTTCATTTTCACAGTAACGCTTTAGGTGCCAAATGGCACAGTAAGTCACCCTTTACACTTAAACTCTGTTCACATCACACTTTTGGCCTCCACTTAACACACAAGCCATAAAATGAAATCCACATTTTATTCACTTAAAGACAGTCTAGCTAGGTTTTTCAGGTTTTCCTGGTTGTTGGAAGTGAATGTTACATATATATATTACTTTGTTTCTTTCTATAAAGGCCTCTTGGTCCAGAAAATCTTCTGCTTCGTGGGACAAGGTTGAAAAACACAAAGGAAATTTTTGGTATGTTGTAAATGCAAATAAAATGTGAAAACTGTTTGTGAATGTCTTTTGCATATATTAGGCTAGTTTCACAATAGCGTATGGCTGCGCTGCGGACTTCCTCAGTGAAGCTCCGCCCCCGCCGCACCTCCTCCGGTCAGCTCCGCCTATGTCTGCAAGATGTATGCGGATGCCGCCGCATGCGTCGTTTTGACGGTACGGCAACCGCAACAAAATGCAACATGTTGCGTTCGGCGCAGGTCGCCGCACCGTCAAAATGACGCATGCGGCGGCATCCACATACATCTACATTGCCTGCGTACCTAATGTTAAATATAGGTACGCAGGCCGCTTACAGAAATAGGCGGAGCTGACTGGAGGAGGTGCGGTGGTGGGTGGAGCTTCACGGAGGAAGTCCGCAGCCATACGCTAGTGTGAAACTAGCCTTACATGGATCCTTGAAGTCTCACTATGGCAGTTTTGATTTATTTTTTAATTCACCATTTGTTAGCTATTGGTAAATTATGTTAAGTGTGTTCATCAAAGTACTTAGCAGTCACTGCCCTCTGTCATTTTCAAGCCCGATTTTCTCTGGAGCATGTGACCGCTGATTTCATTAGCTGGTTCACTACACCATCTTCTGTGTGACCGGTAATCACTTTTCAATATAAGTCTATGAGACGCAGAACAAAGCTGTCATAGACTTTCATTAAAGGGGTTGTCTGGTGTTCTTGCAAAAGTCTGCAGCTACTCTGAATCCTTACAGTGTGTACAGTCATGGACAAAAGTTTTGAGAATGACACAAATATTAATTTTTACAAAGTCTACTGCTTCACTTTTTCTAATGACAATTTGCATATACTCCAGAATGTTATAAAGAGTGATCAGCTTAACAGCAATTACTTGCAAAGTCAATATTTGGCTAGAAAATGAACTTTATCCCCCAAAACACATTTCAACATCATTGCAGCCCTGCCTTAAAAGTACAGCTAACCTCTTTTCAGTGATTGCTCCATTAACACAGGTGTGGGTGTTGATGAGGACATGGCTGGAGATCAATCTGTCATGATTAAGTAAGAATGACACCACTGGACACTTTAAAAGGAGGCTGGTGCTTGGCATCATTGTTTCTCTTCTGTTAACCATGGTTATCTCTTAAGAAACACGTGCAGTCATCATTGCAATGTACAAAAATGGCCTAACAGGGAAGAGTATCGCAGCTAGAAAGATTGCACCTCAGTCAACAATCTATCGCATCATCAAGAACTTCAAGGAGAGAGGTTCCATTGTTGCCAAAAAGGCTCCAGGGCGCCCAAGAAAGACCAGCAAGCGCCAGGACCGTCTCTTAAGTGTTTCAGCTGCGGGATCGGGCTACCAGCAGTGCAGAGCTTGCTCAGGAATGGCAGCAGGCAGGTGTGAGTGCATCTGCACGCACTGTGAGGCGGAGACTCTTGGAGCAAGTCCTGGTCTCAAGGAGGGCAGCAAAGAAGCCACTTCTCTCCAAAAAAAACATCATGGACAGACTGATATTCTGCAAAAGGTACAGGCAGTGGACTGCTGAGGACTGGGGTAAAGTTATTTTCTCTGATGAATCCCCTTTTCGATTGTTTGGGACATCAGGAAAACGCCTCATTCGGAGAAGACAAGGTGAGCGCTACCACCAGTCTTGTCTCATGCCAACTGTTAAGCATCCTGAAACCATTCATGTGTGGGGTTGCTTCTCAGCCAAGGGAATCGGCTCTCTCACAGTCTTGCCTAAAAACACAGCCATGAATAAAGAATGGTACCAGAATGTCCTCCAAGAGCAACTTCTCCCAACCCTCCAAGAGCAGTTTGGCAATCAACAATGCCTTTTCCAGCATGATGGAGCACCTTGCCATAAAGCAAAGGTGATAACTAAATGGCTCAGGGAACAAAACATAGAGATTTGGGGTCCATGGCCTGGAAACTCCCCAGATCTTAATCCCATTGAGAACTTGTGGTCAATCATCAAGAGACGGGTGGACAAACAAAAACCTAAAAATTCTGACAAAATGAAAGCATTGATTGTGCAAGAATGGACTGCTATCAGTCAGGATTTGGTCCAGAAGTTGATTGAGAGCATGCCAGGGAGAATTACAGAGGTCCTGAAGAAGAAGGGTCAACACTGCAAATATTGACTTGCTGCATTAGCTCATTCTAACTGTCAATATAAGCTTTTGTTACTCATATGTCTGCAGTCATATTTCTGTCTGTGATAAAAACATCTGTCAAACACACATAAAAACCAGAGGGCAGCAGATCATGTGAAAATATAATGTTTGTGTCATTCTCAAAACTTTTGGCCATGACTGTACACACTGATCATGTGACTTCCAGTATCTAGCGAGGCCGAGCACATCTAATTGGCAGGTGATTGCATACTTCTAATAACATGACTGCCCACTCTCACCAGCAATAACTGAGAATCCTGACAGTGTGCGATGGGTGCGCTATACAGTAGTGTTCAAAATAATAGCAGTCCAATATGACTAACCAGATTAATCACTGTTTTTGGTATAGATTATATTACTCAGTGTCAAACAATTTACCAGTTGGTGCCGTAGATTCCAAGAAAACCACCAGACTCCACATTCATGATCTGTTTTGAGTCTGTGTATTAGAATAATTAATTGAAAGGGTGGTGATCAAAATAGTAGCAGTGTGGAGTTCAATTAGTGAGGTCAATCATCTGTGAAGAAACTGGTGTGAATCAGGTGGCCCTTATTTAAGGGTGAAGCCAGGACATGTTGCACATGTATTTCTCCTCGAAAGCCTGAGAAATATGGTTCATTCGAGACATTGTTCAGAAGAACAGCGTACTTTGATTAAAAAGTTGATTGGAGAGGGTAAAACTTATAGAGAAGTGCAGACACTGTTCAGCTAAAATGATCTCCAGTGCTTTAACCCCTTTCTGACCTCTGACGTACTATCCCGACCATGTGCCCTGGACCTTAATGAACATGGACGGGATAGTACGTCATGGGCGATCGGCCGCTCTCACGGGGGGGAGCGCAGCCGATCTCGGCCCCGATAGCTGACACCCGGCACTTTAACCCCCGGAACACTGCGATGAAACATGATCGTAGCGTTCCAGAGCCGGCACAGGGGCTGACAGCCCCTCTGCCTTTGGATCGGAGACCTCGTGGCACGCCGCGGGGTCCCCAATCGCTGCCATGACCACATCTGGGTCTCCAGAGCAGTGAAACTTCCTGTCATGCGTAGTGCATGTCAGGAAGTCTCACAGGTAAGTGTGCGCTGAGTGCAGCGCTGACAGCTTCTGTAGCAGCACAAAATCATTGTCCCATAGTGGGACAAAGTGTGAAAGTAAGAATTAAATAAAACATTTTTTTAAGTAATTGTAAAAATATTTAAAAAAATAATAAAAAAAATCAATATTCTATCACTAAATAAATGTTTGAATAAAAAAAATCTAAACAATAAAAGTACACATATTTGGTATCGCCGCGTCCGTAAGGACCCAACCTGTAAAACTGTCCCACTAGTTAACCCCTTCAGTGAACACCATGAAAAAAGACAAAAAACAGTGCTTTTATCATCATACCGCCTAACAAAAAGTGAAATAACACGTGATCAAAAAAACAGATATAAATAAACATGGCACCGCTGAAAACGTTATCTTGTCCCGCAAAAATAAGCCGCCATACAGCATCATCAGCGAAAAAATAAAAGTTATTGCTCTCAGAATAAAGCAATGCAAAAATAATTTTTTTCTTTAAAATACCGTAGTTTTTATTATGTAAAAGCGCCAAAAAGAAAAAATGATATAAATGAGATATCTATGTTATCGTACTGACCCGAAGAATAAAACTGCCTTTACCACATGCGGAACGGTGTAAACGCCCCCCCCCCCCCCCGCCCCGCAAAAAAAAAATTCATGAACTGCTGGTTTTTGCTCCTTTTGTCTCCCAAAAATCGGAATAGAAAGCGATCAAAAAAATGTCCTGTGCCGAAAAGGGTACCAATAAAAACGTAAAATCGTCCCGCAAAAAAACTAGACCTAACATGACTCTGTCGGCCAAATATGGAAAAATTATAGCTCTCATAATGGTGATGCAAAAACTATTTTTTGCAATAAAAAGCGTCTTTTAGCGTGTCACAGCTGCCAAACATAAAAACCCGCTATAAATAGTAAATCAAACTACCCTTTATCACCCCCTTAGTTAGGGAAAAATAGTAAAATAAAAAGTATTTCCATTTTCCTGTTAGGGTTGGGGCTAAGGTTATGATTGGGGCTAAAGTTAGGGTTGGGGTTGGGGCCAGAGTTGGGGTTAGGGTTTGGGTTACGTTGAGATTAGTATTGGGATTAGGGTTAGGGGTGTGTTAGGGTTAGATTTGTGGTTAGGGTTATGGTTAGGGTTGCGATTAGGGGTGTGTTGGGGTTAGGGTTGGAGTTAGAATTGGGGGGTTTCCACTGTTTGGGCACATCAGGGGCTCTCCAAATGCGACATGGCGTCTGATCTCAATTTCGGCCAATTCTGCGTTGAAAAAGTCAAACGATGCTCCTTCACTTCCGAGCTCTGCCATGCGCCCAAACAGTGGTTTA
This sequence comes from Oophaga sylvatica, assembly GCA_033576555.1. Classification (NCBI taxonomy): domain Eukaryota; kingdom Metazoa; phylum Chordata; class Amphibia; order Anura; family Dendrobatidae; genus Oophaga; species Oophaga sylvatica. The sequence continues at coordinate 181,905,109 of JARQOD010000005.1, read as the reverse complement.
CCCCCACATATGGGGTGTGAGGAACTAAGCCGACCGCCACACGGTAGCCCGGGTATCACAGCTTCTGATCCCACCGCTGCCACCAATTTGTGAGGAACTAAGCCGACCGCCACACGGTAGCCCGGGTATCACAGCTTCTGATCCCACCGCTGCCACCAATTTGTGAGGAACGACCCCCTTTCCTCCCACGTCACTAATGTGACGTAACTCCACAGGTACAGCTCTCCGGCGCCCCCTTTGTCTCTCAGGTCAGTAAGGGAACTACACCTAGAGCAAATGGCCGCCAGGGAGGTTGTCCTGTTACCCACTGGGTATTCTAAGATTCGTGATCAGAGTAAAAGCATCAGCCCAAGATTAATTTTATGGTTTAATTTGCCTTAAGGGCGCACTAGATAATTACAGAAATATACAGTAAAGCTATACAACGTAATTACAATGGATTTGCAGTCAGAGAAACAATACAACGATAATGTACAAGGCTAAAAGGTATAAGCTATAGATCAATATTACCGGGTTGTATGGTCATGGGGAGGCATGGAGCTCTGCGTTCCCCAGGTGAAAGTCTTCAGTTGCTGGACAGTCCCCAATGCATGTGCTGCAGCTCCATTTGGCAAGTCTGTCCCTTGTGCTTCTGTGTGTGAAATGGAATGAACACAGGGGTACCTGGCTACAGCTCTTAACCCTGCTAGGCCCCTCCCCTTTTGCTTTGAAGCCCGCATATTAACTGGCCTGCAATTCATATGGAGCAGCAAACAATGGCTTGGCTGAGCTATTTACCATACGACTGACCATCTTATTCAGACCCTGGCCTAAACCAATTAGCATGTAAAGGCCTATTGATTCATAGTGGACATCAAAGCTGGTCGTACTGAATATGCTAATAGGCCCTGTGTAGTTAAGAGTCTGTGGCTGTGTGAACTGACAAGATGGAGGCTGGTATACAAAATGGCGACGTCCCTTTCCTTACACCTCCCTGCTTTTGAGGGCGCTAGGGGGTATCACATTCCTGTGTTCCCCCGTGCGCCCTACCACACCCTCTCTTTAGCTAGGGTGGTAGATCCAGAAGGATTTCTGACTCTCTGTCCTCTGAAAGGTTGCACACTGGTTGGGCATAAGCCTCCCGCTCATGATGGGCCTTCATCATGTTCACATGGAAGGCCTTCCTCCTTCCACGGGCGTGGTCCAGGGTGACCAGGTAGGTGACGGCGTTGAGCTGCTCGTGCACGAGGTATGGACCCTCCCAGGCCGCCTGAAGCTTGTTTTTGGGTACGGGGACCAGTACCCACACCTTTTGACCCACCTGGTAGGTCCGCTCACAAGCATTCTGGTTGTACCATCGCTTCTGGTCAGCCTGAGCTTGGGCCATATTGTCATGCACCAGCCGCGTCAAGGCCATCATTCGGTCCCGGAAGCGCACGACATACTCAATGACCGACACTCCAGGGGTGGCTAAATCCCCTCCCCATGCTTCCTTCACCAGAGCAAGGGGCCCCCGTACACGTCGCCCGTACAGGAGCTCAAAGGGGGAGAACCCCGTTGAGGCCTGTGGAACCTCCCGGTAGGCAAACAGCAGGTGTGGGAGATACCGCTCCCAGTCTCTCCCGTGGGAGTCGACCAACATCTTCAGCATCTGCTTTAAGGTGCCATTGAACCGCTCACACAAGCCATTGGTCTGTGGGTGATACGGGCTGGCCACCACATGTTGCACCTGTACCTGCTTACAGAGAGACTCCATCAGCTGCGACATGAACTGGGTCCCTCGGTCGGTGAGCATTTCCTTGGGAAACCCCACTCTGGAGAAAATCTCCAGTAAGGCAGTGGCCACTTTGTCGGCCCGAATGGACGACAAAGCTACCGCCTCCGGGTACCGGGTGGCATAGTCCACTACCGTTAGTATGAAGCATTTCCCGGAGCGGCTGGGAGTGGACAGAGGTCCAATGAGATCCACAGCCACCCTCGAGAAAGGCTCTTCGATGATGGGCAGAGTTACCAGTGGGGCTTTGGGGCGCGGCCCCGCCTTCCCCACCCTCTGACAGGTGTCACACGAACGGCAGTAGGCTATCACCTCGGTCCTCATTCCAGGCCAATAGAAATGCTGAGCTAGCCTGGCCCTGGTTTTAGTGATCCCTAAGTGTCCGGCCATTGGAATCTCGTGTGCGATCCGCAACAATTCCGCCCTGAACGGATGGGGCACCACTAACTGTCGGTCCCTGGGCCACGCCTCCGGTGAACCCTGCTGGACCGTTACCCGGTACAGCCGTCCCTGGTCCCAGACCACTCGCTCGCGGTCGGACTCCAGGGGAGGCTGTGCCGCCTGTTCCTTGAGAGTCTTCAGGCTAGGGTCAGCTTCCAACGCTGCCTGAAATCCCTGACTAGATATGGCAAGAATTGATGAAACTGCCCTGTCCTCTGTCAGTTCCCCGGGATCTGTCTCCTGGCTACTGTCTGACTCGGCAGCCACTTGGTCAGAGAGGGGGAAACCGTCGGACCTCCGCGAGGCTCCTTGGGCTTCAGCGCTCCCACTCCTGGTAACAGCGGCCACGACCGCTGAGACCACGAGTAGCGCCTGCTTTCCCTCATCCTCTGACCAAGTCGCCGGGTCAGGCAGACTTCCCTGACTTCCTGACATCCCGGATGTGGAGAACTCCTGACCTGGGGTTCTACCTGGTGGCTCCTCTCCCGGGACACCCCCTCCCCCCATGGCCTGTTCCTCTTCCTGCAGGGGCCCTAGACTCAGCAGGCTGGGTTCACTTAGGGGCCCTACACTGCTCATAGCAGCCCCTCCCTCCACCTCTGAGCTCTCCCCTACAGCCTCCTCACCTGTCCTCACTGTGAGCCCTGTGTGTGTAGTGTCAGTGCATGGCTTACCATCAGGTTTCACTCCCTCCTCCACTGTTGGAGGCACATTCAATACATTAACATTAGCATTCACAGTAGAGTCATGACATTCTTGGGGAGCCGAACTTGGGGGTTCAGTGGCCACATACTGGGACACTAGCCGCCCCAAATCGGTCCCAAGCAACACATTTGCAGGAATATTTGGCGTTACTCCCACCTCCCGCATCCCCCTCCCGGCGCCCCAGTCCAAATACACCGTGGCAACGGGCAGCGCCGGTTCAACGCCTCCAATTCCGGAGACGGAAAGGGTTTTCCCAGGTACCAAGTCTTGAGGGGACACCACCTCAGGGCGTACCAGGGTTCGTTCAGCGCCTGTGTCCCGCAGTCCCATGACCGCTGAGCGGCCGATGGTGACGGGTTGGTAATTGTCTAGGGACCTCCCACCACTCCCTCCCACACACAAAACAGTGGACGGTTTCTGGGACAGGGATGGGGCCTTCTGGCGCTGGGGACATGCAGCCTTAAAGTGTCCTGGCTGATTGCAATTATGACAACGTCTGGGTTCTGTTCCTGGCCTGGAGAGGGCAGCCGGGGGGTACACCCCTTGCACTCTGGGGGCTGGATATGGGGCTGGGGCAGGATTGGGCTTACCCCCTCTCCAGGTGCTGCTGGCAGGCTTCTTTGGCTCCGGCGCCCTGTTGTGGCATACTCGTCTGCCAGGGCGGCTGTAGCAGAAGCCCCCTTTGGTTTCCGGTCACGGAGGAACTGCTGGAGGTCCTCTGGGCAGTTCCACAAGAATTGCTCCACGACAAACAGTTCCTGGACCTCCTGGCAGGTAGTGAGCTCTAGACCCGAGGTCCAGTGCTCCGCAGCTCTCAGCAGGGCCCGCATGTGGTCGGTCCAGGTGTCCTTTGAACCCCGCTGCAGGCTCCTGAACTTCCTGCGGTACGACTCCGGGGTGAGGTTGTAGTGCTGGATCAGGGCCCGCTTGATGCTGTTGTAGTCCTGCTCCTCCCCGGCAGGTAAGTCCCCCAAAACTTCCAGGGACTTACCCCTCAAACGGGGGGTCAGGTACCTTGCCCACTGATCCAGGGCCAGATGATGTTGGAGGCATGTCCTCTCAAAAGCAAGCAGAAAGGAATCCAGGTCTCCATCCTTTTCAAGTAAGGGAAAGTCCTCCGCCCGGACCTTGGAAGCCCTTGTCTCAGGTGGGCCTGGTGCGTCCAGCGGGGGCCCGTGCTGAGCCATCTCCAGTCGGTGCCGGCGCTCCGCTGGTTTCTCTGCCGCTGCATGCTTCCGCTGCTGCTCACGCTCCCTTCCGCGCTGCTTGCTCACGCTCCGCAGCTTCACGGCGTTCTGCTCGCTCACGCTCTGCTGCTTTCTCTGCCGCCACCAGGAGTCTGTCATAGGCGGCGTCATTACCAGCCTCGAGCTGTGCCATAGCCGCTTGGAAAATGGCCTCCGATCTGGACAGGCTGGGACGGGCAGGGGGTGGACAGTCCACTGTGAGACTGAGCACGGGGGTCGGGCTCCTTGGGGAGCCCTGGCTGAGCTCCCCCTCATCGGTATCGAACCCCTCATAGGCCACAGCATTGGCCTCCCCCTTTGCCCTACTCCTGGTGCCTTCCGCCATCTTGGGAACCTTTGGTTACTGAAACACAGCTGCAACCCTGACCTTGCACACAACTTGTTATATTTACACTCTGACCGTCTAGTGCTGGGCTGACCTTAAGACCCCAGCAGTGAAAGTACTGCTGGTAGTCTCTAGTGTCTGGGAGTAGGGGTCCCACGCACACTATTACTCTGATCCCACCGCTGCCACCAATTTGTGAGGAACTAAGCCGACCGCCACACGGTAGCCCGGGTATCACAGCTTCTGATCCCACCGCTGCCACCAATTTGTGAGGAACTAAGCCGACCGCCACACGGTAGCCCGGGTATCACAGCTTCTGATCCCACCGCTGCCACCAATTTGTGAGGAACGACCCCCTTTCCTCCCACGTCACCAATGTGACGTAACTCCACAGGTACAGCTCTCTGGCGCCCCCTTTGTCTCTCAGGTCAGTAAGGGAACTACACCTAGAGCAAATGGCCGCCGGGGAGGTTGTCCTGTTACCCACTGGGTATTCTAAGATTCGTGATCAGAGTAAAAGCATCAGCCCAAGATTAATTTTATGGTTTAATTTGCCTTAAGGGCGCACTAGATAATTACAGAAATATACAGTAAAGCTATACAACGTAATTACAATGGATTTGCAGTCAGAGAAACAATACAACGATAATGTACAAGGCTAAAAGGTATAAGCTATAGATCAATATTACCGGGTTGTATGGTCATGGGGAGGCATGGAGCTCTGCGTTCCCCAGGTGAAAGTCTTCAGTTGCTGGACAGTCCCCAATTCCATGTGCTGCAGCTCCATTTGGCAAGTCTGTCCCTTGTGCTTCTGTGTGTGAAATGGAATGAACACAGAGGTACCTGGCTACAGCTCTTAACCCTGCTAGGCCCCTCCCTTTTGCTTTGAAGCCCGCATATTAACTGGCCTGCAATTCATATGGAGCAGCAAACAATGGCTTGAGCTTGAGCTATTTACCATACGACTGACCATCTTATTCAGACCCTGGCCTAAACCAATTAGCATGTAAAGGCCTATTGATTCATAGTGGACATCAAAGCTGGTCGTACTGAATATGCTAATATGCCCTGTGTAGTTAAAAGTCTGTGGCTGTGTGAACTGACAAGATGGAGGCTGGTATACAAAATGGCGACGTCCCTTTCCTTACATGGGGTATCTGCATACTCAGGACAAATTGCACAACAACTTTTGGGTCCTATTTCTCCTGTTACCCTTGGGAAAATAAAAAATTGGGGGTGAAAAGATCATTTTTGTAGAAAAAATGATTTATTTTTACGGCTCTACGTTATAAACTTCTGTGATGCACTTGGGGGTTCAGTGTCCTCCCCACATATCTAGATAAGTTCCTTAGGGGGTTTACTTTAAAATATGGTGTCACTTATGGAGAGTTTCTACTGTTTAGGCACATCAGGGGCTCTCCAAACGTGACATGGTGTCCGATCTCAATTCCAGCCAATTTTGCATTGAAAAGTCCTTCCACTCCGATCTCTGCCGTGCGCCCAAACAATGGTTCCCCCCCACATATGAGGTATCAGCGTACTCAGGACAAATTGCACAACAACTTTTGGGGTCCAATTTCTCCTGTTACCCTTGGTATAATAAAAAAAAATTAGATCTGAAGTAAATTTTTTGTGAAAAAAAAAAAAAAGTTCCTTTTTCAGCAGCAGATGGAAGGAAGGGAGAGACAGTCATTACTAGTGGGTAGGCGGAGCCCACACAGGATAGAACACCTCAGATTAAAAAGAGTGTTGACCGGCCCTTCCAGCTTGGGCTCCTCCTACTCCAGTTCTCCAGTCCTAAATTTGAGGTCACAGAGGATAGTCGCTGCAGGAGCAGCTCCTCAGAAAATTTTTTATTTTTATCGGACAGAGACTTGAACCCCAGTGGTTTTGAGGTCTCAGGGGTCTCAGCGCTGCTGGACCCCCACCCCTCCCTTGGCGGATCTGTATTACCCTTTAAGGTGGTCCCTGCAGAACCCTGCCGGCCCTGGGGGATGAGGGTTGCTTCCCTGGCGGGGACGCAAACCGCGTTCTGGGGTCACTGCGTTCGCCGCCCTGGGGGGAAGCTATGGGCATAGCGCCACAAATCCCTGGGGGTCCCTGTGGCGCTCAGCTGGGTGAGTACTCTGCATTTTTTAATGTGTGTGAGTGCCGCAGCGGCTGCTGCGGCAGCCGCTGCTACATGTATGATGTTGGTGACTGGTGTTTTTTTGTCCGCAGGTGGATGCCTGCAGGACATGGGAGCGGGGCAGGAGAGGAGAGCGGAGGAGTTCGCGCGCATTTTTTTGAAGCCGGCGGGGGGCGTGGCTTAGCGCTTTCCCGGTCTTCTCGGGCAGGAAGCGCTCTGAGCGTGCGATTTCTCCTGCCTCTTCTCTTCCGACTTCTCTCTTTACAGCGCGGCGGCCATTACTGAGGCTTCCTCGGGCTCCTCACTCTCCTCTCCTCCCGACAGACCGAAGGAACACAGCACCGCGGCCAGCTGGGTGAGTCGCTTCTGCCTGTCAGGGCAGAAGTTTAACTCCCTCACCCCCACAGCGCAGGGCACCTTTCTGAGTAACAATTAGGTGGCAGATTGCGCTGTCCTGCAGCTGTGGCCTCATATAGAGGCCCTTTTTTTGTCTGGGGCTCGCACACCCTTTTCATTTAAAAGAGGTTGTGGGAAGTCTGCAACATTAACCCCTAATAGGCGGTTAACCCTTAAGTGAGGGACAGCTGGGGTAGCTCTCCCTTTAAGAGCTTTAACCCTTCAGCGTTCTTGTTTTCGTCCCCTTAAGAAACCACACTGCTCTAGTTACTGACAGGTTTAACCTGCCATATACTGTGTGAGGGCATGTCAGATCAGGGTCCAGGAGGTGCGGACCGTCTTCCAGATCGCTACAGGATCAGTCTCGCGTATCTGACACGCAGACCTCGACGGCGTCAAGCGCAGCAGTCGGAGGCTTCAGTGATGTCAAAATGGAGGCCCTCACTCGTTCTATTGATGGCCTGTCTGACCTTCTAGGTTATTGGGTGTCAGCTAGATCCTCTCATGGCAGGAAGCGCCACAGGCCGGTGCCATCTTTCCCGCGTAGCGACTCGGAGATCTCTGGTATGGAGCGTTCCCCTTCAAGCTCAGATGGGGAGATGTCCGATTCGGATAAGGAGGATTGGCAGGGACACTCTGCCTCTCTTTTGGGCTGTACAGAGGCTTTTATTGGAGCCATGAAGAAGGCGTTACAGTTACCGGAGGAGGTAACTAGACGTCCTGGTAAGTCAGCCCAGATGTTTCAGGAGTCGCATAGGTCGCGATCAGCATTACCATCTCTGGATGAGCTTAATCGGGCAGTGGAGAAGGAACGCCTGTGTCCAGATAAACGTTTTCAGGGACGCTGTTTTTTTGAGACGCTGTATCCGTGTTCGACGGAGTTGATTGATAATTGGATTCCTTCTCCTGAAGTGGATGTCCCTTTATCCCAGCTTAGCAAATCCTCATTACTTCCTGTTAAAGGGAAGGCGAGTCTGCAGGATCCGCTGGACAGAAAAACGGAGATGGCGGCGAAATCCATCTACGAGGCCGCGGGGTCATGGATTCAGAGCAGTACTTGGGTCCATGTGTGCTTGTAAAGCTTCCCTGAGCTGGTTAGACCGTCTACGGACGGCGTGGCAAGATGGATCCCCACTATCCGAGGTAGATGGGCTTTTCAAGTTGGAGGACGCAGCCCGATATGGCAGTGATGCAGGCTTGGATACTGCGTCACTGCTGTCCAGGGCGCAATCCTCGGCGGTCACAGTCAGGAGAGCACTGTGGCTTAGACAGTGGACGGGGACGCGGTTTCCAAGCAAGGTTTGCTATCTTTAGCTTACAAGGGTGGTCAGCTATTTGGATCTGACCTCACGGAGCTGATTGTCAAGGCAAAGGCAAAAGAAACGGCTTTACCGCAGCGAAGAGCTGTGACTTCTGCGTCCGGCAGGCCTAGTGCCGGTAGTAGTCGGTGGTCCTTTCGGTCCAGGGGACGGTTCGGTCAGCCCTCTTGGGGATCGGGTCGTCCATCTTTTTCAGGAAAAAAGACTTCTCAGAAATCCCGCACTCCCTGGAAACAGAGCTTCCGTCAAGACAAGCGGGAAGCTGACAAAAAGCCCGCTAAGGCGGACTGACGCCAGGGTCTCACTCGAGGGCTCTCGAGTGGGAGGTCGCCTGCTCCAATTCGAATCGACTTGGGCTTCCCGTGTTTCGGACGCCTGGGTGACGCGGGTTGTGTCGGCAGGCTATTTCATAGAGTTTCTTGCTCGACCCCCGGACAGTTTTTGTCAATCTCGCATTCCGTCAGAGCCCGAGCTATTTGCCGCTCTACTGCGGGAGGTCGATTCCCTTCTGCAGAAGGGTGTGGTGGTACCGGTTCCACCGGAGGACCGGGGAAGAGGGTTTTATTCCAACCTCTTTGTAGTCCCCAAAAAGGAGGACAAATTTCGTCCCATTCTGGATCTCAAAAGATTGAATCGGCACGTCCGCACCCGGAAATTCCGCATGGAGTCGCTTCGCTCGGTGGTGGCGGCCCTGTCGCAGAATGACTTTTTGGTGTCAATCGACATTCGCGACACTTATTTGCATGTTCCCGTCGGAGGGGCCCACCAACGTTTCCTTTGTTTTGCCATAGGTCAGGACCATTACCAAGTTTGTGGCCCTGCCATTCGGGTTGGCCTCAGCGCCCAGAGTTTTTTTACAAAAATTCTGGCACCTCTTATGGCGATCCTTCGAAGACAGGGGGTTTACGATTCTTCCCTACCTGGACGACCTTTTGATTGTGGCTTTCCTCAAAGGAGGAGGCGGTGACGCTCGCAATCTATCCCTTCAGCTCCTGAGGACTCGGGTGGCTGGTCAATTGGGAGAAGTCGCTCTGGAGCCGTCGCAGTCGATCCTGTTTTTGGGGATGCATTTCGACACGGTACAGCAGTGGTGTCCCTGCCTCCAGACAAGCAAGCGGTCTTCTTCGCCCATGTACAGGTTATGAAGTCCCGACAGCAATGTCCCTACGAGGGTGTATGCGCCTTCTGGGTTTGATGGTGGCATCGATGGAGGCACTTCCGTTTGCCCAATTTCATTCCAGGGCCTCTCCAAATGCTCATTTTGAACCGTTGGGATCGATCGCAGGCTTTGTTTGGATTTGCAGTGCATCATCTCCCACAGAGTGCGAGAGTCTCAGGATGGTGGTTACGTCCGGAGGCGTTATCTCTGGGAAGTCTTTCCTCACCTCGAGGTGGTCGGTCATAACCACCGATGCCACCTGACGGCTGGGGGGTGTCGGAACGATCTCTGGATCCAGGGAGTATGGTCGTCGGAAGAGTCATCCTCCGATCAACATCCTGGAATTGAGGGCAATTTTTTCCTTTGCCTCCAACACTGGACGGTCCCTTTAAGGGGTCTACCAGTCCGAGTGCAGACAGACAACGCGACGGCGGCCCGCGTATATCAACCATCAAGGTGGGACGAGGAGCTCCAGGCTCATGATGGAGGTGTCTCGGATCCTGGAAATGGGCCGAGGCCAGGGTGCCAGCCATCTCTGCGATTCACATTCCTGGAGTTCAAAAATGTCACGGCGGACTTCCTCAGTCGCGAAAAGATGGATCCCGAGAAGGATCTTCATCCGGAAATTTTTGCACTGCTGTGCTCCCGTTGGGGAACTCCCCAAGTGGATTTTGATGGCATCCAGTTAAAAGCCAAGTTACCGACGTTCATGTCCGGGTACAAGGACCCGAAGGCTGTGGCGGTGGATGCTCTGGTGGCTCCGTGGGACCAATTCGAGCTAATCTATGTGTTCCCGCCGATATCCTTACTTCCTCTGGTGTTGCGTCGGATCAGGCTGGAGAGAGTCCCGGCTATGTTGATAGCCCTGGATTGGCCAAGGAGGACGTGGTTCTCGACGCTGGTGTCGCTTCTGGCAGCGCCTCCATTTCCACTCCCTCTTCGCCCGGACCTGTTAACTCAAGGGCCCGTTCGCCATCCGGAACCTGAAGTCTCTGCGTTTGAAAGGCGTGGCTCTTGAGACCGAAATCTTGACCCGTCAAGGTTTTTCAGCCGAAGTCATTGCCACTCTGCGAGCTGCCAAAAGGTCCGGCTACTACTAGATTTATCACAAGACTTGGGAAGCCTTCTTTCGTGGTGTTCGGGTTCTTCAAGGAACCCGAGGATTTTTTTTCCATTCCCAATTTGTTGGCCTTTTTGCAGTACGGGCTGGACAAGGGTTTTTGGTATTTTAGCACTCTGAAGGGGCAGGTTTTCTGCTCTGTCCTTGCTGTTTCGGAAGCTATCGCTTCGCGTAGGGACGTACGTTCCTTTTTTTCGCGGAGTGACCCTCAGTTTCCGCCGCGGAAGGCGTTTGTGTCTCCTTGGCGGCTCAATCTCAATCTCCAACATGGGCCTTTTGAGCCTATGGACTCTGTTAGCCTTCTTTGCTCTCTTGGAAGGTTGCCTTCCTAGTGGCGGTCACTTCTTTGAGAAGGGTTTCTGAGTTGGCGGCTCTTTCTTCTTCTCGCCCCTTTTCTGGAGTTTCATCCGGATCGCGTAGTGCTTCGCTTTTCATGTTAAACCAGGAAAATTGTGTTTGCCCTCGCTCTGTCCGGAGCCAAGGAATGCGAAGGAAACGGGCTTTGCACACTTTGGATTTAGTGCGGGCTTTGAAGTTCTATTTGTCTATTACTCAAAGTTTTTGGAAGTCGGATTCTCTGTTTGTGATACCACAGTCGTCGACGTGGTCAACGAGCTTCCAAGGACTCTATAGCTGTTGGATTCGGTCGGCCATTTTAGAGGCTTACCGACTTTAAGGGCGAACCTAGCCCGATTAAGATTCGAGCTCACTCCACAAGGGCTGTGGGTTCATCGTGGGCCTTTCATCAAGGGGCCTCGGCAGCTCAGCTCTGCCGGGCGGTGACCTGGCGCTCTGTCCACACGTTTACGAAATTTTATAAGGTGGACGTCAGTGCTTCCGCTGATGCGGCCTTAGGACGTAGGGTCCTGCAGGGGCGGTAGTTTAAAGTTCTTGTTAACTTGTATTTAGCGCTGGTTGCGCATTGGTAAGTTGTTGGGAATCTGCCTCTGTTTGGTTTTTTGCCCACCCTTAATTTCTGGACTGCTTTGGGACGTCCCCAAGAAGACGTGTGCCCTCCTTCCATCTGCTGCTGAAAGAGGGTTTTTTGGAAAGACCTTACCTGAAAAACCCTTTTTCAGCAAAGGGAAGGGAAAGGGGAACCCCGATCCCTCCCACAAAGTGTTTTGTTGTGTTTTAAGATGCGGCGTGACCCTCTTTAAACGAGTATCGGGCTAGGCGGGCCCCTAAGGGGGCGTTCCAGCATTTTCCACTCACGCAGTGGGGGGGGAAAAATAAAACCGGGGGTTGGTTTTTTTTTTAAAAGTCCCCGTTTTTTTTTTTTTAAGTTCCCCCCCGAAGGGGATGTTCTTCTTAAAATTCTCTTTTTGTTTTTAAAAAAAAAGGGGGGGACCCCAAACTGGAGGGGGCCCCCCCTTTTTTTAAACAGGGTTTTTTATCCGTGTGGGTTTGCCACCCCCTATAAGGGGCCCCCCCCCTTTGGAAAAGGATTTTGGAAGTTTTAAAAAATTCCTTTTTTTTTTAAAAAAAAAAAAAAAACCTTTTGGGACCCAATTTAAGTTTTAATTTTTTTAAAAAAAATTTTTTTTATGGTGTCTTTGGGTTTTTTTTGGAACCCCCCCGGGGAAAAAGGGGTTTTTCCCCAAAATAAAAATTTTTAAAAAAAGAAACCTGGTCAATTTTAAAAAAAAATTTTTTAAAAGGGCAGAAAATAAACATTGGGGAAAATTTAAACTTTTTTGGGAAAATTAAAGGGGAAAAAAAAAAAGTTTAAAAATTTAAAAATTTTTTTTAAATTTCCCAAATTTTTTTTTTCCCCCCATTTAAAAAAAAAATTTTTTTGGTTGCATGGGGAATAAACAAACAAAAAAAATTCTCCTTCCCCCAAAACCCCCGGGCCCCCCCCATTTTTATTTTAGGGGGCCCGGGGCTTTACAGAAATTTTTAGCAATTTTTTTTTTAAATTTTTTTTTTTTCCCCCCGAAACCCTTTCAAAAACCCTTCCCCAAAATAAAGGGGGCCATTGCCCCCCATTTTGTACGACCTGGGGAAGACCCTTTGGGCCCCCCCCCTGGAAACCCCTAATGGGCAAATAAAAACCCCCCCCCTCACCGCTTTAAAGTGGGTGGGGGTGCCCCCCCCCCCATCCCTAAAAAGTAAAATGGATTAGGGCAAGGCCCTTTCCCTTTTTTTCCCCCCCCCAACATGGTCCTCCCCTCCCCCCCCAATTCCCCCCAATGAAAAACCCCCCCCCGATGGGGATTTACCAGGGAAACCCTTTTTCCCGCACCCTCCAACTTGGGGGGGGGGGGGTTTCCCCCCCCCCGGGGGGGCCCCCGGCCCCCCCTCCTTTTCCCCCTCCTTTTTCCGGGTCCTTCTTAAGCCGCGGCCCCCCCCTTTACGTTTTCCCCGGTTTTGAAAGGGTCAGCTTAACCCCCACCCCCTCCCTCCCCAAACCCCAGTGTGCGGGCCCCAAATTTTTCACAAGGCCGTCCCCGGGCCCCCCTTTTCCCCCCGGGGGCCTGCCCGTCCCCCCCCCCGGGGTCCCCCTTTCCGTAGGGGCCCTCGCCCTTCTTTTGGTTTCCCTAAAATTTTTTTTCCCCCCCGGGGGCCAAAAAAAGGGGGGTTCCCCCCCCCCGGTTTCCAACACCGGGTTTAATGTTACCCAGGCCCGGTGCCCAAAGGGGTACGAAGGGGGGGTATTACGGCTCCGTGATCACCGTACTGCGCGCCCGGCCCTTTAAAAAAAAGGGGGGGTCCCCACCTTATCCCCGGGCCGGGGGGACCCTCAGAAATTTCGCGACCCCCCACTCGCCATTCACAATAAATTTTTGCGGGGCCCCGCTAACCCCCGGGTTTTTCCCTCCGGGCCAAACCTAGGGCCCGGGGCCGGGGTTTTCAATTTCTTAATTTTCCCGGGTTAAAAATGTGGGCCCCCAACCAGCCACCCCAAAAGCCGCTATGGGGGGATGGGTTTTTTGGGGATAAACAGACGGGGGTTTATTTGCACCCCTTGTGTCCTTCTTCCCGTCGGCACCGCCACTGCCCCCTTTCTGGCAGCACGGCCCCTACACCGGGAAACTGTGTAAAACGCAAATTTTCGCCTAGTGCACAAAGTTAATGCCCCACAAACCGCGATGACCTCCCTGAAAACTGTTTGTAGCCTGCCTTTTCACAGAAGCCCAATGATCCCCGGGTTCTCATTTTACCTTGACAAAGGGGTCCTATCCCCTTCATGCTTCAAGGGGCTGACAGCACCAAAAAAATGCCCAATTTCTAGCTAACGTCCCCCGCTTTCTGCTGTTTTCTTTTTGGGTACAAGGTTTATTTCCCAGCTTCCCCTTCCCGGGGGGTTTTTCAGCAAACAAAACCCGGGATATGAGTCTCACCGCCTTTTCCGGGTTTTCCCAGACTACCAGGATCCTAAATGCCCTTTAAAAGGGAACCAAAACGTGTTCACGGGCTGAATTGCTGACAACCAGAGAGGGGGTAGTTCCCGGGTAAAGGGTTGATCTGAGCTAAAGCCGTTAATCACGGTACCCCCCTGGTCCACGTCTTAAAAAGAGAGGCCGGATTTCCAAAAAGGATCAAATTTTGCGGCCCCTTTACTAAACCCATTGGAAGTTTCTGACGCAACTCTCTTCCTTTCCCTCGCCGGCCTGGGTGCCACAGCCAGATTTTTTTCGGCTAGGGCACAGCCAAACGGCAAGAAAATTTTGCGCTCATTTGGGGATCGGATCCTAATGCCTGGCCGGGGGAATTAGGGGACATCCCACCCTGGATACCCCGAGTTAACCCTTATAGCCCAACGCCATTCCCATACAGAGCCCAGGGTCTAAAGGGGGGCAGAAATTTCCCCCGCTTCAAGGAAATCTCAACTTCCGAAGCTCTTCCATTTTTGGGAAAACGTAAAACCCCGGGGCCAAAAACCAAAGGGTTCCCCAACACAGTTTTTCCCCGCCAATGAATCATTGCAGATTAATAACCTAATTTTTATGAGCAGTCGATCTCGTTTGCGACGCAGCTGTGTGTGAAGTACACGTGTGGCCCCTGCGAGATGTCGCTGATCGCTTATGAACGTTCTGACCGTTTTTTTTCGTTGGGGTTCCCGCTGGGAGCCAATTGCTGAGGTGACACCCTTTATGAACGACTTCACCAGCCGCAGGGGACAAAGGTTTTTTTAACGACCCCAGAGGCTTATACAACCTGATGATTGTGTTTGGAAAAACAGATCCGAGAGTTGTGTTTGGAATCTAACTAGCAATCACATACATCGCCACGATCTCGCCAGTTTTTGTCGTTTTCGTGTCCTATGGATCGCAATGTGACAGTGCCTTTCCTGAAGGGACTTCCTTTGAAATGGGTGTTTCAACAAACAAACCCCTAAAAACACCAAAAACAGCAAAACTTGGTTCCTTCAAACAAAATAAGGGTTTAAGATTGACCGACCAAATCCCAGGACCTTATCCGATAGAACACTTGGGGGTGACTTTAAAAAAAGCGTTCGAGGCAAAACCATAAAATGCCAAACAATTGGGGGATGTCGCCAACTCCGGTTGGAAAACATTTTGACGGGTCCAGAAGGGGTTGACTTTATGCAACATAATGGGGGGGGCCTTCAAAAAATCTTTGGGTAAACATATTGGGAGCTTGTAAAGACAATGCAGACACTATTTTTTAGAACAGCCCAATGTTCATTTTTTATTTTCTGTAAAGTAATTAAAAAGTTCATACATTTCTCTTCAGGCTTTAAATTAGAAAAAGTTCTGTGGATTAACTCATGTTTTTGAACTCCACTGCTATTATCTTGAACACTACTGTAAGAATTCAGAAGTCTGCAGTCACTGCAAATGTTCGTCAGAAGACCTGACAACCCTTATGAAAGGAAGTAGTGAACTGAAAGTAAAGAGCTGCAATGACATGACGCAAGGGACTTTTAATAAATATATTGAGGTTTGATGGAAGATGAGCAAACACCATTTCTACTAATTATAAACCATTTTGTACCACATACGGAATCGACTACATATGAAAATATAATATGGGGTAGTCTTACTTATAAAATGTTTTGAGTGGCAGAGAAAGACTTTTGATAAAATTTATAAAAAGATACAGACCTAGAGTTAGAAGAAGCTTTGGGCATGAAGATGTAAACCTACCGAGAGTCCGTCATCACAAGGTGACTCCACTGAATTCTGCAAGGTGCTGAAGGAGAAAGTCACACAATGTCAAATTACTTTATTACCCAAAGTGGTTTCTGAGTGCTTGACAATATTTTAGAATATTAATATATTGCAGTGTTTTGTACAATTGCATGTTCAATTACCCTGTGGGGATTGAAAAGTATTGAAAAAAAACAACAACAACAATTTTTAGCTCTTGAAGAAGCAGCTTTAAAAAAAGCAATGTGCAAAAACAAAAATCAGCTATTAGGAAGGGTTATCTGAAAATATCCATACAGTAGGAATCTCTCCTGCTATTTGAAGCCTTGACTGAAGTATCCTGTGTCTTCTTCACTCCCTCCTTGCCGATGATTGCTTATTCATGTGTGCCTGAGCTCAGCAGCAGACCTATATTTGATGACTCGATCACACTGAGGGTCATTGAGTTGTGTATATGCCCATGGCATGCTTATAAATGCCAATCTCTTGCTATAGCCAGTGGCGCCTGAGAAAGTAAATGCCTTCTGAATGACGGACGCATAAACGGGAGCTCTTCCTCTGGCGTTAGCGCCTGACCATTTTCATTATGTCAATTTGGTATTTCTAATCCAGAAGAGTAGAAAATATTCCTTTTTGTAACTTTAATAATATTTCTCTAATTAACCACTTGGTAATTTTATATAAAGATTAACATATATGAAATGTTAAGTTGATAGCCCTGACACAGTAACTGCTCTTTCTATGTAATTACATTTAATTCTCCTTTATTTAATGGAGTTGCTGTGTATACTGGGATGGAGGCAAAAATGGCTTTGAATTACAAGAGTAAATCACAGAAGCGATCTGCAGTGGAAAAGTATGACACTTTATTTTTCAGTAAACCAAAAACAAGCCCAGTGCTATAACGTTACTATAATTACTGTATATAAAGCGCCTTTGTAAAGGGAGCCTGTCGCATTGAATAGTGATGTCTGATCTACGTGCAGCATGTAGAGTCTATAGTGAAGATGTCTATCAATGCATAGGACTGTGCAGTGAATTCAGCATGGGGTTGAATGAATAAAATACACGTTAGATTAAAGCACCGCTCCTTTTTTTTTTATTGCAATGCTGGAGAGGTGCTACTAATCTAAGTTCCCGAGCCAGCTGCTGTCTTTAGCTCTTCCTCTGGTTCCCCCCGCCGTATTGTGAGAGCAACGTCGACGAGGGAAGTCACAAGCTCTCAGTGTAAGTCCGAGTGCCTCGTTTAGGATTCGTCCTGACTTCACGAGTTGTACTTTTGATCGCTCCAGCAGGGCACAAACTGCTAGGGACGCCTGGGCGTGCCGTTAACAAATGAAGACAACGCTTAATGTAAGACAGGGCAGTGAACTTGCACTAGTGGCGCCGCCACTCCACGCTGTAATAAAAAAAAAAACACTGAGTGGTGCTTTTTAAAAAATTTTGCAACAAAATGATGAAGCCATACAGCCCGTTTTTTTTGTACCCTTCTACCCAATAATTACACCATAATGTAAAAAAGGGGTATTTCCATGTTTATAGATAATATTATAGGTAAAACAAGCACTTTCAGAAAAATTTGTTCTTGTAAATACCACAGTCTGACAATAACCTCTATAAAAGGGAATGGCCTAAGGTTTCAGTACCCTATTTTCTCCCTTTTTTCACTTTGGTTAGTATTTGTCAGTTTAGATATTTTAACAACAAGCAATGAACTTGGCACTTGTGTAGATGAAAGTAGAAGGTGCCTGCCCTTTTTACTGGCGCCCTCATTCTGCGGATCCATTGTACCACGGCATTTATTCTCTTTCAATGTCTCTCTTTACAGGATTTATGTGCATTCGGGAGGTCTTCTAGATGACCGAAATCTCATGCTATCTGTGAGGAATTTTGGTGAAATAGTGATCATTTATCTTTTCATCACAAGATGGCAAGTTGCTTGTTTCTGTATACGGTGTGGGACCTACTGAGCACTAGAAATAGGTGTGCCTTTTTCTGATTTATAATTGATATTTCATCATCCATTTATTTGCATAGGTCCATGAACACCTTCTTGCTTGTGTACCTGATTATTCTGCTATTGAACATTCTTCTTACAATCTTAAAATATGCATGCAACAGAGGAAAATGGGATGAACCATGGTACAACCAAAAAACCGAACATAAAAGAAATAGCAGCAAGGTAAAAAAAGCGTTTTAAAAATGCTTAATGATATTTACGACGTTATAGGGTAGTTACCTTTTATTAAATTTTACTATCTGGGGATTAATAAGGGATTAACCTAGTTGGCATTTGGGAACCTAATACCTGGCATTTGAACTAGTCTTCTTTCTGCATGCAAATTAAAACAAAAGAATTTAAGGGGACCCGCCTGCTGCTGATAACAGAAAAAACCGTTTTCAACCCGTTTTAACATGCCGGGGAGCGGGGGTTGCATTCCGCCCCCTTCATACACCCCACATGACGCAGAGCACGGGGTTCCGGGGCAGCGGGGTCGGGAAAACCCCGTGTTTGTCAATATGATCCTCCTGTGAAACCAGCCCGTTCCTGACTTCATAAAATGGATTTTCCATAAAACCATGCTGATCTTTGCTATTAACACAATATAAAATGATCTCACTTCATTTCCCAAGGGGGACTATTAAAAAAATTTTTAAAAAAAAAAATTTTTTAAAAACCCCCCCCCACCACAAAATTTAAAACCCCCCCTTTTTGCCCCAAAAAAAAAACTCAAAAACTCAAAAAAAAAAAAAAATAAAAAATTTTGGCATCCGGGTTTTCAAAAAGCCATCTAAAAAATATAAAATAAAAAATTAAACGTAAACACCTAAAAAAAAAAAAAAACTTCATTAAGGTTTTCTGCGAAACATTCAAAAAGCAATAAGAAGCAATCAAAACACTTATCCCCCCAAAAGAGGAAAAACTTGCCCGGGAAACAAAGCCCCAAAAACCCCTATCTTAAAAATTAAATTAGGGGGTTTGAATTTGGTACACAAGCAAAAAAAATTTTTTGTTTCAAATTTCCATTTTTTTTTTTTTTTTTTTCCGGGCACCTAAAAAAAAACAAAAAAAAAACACTTTTTGGGATCTCGACCCGAAAGATGGAAAATCTTTGCCCCAATTTTTTAACTAGAATAGATGGGAAATTTTTAAAAAAAAAATTATTTTTTTTTCCATTTTAATCACTTGGGTTTTTTTTTCCCCTTTTCCCTGCGCACAAATAAAGTGAAATTTTCATTCAAAATCAACTAATTCCTCAAAAACAAGCCTCAACGCTAATTGATAGAAAAAAAAAAAAGTTTTGGTCTTTATGAAGGGGAGGAAAAAAGGAAAATTTCAAGGCCTGTAGGTTAAGGGGGAAACTGTCCGAGATCATTCCCCCAAACCGAAATTTAAAAAGCAGCTTAACCCCCTCGCCATCGACGAAAATTTCCCTCCATTTACCCTGGCCTAAATTTCCCAGGACGAAAATACCATGGGCATCACTGCCTCCCCGGGGGGGCGCACTGATCGCCGCCGGGTCACTGATTTCACACTGACACCCGGACTGTGGCAGGACGGGGACGGGCCGCTCCCACATTTAAACCCTTGGCCAACCCCCATCAAACATTCCCCGGGTCCCGGGGGGGGAGGGGGGACGCGCAAGGGGCCCCTGCGCCCCCCCTGAACCCCAAGCAGGCGATGGTGCGCGTTCCGAGGGGCCGTCCCCCTCCGGCCCCGGACCAAGAGGGGCCGGGCCCCGCGGGGGGGGGTTCCCAGGCCTGCGAGAGCAGGGCCCGGGGGGAAACCTGGGATGCCGAGCACGTGGGTGCAAGTCTGGCCACTTCCCCCCCACGATCGCTAAAAACTATTCCCCCCGGGAAAAGAAAAAAGAAAAAAAAAAAAAAAAAAATAAAAAAAAACAAAAAAAAAAAAAAAAATTCCCAATTTTTTTTTCCTGTAAAAAAAAAAAAAACAATAAAAGTACACAATAGGTATCGCCACTCCGAAAGACCCCCCCCAAAAACTGTCCCCCTATAACCCCTTTAGTGAACCCCAAAAAAAAAAAAAAAAAAGAAAAAACAATCTTTTTTCACAACCGCCAAAAAAAAGTGAAATAACCCATCAAAAGACCGATATAAATAAAAATGGTACCCGAAAACCCCCTTTCCCCAAAAAACGAGCCGTCACACAGCACATGAGCGAAAAAAAAAAAATTTAGCTCGCAGAAAAAACATGCAAAAAAAAAGATTTTTTTAAAAAAAATTTTTCTTCAAAAAAACCCAAAACCAAAAAAATTTAAAAAATAGGGATCCCAACGCTGACCCAAAAATAAAACTCTTAAAACAATTTTCCCACAGGGAAAGTAAAACCCTCCCCCCAAAAAACATAATTCTATTTTTTTCATTTCCCCCCCCAAAAAACGAAATGCTCAAAAAACCCGTCAAAAAAGGACAAAAAAAACGCAACCGCCCCCAAAAAAAAACCTCAAATATCTTTCCAAAAAGCAAAAATTTGCTCCAAAAAGGGTGACAAAAAACCATTTTTTTCAATAAAAAACGCTTTTAAAAGTGACACGCCCCAACACAAAAAACCCCTAAAAAAGTAAACAAACCCCAAACACCCCCTTATTGGGAAAAAAAAAAAATTAAAAAAATTATTTTTTTCCTTTTCCCCCTTTTGGGGTTTGGGGGCGGGAAATTAGGTTAGGGGTTTGGGGC